>JAOXYF010000011.1:7479286-7500626 GCA_028565775.1 Sternarchorhynchus goeldii | reverse complement strand
TCAGAGGAGATTAAGTGTAAGGTAAGGAGCTGGAATGTCTAAGGAACTGGAATGTGTTGGTGAAAGACTAGCCCCTTACATTATATTAGATCAAGGGAGGAACCAAGGCAGATGATTACAAGAGAGTTAAACGAAGGAGCGACGCTCTCCTCATTTTGGCCTAAGGCAGGTCATTAGTCCTGACAGACTGCATCGGAGAGAGCAGGTAATACTGCAGCCAGTTTCAGTCAAACAAATCAGAGGAATTGTGATGGCTACTGAAAGAGTCTGAAGTGGATGCAATGAGACTGAAGTAGGTCTAAGGGGAGGACAGATGAGATGGAGGGTAACTGGAGGCCTATAATTCTCATTGCATGAAGAGCAGATCAATAAGCTGTTACGCACAATTACTTACTTTTCATTCCATCACGTTCCATGAATAAAGGAGACACAGGAATGATGTTGTGGGCTGGCTGGGGGTCAGGAGGCCATGTGATTGGATGAAAAATGAACCTCACACCCACTAGGAGACAAAAGGCTCAAATCTGCTGGTTTTGATTGTATAAGTTGAAACTTATCATTTGAGCGGAACAAATGAAGATGTGTAGTTTGGATGACACAGGACTATGAGGCCAACAAAAAAATGCTGTTTCAAACAGGACCATAGAACAGTTATATTTGCAAGGAAAAAATGTGTCACGCATTATTCAGATCCAAGAGAGGAAACAAGGCTTTTACGGTAGTCCAAAGCCGGCTGTTCTCAGGATGGTCTTGCCAGCATCATTTAATGAACTAGCTCTGCACTCTCATAGTCCCTAAGCATTCGGTGCAGTCATTGCAGCTTCAGTTAGAAAAACAAGCGATGATTCTTCCTACTCCCGGATAGGAAAACAATCTTCTCTCCAATTGGACCTGTCCTAGGCCACTGGCTGTTTTTTCAGGCTGAAACTGGGTCTTTTTTGAGACAGGTCCAGTGCACGTAGCTCAGGGGACTTCAATGACAGCTTGATTCATCATTAGAAAATACTGGAGAAAAATCTGGTGTTATAGTCAATGGGTGAACAGATCATATAGAGTGCTTAAGCATTTTCACTAGTGCATACAATGACTGATTTGTGATAGCTATTGATGTAGTCTAAAAGAATATAAAAGGTACATGCTGGGTTTTTCCACTAATCCATGAGGATAAAAGGTACATTAAAATATTTTTATTTGTCAAAAGCAACCTCAGCGATGGCCGTTTCCCGTTAAAAGAGGTTTCATTTTCTTGTTCTTCTTAGACCTGGGCTGTATTGGTTGTGTTGCTCATCAAGTAGCTTACCTCTGTGTTCCTCTGATTCTGTTTGCACCTGCAGGGCTTACCTGAGGAGCAGCTAAGGAGCCTGCTGCTGGAGTGTGAGATGGCCCAGAGCAGATATCCTGGTTCAGGTGCAGGAGATTCTTCCTCACCTTACTGTGCTCTGGATAGCCGTGCCATATCTCTGTTAATTAGAATGCCCCGTTTGACCAGTCGTGCACTCTCAGATTTGCTGCAGGATGCCTCTGGAACTCCTAACACTCCCTACCAGTGTGAAGAACCCACCCAGGAATGAACTCCTAAGCAGCTTGAAAGTGGCTTCAGTTTGTTGTAGTTTTAGATGTTGAGATGTTCTCAGAATGTTTTTTCTACATATACCATAGAATATTGTTTGTGTAATTAGTTTTATAAGTATGTATCAATTTAGTACTGAATATAACACTTGTTAAACATAAATTATAACTAAAAGCCTTACATTTATTGAAGTTTGATGGAACAGTAACTTACAACTTGATTTATGGGGAGAACATTCCAAGCATATTTGCCCCAAAGTGCTGGATTCTTTTTTATCTGCTGTTGCATTTCTCTGTATGTTGCTGCCAAGTTCGTTTTTATCTGCAACCTGATCTTTAATGTGGAGTACTTTAGCAGTCAGTGTGTGCATTTGTGTATGTTCTCATAGCTAAGCTAAGAAATATTTCTTAACTTGGTGTGCAGCAAATTATTTTAAACATGCAGATATTTTACTGTGTGCTTACGCATGTCATTAACAGCTATGTCTGGGAAAGCCAGTTCATTTAGTAACTTGAAAACATGGTGCTTTCTGATTGTCTTTTGTTGTGTTTTAATTATGTGCCATATATTAGTGAGAGAGGTTTAGGGAGCTGTGGTTGGACATTATGGGAACGTCCATTGACATGGATTTGCTTTAGTGCTTCAGGCTGTTAAAACAGGATGTGAAAAGTCCCAAAATCAATACACCTGAATCTATTTTTGGATTTAGCACTTACAAGTACACATTGAGCAGACAAAGAGCAAAGGTTGTCTCTTTAAAAAATGTCTCAGCAGGGTGTTATTAGGCTCCCAAGAATATTCACTCCCTTTTCTACAAACATTGTCTGCAAATGTAAAATTATATATAATGGTGATTTTGACAGTCTTTCTGCAAATTGTGCTGCTTGACACTTTGCAGGATGGTAGAATGCAAGTATCAAAACAGATTAATTCTTGAAGAATTCTCTAGTTCTTATTTAACATGTTTGACTACTTAGCAGTAATAGAAAACAGTTTTCTTTTTAATGTGATCTGCAGTTCACAACATTAAACCAAAGGAAGATCCATTACTTTTTTAAACTTTTATTGTTCTGTTGTTCTTAAAAAATAACTGATATGAGTAAAAACAGCATTTCTGTGGATAAAACTTGTAATATAATTCAAGGCAATTTTAATTGTACAAAAGAAGGGGGGCTTTCTAAGACAGGCAACAAACAAACAATAAAAACATCCTTAAATCAGTGTGCAAACAGTTTATACAGACAAAAACACTTCCAATGTCAGGTCACACTTCCTGATAAATTATTTAAATAGCATATATGTACACACATGAAATTATTTCTTAAAACAGCTACAAACAATTAATAATAACTTATTATTTAAAAATGCATCATTCATTCATTAAGCACAACATAATTTAAAAATCCATTTATGCCCTGTTGGGGTATTTTAAGCTTCAAAAATGTACTATATACATTTTGAAAATATATGATCATACTACATTTGGTAACTACGGAAGCTAAAATTTATATTCTGCAGCTAGAATGTTTGTATTTTAGTTGGTTTCAATTGTACAACAATGAGGTAATATTTGTATATTTATCTTCTTAGTTGTTGTTTACAATAGAGCATACTCATCTGCACTAGTCATGCACTCTGTGCTAAAAAAAAAACTAAGGAAAAAATATAAATTTGCTCTGATTTTGATAAAAAATAAAAACACTACTGTTTAATACATAAATAAGGTAACTATACCCCTTGTGTCCAGTTTGTTCTTAAATGTTCTAGAATTTTGTAGTGGCAAGTTACACTGAGATGAGAGAACTTGAGAAATACTTCAAGGTCTGTCCAAGCTGTGTCAACAATATGAATACCCATGATGTGACTAACATCTGCTTGGTACACCCCAGTAACAAGCATTGACCTCTGTCTTACTTTGATATATATCTGCTAATATTTCTCTGGGACCTACTCTTCTGCTTTGAGAAGATGATGACAAAGGTCCTTTTAACCCTGAGAACATCACGGCTGATCTACAGAACAGTTTGTTTTTGAAAGGTATGAATTCTAATCCAATTATGGAACTGGCACACTAACCTAAAAAGCAGGCCAAGTCTGTAAGTCTGGGGTGTTTGTGACAAACATACACACAGAAAACTCATTCTCAAAACACTCATTCTCAAAGTTACAGTCCATATCTGTCTACACCATCCTAGGCATCCTCTCTCAACAGTTCTTCTGTGGGGGTGGAGACCCACTAGAATGAAGTGGAACTCCTATTGCTTTTCTTAATTTTCAAAGAGTTTTTTTTCCTTTTGTAATTATAGTCCACAGCAGATGTGAAATTTAACTTTGCAATTACAGACAATAATGTTTCCTTTTTTGTCCTCCAAAAAAGGAAGGGGAACCTGACCAGTTTAGAAATTCAGAAGACTAAATGGTTCTTTGTGGTTCCTTGCATGAATATCCATGCCTTTGCTACAGGGATCTATGGTCCTCATCCAGATAACACCTAGTGTCAGTCCCAAGGCCACATGCCTTGACCTTTTAATCTCTCCCTTTGATCCTTTGGTCCCATTATAGGAAATAGTTGTTAAGGCTTTGTCCCAGAACATACACAACATATTTAAATAGGTTGAAGGCACATTCTTCAGGGAATTCCCAGTCAATCCCATTATACATCTGAATAGAAGGAACATACAAAGCAAACATTAGTACAGCCATCAACCAAGTGTTTATATGAAAGATACACGTTTTGCAAATATTTTATCGTGAACATCATTACATTACAATTATTTACCTCTGCATTCATATTTGAGGTCTGAGAAGTACACCATCTCTTGAGAGAAGACAAAGAGGCCAAGTCTTCCACCAGCATATGTCTTGTCATTTATACTTCCGGAATCTGCCATGACTTTCTTGCCTTCATACATGATAACTCTGAAAATCAAATAAGCACAAAGGTGTGAGAGTTTTACTCCTTTTACTGTAAAAAATAATAAAAGAAGTATGTTTTAGGTGGTCTTTTATCTACCGACACTAACCTGATATGACCAGTTTTTGGCCTGTGGATTAGGTGCCATCTGTAGGCAGTGTAATCTTTCCAGCCAGTGTTCTTGGGGTCATGCCACAGAGTGCGCACCTGAAATGTAACAGCACAAATGGAGTTTGAATACAAATCCTTAAGACAATTAGATTCTTAGTATTTTAAATTTTTAAGAAACTTTCTCAATCTGAGAAGAAAATGCTGAATACCTGTCCTGGGGTGTCTCCAGTATGCCATAAAGCATTTCTGAGGTGCTCTCCTGGCCCTGTGGTGGAATTAACCACTTTGATGGACAGTCCAGAGTAGCCTTGGGCTCTTGTAGGGGTGTGAGACCAATAGGTCTGTGTTATCTGTTTCCACATCACCACATAAAAATGGGAGCTGGACTGATAGCCAAACACGAAACCAGCATAATCGTCATCTCTGTCAGTATTTATGAAGAAAGTTCCACTGAAGTCTACAGCATTAAACTCATCATAACCTGAAATACATCAGAAGACAAAAATGGATTAAGTTATGGCCTCATAGATGTTTGATCTGCTGAGATGTTCTCTTGGCTTGAGCTTTTCAGCTACCTACCAACAGCAATTCCAGGGTCACAGTTGACTGTCTGCAGAAGCTCTTTTCCTTGGTGACGGACTACCCAATTGGGGTCAATTTGTGATGTTCCAGTGGGGTCTAGAGGAACCATCTGGAACCTACGGAAGTCTGTTTCACTGATGGCAAAGTTCTCTGGACAAACGTCGTCAATATCAGGTACATTGTCTTGATCAAAATCGAATTTGCAGACATCGCCACGTCCATCACCTAGAATAAAGCGCAAACATTTTATGTCTTGCTAAAGAAAGTAGAAAACAAATCCAGAAAACAAATTTTATGATTGTGCTTACCATCAGAGTCCAACTGATCTGGATTGACAGCGAGTCTGCAGTTGTCTTTGTCATCAGGCACACCATCATTGTCGTCATCGTGGTCACATGCATCCCCCTTGCCATCCTTGTCGTGGTCAGCCTGGTTGGCATTGGGGATGTATGGGCAGTTGTCCAGATTATTCTGATGCCCATCCCCGTCAATGTCTTGATTGCTGTCGCACTTGTCGCCCACATTATCTGAATCAGTGTCAATCTGTAGGAGGAAAGCAATGAATGTAGTTGTTGTACATGCCATTGTCATAAAGTGGTATTAACTAGTTTTGTACTGCCTTACTAATTCCTTTTTACTGAATTGTCTTTTCATTGAAATGTCATTCTCAGTCGTCATTTCTGGCAAAGCTTGGCGTTTTCATTGCTGACTCACTATACCACATTTTTGTTTGCCTATTTGTCTTTTTCTCGTATGTTAGGTCAGTTTGCTCAGCCAAATCTTTTCTAATAAACAATTAGAGTGCAGCTGAGGAGAGCAAAGATTTGATTCAATATGATTCTCAAGTCTTTTGAATAAAAATTCCCAATATTCACTTAGCTATGTTACTGGTATAGTCGATACCAATAAAGATACTGTCAAAAGCATGGGTAAATCTTAAAAAGCTAGGTAGTGTCTAGGAATAGTGTTTGTTCCTTCACACTCATAGGTTGAATAAAGAGGCCAGAAATGTCTACGCATCACAGTAATTGGAAAAACATTATGTCAAGAGTGGAGAGAGTTTTACCTGATCAGGGTTGTGTTCCAACGGACAGTTGTCGCAGTGGTCTCCAACCCCATCGCGGTCCGTGTCTCTCTGGTCAACGTTGTATACATATGGGCAGTTGTCCTTTTCATTCAAAATACCTGAGAATTGGAGGATCATTTCATGAGCCATTGCTGCTTTGGACAGTTCCATTCATCTAGCTATGTCGGTTTCCTGTTGTGATGCATTTGCTTTTTGTCTCTTACCATCACCATCGATGTCAATGGCACAAGCATCGCCCTCTCCATTGTTATCCGTATCAGTCTGGTCTGGGTTGCTGTCATAGGGACAGTTATCACAGCGGTCGCCAACTTCGTCACGATCTTGGTCATACTGTCTTGGGTTGAAGACAAATGGGCAGTTGTCCTGTAAAAAAGATAATTGTTAGTAAAACCTTTGTTTAAACATCAGTTCAATAACTGAATAGATATACTAAAACTGGTCAAACATCTGGACCTATTTTCTGTCCCTTGCTCTATGGATGGAAAGTTAGAAGTACAATTGCACATCAAAGCCAGTACTAAATCAATGTTTTGGGCTGTATGCCACACACTCCATGCATCAGTTTTCAACTGTGTTAGATTTGGCCCTGGTGGAGCTACTATTTACTTTCCCAGTGAGAAGCTGGGAGAAGTTACTTCCACCCCTCCCCAACACAGAACTTTAAATTATGGTTGTAAGAATCAAAGTTCTTAGGTGACTGACATTATGCCCATGGTAAAACTATTATTTATATGTTGTTGGCAGGACTGGTTGCTCCTGTACTTCATCTAGATCTTTTGTTTACTCAGTTGTAACACAGCACTCCACCACATACGAGCATTTCAAATAGCCCCAGGAGAAGAAGAATGTGTTTTCATCTCTCACCCTATCATCAGGAATCCCATCGCTGTCATCATCGTAATCACAAGCGTCCCCAATTCCGTCTTTGTCATAATCTTCTTGCCCAGAATTGGGAAGGTCTGGGCAATTGTCCTGAAATATGACATGTTTGGATTAAGAGGTTGCAACCTCAATTATATGGTCAGGTGGATTCTAATCATATGGTCAAGAAGACTGTGAGTACCTTCTTGCAGTGGTAGGTGGCATTCTCAATGCAAAGGAGGTCAGTATTGGGCCAGCCATCCAGGTCAGTATCCTCTCCACAGATGTAGCCATTACCAGCGTAGCCAGGCTTGCATTCGCAGCGGTACATGATTTCAGAGAAAATGCCCAGGTAGATGCACTTGGCATTCTTGTTACAGTCATGGCTACCATCCTCACATGGGTTCCTTGGCGTGCAGACCTACAGAGGAGAAGATACAATCAGAGATACAAACTGAGATCTTCGGCTAAATATATACCTTCTTGAACTGATTCAGGATTACTGGTAGACACTAAACTGTACTCTGAAGAAAAGTATTTTAGAACAGTAGTACTTCACTCACTTGTTTGTTGGCCACAGCTTGCTCTATGCCCCTGCCAAAAGGCTGAGGTCCAGAGTAGCGAGGAGGACAGGGTAGGCAGTTGTAGCCCGGCTCTGTGTTCTCACAACGGTGGATTCCGTTAACTGTGAAGCAGGCATCAGGAACCTCTTTGCACTTCAGAAACAGAGTAAGAACAGTTTAGACTAAAAGCCACTCAATTATCACTTGACCTGTTTAACCAATCTTTTTTTCACACTGCTTATACCTCATCAATATCCTTGCAGTGAATGCCATCTCCATTATACCCAACAGGGCACTCTCCACATTGCCAGGAGCCATCAATGAAGCTGGTGCACTTAGTGCCAGCAAAGCAAGGATTGGAAAGACAGCCATCTGTTGAGAAAAGCAAAGCGAGTGTAAGGTTTGCTACTCTAAGAACACAATTTACGTCTTAATACTATTAATAAAAATTGGGCAGTTTAAACTAAACCCTATCTTCCCCAATCTAAAGCCTATCTTCTCTTAAGTTTTAGGCAAAACATAATCCATGGATATGTATAGATAAATAGTTTTACTTTGAAATTCAATGTGTATTGTCCTTGTGTATCAAAGTTGGTCCTGCTGTGGGTTGTGTATCAAAGTTAGTCCTGCTTACCAATAGGACAGTCCTGAGAGTTACATAAGCGTGTGGCTTTGGAATCACCCACGCACTCTTTCCCATTATATTTGGGTGCAGGGCTGTTACAAAGGCGATGCCTGGTCTGCAGTCCTCCACCACAAGTGACAGAGCAAGTATCCCAAGGTGACCATGGTCCCCAACCTCCATTGACTAATTGTCAGAGAGGAATAAATAGTGATGAGTTTTGAACAGCATTTTTCAAATTAAGTTTTGTTAAATCGTAATGGTTTTAAAATACAATCCCAACACTTAATATAGATAAATGTTATTAACTTGTTATACTATAATTACTTGTTTTATATTCATGCATGTGTTGAAAATGCAGAGTCCTTACTTGGACATGGAGACATCTGGCATGGCTCTGTCTTTCTGCCCTCTCCCTGGCATTCCTTGCCACCCATTTGTGGGGTGGGCGAATTGCAGAGGCGAATGCGGGTGATCACACCCTCCCCACAGGTCACTGAGCATGAGGACCAGGGAGACCAATGGCTCCAGCCGCCATCTTGTTTGACTACCAACCAAAATTAGAATCTCAGACAAAACATTCTCTCTGATTTGCTTCAAAATAAAGCACATAGAATGTTCAAATTAAATATATTTAAAATAATAATAACAAACAATTAATGGCTGATGGATATACAGAGAGATGTTAAGCGGTGACTTACAACGCTTGTCGCATTCCTGCAAGTAGCAGTCTCTGGTCTGCACTGAGGTGCCCTCGCAATTGCTGTTGATGCGGTCGCAGGAACGGCCACGTTGCTGGATGCCACGGCCGCAGGTGACCGAGCAGTGGGTCCACTCAGACCAGGGCGACCAGCCATCCTCAGCATAGTCACTCGCTGAGGGAGAAGGGAGGGAGAGAAAGATTTGCTTTAGACCTGATCACTGCTGACAGAAAGATTTTAACATCATAATGTCAGCAAATTCAGCCATCGCAGTCAAAAAGAGGACAACATCCTCACTGGTGTTTGTAAAACGTGCAGGTCTGTTCAGCGCAATGCTGAAGTTAAATGCTGCACTTACGAGTTCCACAGCGCGGGCAGCATTCACCATCAGGCACGGTGGCATTGGCACAAGGCATGAGTGGGCAGGAGATTTCCCGACAAATGGTGGCAGTGTTCTGTGGAAAAGAGTTCCATGCTCAGGTTAGGAATCTTGGACCTTATTGTATAGTTCATTAAAGAGAGTTCGAACAATTCACTTTTATAATGATTAAACAAGCTAATGGCTGTATTTGGAATAAGAGGAGGAACCTTGGGCTTGGGGAGATAAATCCTGTGCCACTGAAGCCCCAGACTGCCTACCACTTAATACCATTCATTTAATATCACTCAGCCCAGAATGCAGGTTTACCTGGCAGGTGCAGTGGGTGCAGCTGTCCACGGTCCACTCATCTTTGTCTTTGTAGGCAATACCATTGTGCAAGCACATCCCACTGTGGATCTTGATCTGGGTCTTTATTAAGTATTAAGTCAAGAGGAAAAGAACGAGAGCATTTTAACAGGGCTACTGCACAGAAGGAGGGGTAGTCTGTCACAGGAGAGATTCCTTTGGATATGAATTAAAGGGAAGGCAAATAGAATAAACAAGGCTTATTACTATTCACTTGAGATTAATATTGAGGTTTGGAATGGAGAAGGAAGTGACTAAAGAGCAAATGGCTCGGCAGCTGAATAGAGAGATAAAGGGGGGAAAGAGAGAGTGAGAGACAGAGAGAGAGAGACAATGAGACGGTACAAGCTGAGCACAGCTGGCTTTGATACTCACCACTTGGCGGAGCTCATTTGACAGCTGCTTAACTACCACACCAAGACCCTTGAGCTCCTTAAACATGCTGGCCAGGTCCTCACATGAGAAGCCACAGATGTCCTGGAGATCTGAATCACAGTGAATCATTAGTGAAACGGTTGCTCTGACATTTTGCAGTGCACCAAAGAGTTTAGAGGTAGAGAACAACGACTGGGGCACGTGGTGCTTACCTTTAGTCTTGTGTCCGGTGTAATCAGTGCGGATCGCTGGACTGGACCCATTCATGGGGTTGTCTAGGGTGATGACATCTGCGATGAAAGTTGCTAATGTAGAAAACAAACACTGATTGTGGGGTGGCTTTGTCTGACACTGAATAAAAAGTATTAATTTCAAAAACTATGCAGGGTGCAATAAAGACTTTTGTTTTCACTTACAGCTCTCGCATCCCATGTTGCGAAGGACTGTGTCCAAAGTTGTTCTAAAAACAAAGCGTACATTCTGGAGTACTCCCTGTAGAGACAATTCACATATTGAACCGGAGAAGAGTTATGACAGTTCAATATTTGTGACGTTCTGTTAGTTTTACTCTTAGATATAATAGCACTGCATCCACATCATTTAACTAATATTTAAAGTGAGATAAGCGTGCGTCAATGAAGACGCGCAACAACTATGTGTCCAGTACCGAACAGTCAAGAGTCCTAGGGTACTGGATATGCTACACGTTCATGAACACTCACCATAAACCTGTCTTTCAATACTCCTTTACCGATTCTGAGGGCAGCGATGTCGGCGACCTCCTGTGTTAGAATGTGGTGAATAGGCACGTCCAGTTCTCTCGTATTTATCTCTTCACAACCAACATACAACTGTGCGCGATCCTCCTGCACGAACAGAGTGATGTTTTTCCAGTTGCCGCTTGCCAAATGCGCATCGTCGATTGAGAGCACATGCTGTCTGTTCGTTGTTGTGTAAACTACATCTAAAGTGTTAGCATCTCCATTGGAGATAATCTCAAAAATGGGACCGGAGCCATCTTTTTTCTCTACGGTCAAAAGACTGCCTCTGGTCTTCTTGGCTTGCTTGAAGTTGACCATGAAAAGGAATCCTTTTTCTGCCTGAATGGAATAAATTAGGTCCCTGAAGGAGAGCTCTGGAATCGCGGGGATCAGGTTTGGGTTCAAAATTTTGTAAGCGGGACTGTAAGGATCCGGTCCTTTCACCAGACTAACTCCGTGGTTCTTCTTATGGACATTCGCAAGTTCGAAAATATCGTATACACTGTTGTCGTCTCTGCTCTCTGTGAATTGAATGATACATTTTAAATGTAAAACACAAATCCTAGAAGACCTGGTATTGCATTTACTCAGAATCAATCAGTAAATAGAAACAATTCGAGATCACATCTTCGTGTATTTTTTCAAAGACATAGAAGTAATTTCAAGAAAACTAAAATCGCGGAAACTATTAAGATTCTCACCTGCCATTCGCCTGCCTTCCGAATTCCAGAGCATCAACAGTAAAAACAGCCCAGTCAACATAATGGTCAGAATGAACTCAGCACTTCGGAAGAAGCTGTAAGAGATTTGTAACCGTAGATGTAAATAAGTAGTCACGTACATGTGCAATTTAGTAGACAATAATTTTTTGATTACTAATGCTGTACTATGTGAGCGCATTTTAGTCACGTCTATATACTACGCTATAACTTTAGTATACTCACCTGAAAGAAAAAAGTATCCTACAAAAATGCTAAAAAGTGACGGTTAAAGCTCCTTTTGTTCTTGAATCTCTGTTTCAAAATTTGTACAAGTTTGTTTAAATATAGAATTGCTAGTATTCTCTGGAAACCACGAAGTTCCTTCGTAATGCCGTTTCTTATCGTCGTTTAGACTGTACTCACTACAGACATTCAGGGGAAAGTGGTATTTAAATCATTTCTTGACATTCCTTAGATGCTGTCTCCACCAATCAAGAGCTCACAGGAAAAAAGGGACGAACCTCTCTACTTACCTCACAGCGCGGGTAATATCCGAGAAAAAATGCATTCCATCGTCGAATTTCCATCACCGAAGAAAATTTTTAAAGTCTTGTTCATGTCAAACTCTCGTTTCCTCTAAAAAAGAATATCATCATATTTCAAATCCAAAATGTCCAAATGTTGTCACTATCAATTTGATAAGTGATTTTTTTCTGTAAACTGTTATATTTATTTTTGGTATAGTTTGAGTTGAGTGTGCTTTGAATACCAAAATATTTACACCTCGCTGTTGTGTATTGCAGACACACAATACTCACTACTAAGTGTTCTTTGTAATGCAGAGTAATTACATTATAATCACATTTTACATTTTACTTTGCCCTTGTTGCTCTCTGTTATCAGTAATATTTCAAATCACAAAACGTGCTAAGTGCTGCTATTCCCTGGTTGTCCACAAGGAGCCATTATCCACCCCTTTCTTATCTAAAACGGCTTAGACCTAGTCTTGCTCTCACGTCAGTAAAGTGGTATTCGAAGTAGCGTAATTAGAGCAAATAATTACTGTTGCTGTTGTTTTAATTTAGCCAATTATGTTATATTGGCTAAATATTTTTCAGCTTGACATTAATTTGAACCGTACTTCGAACTGTTTCCTCCACGGCAATGTTTATTTTTGTACTCTAAGTGATTGTGATGTACTTTATTCTGAAATTCAGTTAAATATAGACTAGTGTGTAATGATAACGTGTTGTTAGGTCTATTGGCAGTTTTGCTTCTTTCGTGCTGAAAAATGTTTCATCTAAGTTTGAGTTTTTATCAAATAGTCAAATGTTAGAGGAATCACAGAGTGAATGTGACAGGTTCAATAGAGTATGAACTTGTAGCTTTCTTCTTTTTACTCCATATTGTTAATAAGGAATATTTACTTTAAAATTAAAAGTCCACAGAAATTACTAATATAATTAATGATTCTTTTTGGTTGACGTGTTACTGCCATCTGTTAGACTGAGGTGTAATCAATCCAAATATTCTCATTAAAGCCATGACTTAATTGTGTGGAACTTTGATGCAGTATAGCAACTCTCTCTCTCTCTCTCTCTCTGTTTCTTTTTATGTGTGTGTTTGTGTGTGTCAGAGAGAAAGAGCGTGTCTGTGTGTGTCTGTGCATCTGTGTGTGTGTGTGTGTGTGTTTGTGCGTGCACATGTTTGTTCAGAAACTGGGCAGTAACATTATTATTCCTGGAATTCAAAGTGTGAACGTAAATGCAGGTATGTTAAGACGTGCCTGTGACTTCAGAGTATAGGTGGGGGCATGGGAGGGTCCGGTGTTTGCCAGATTAGGGTGGGAGAACTTTCCTTGCCCGCCTGCCATCCTCCTTGTTGGGTGGGGAGAAAAAGCCAGTGCCTCACTATTTCCAGCAGCTCAGAGATACTGCATAGTGTGGAGAACAGGGAAACCTTTCTCTTTATTATCACTCAAGTCATGTTAACAAGACAAAGTTGCCCTCTGTTCAGTCACTACATATCAAACTGAGCAGAGAAACTATTCCTTAGGTGAAGTCAGCCATCTTATGAGGCCAGTTTGTTAGTTAGTTTCTTAGTGATTTTATTAGGTTGAGATGAAAATGTTGTTTTTCTGGTCTTTTTGTCAGTTGAAAAGGGACTGGAAGCTTGAGTTTAAGTGTAAGTGAAGTCAAGCTTTGCTCATCTTTTGGAAAGCCATTGTGTTCCCACGTTTTTAACTTTGGAAGCTCTTTTTTTTTTAGCAGTATGGTGAAGGTGATCTTCTTCAGTGGGTCACTGCTGATTAGTGGTTCCAAGTCCACTCCTTAGAGAAACACCTGTGCCAGGTAATCAAGAGTAGCACAACCCTCAATGGCTTGGTCCAAATGCACTAGAGATATGTTTTTCATCAAATCATAATCAGAAAACGATTTATTATAAATATGACACAGGTGAGAGAAAGACCAAAGAACACCTACTTCTAAATCTCAGAGTCTCAATGGTTATTTAACTCATGGTTCAGTGTTAGTCCTTTGTATGACCTATAGCATTCAGTGCACAACACACCAAAACCTGATCCTAGTAATTATTTGTGAAGTTTTATTCCTCGACAGTAAGGAAGTCAGTATTGTCCATAAGTGGATACCACCTTATATACCCATTTGTGTGTTACATTAAAACATAGTGATTTCACATGTAACTAGACATGCTTAACTATAGTAACCAGAGACTCCGATAAACATTTGCCAAACAGGGGAGGACAATTTATTAACAGTGTTCAAAGTGATAGCTACATCAGTAACTGTCAAAAAAGAGCGGTTTTTAATAAAGTCATTTCCAGAAAAAAAAACACAGTTTAATGAAAACAAACATTTTCTAGAGCTTTTACAGAGGTGTTTTTTGGAATTGTGGGATGATGTAAAATGACCTCTTCCATTTCCATTTAAATTTGACAGATTCAGTCATTTTATAGGGGTAGGCAAACAGAGAGTTACGAGACTTGCCAGAGACTCTTTTTGTTATGGTACAAAATGCTTGCCCAGATGGGGGAATCAAACTTCAGTCCCCATGGAAGCGGTTGCATTGTTGCCCTATTTATTATACTTCCTATTCTGGTTCCCTTTTCAGGAGGCATGGTAGAAAGTAGAAATTATGATATAGTTTCTCTCCAGTGACTCTGGAAGGTTAGGACTGCTGCTGGTTTCATGTTATGAAGGTGTGTTGATTTCTATCTTGACATGTATCACAGTGCAACTGATATCTTTATGCTTTAGAACACTATGAAACATGTGATATTCTGTTATGGATTTGTTGTTCTAACAAACAGCTTTACATCTTGACAAAGTAAAATATGGCTACAATTTAATCACACAAACATTTATCGCATGATACATATTAAGGAATTTTAGGACAGGGATAGGTTAAGTTTATGTTCTCATTCTTGTTATCTGTAACCCAAAAAACGTGAAATTGCAATATCTTCTTTTTCACTTTGTAAAGTTTGTTAGCTATAAAAACACATTGGCAAAAGTTAATTTACTGGGGTATTCAGACTGTATACACTGTGTTTAGAAACAATAATGAATTGCTAATTCTGAAAATGCCATGTTGCCAGCATTTTTAATGTTACCAATTTTACTTATTCAGTGTTTTAAGACCAAATTCAGTGGCCTTGGTAAAAGCAGTTTGGCCAAATTAAGGAAAAATGCAAGTAAAACAATTTTTATCTAACTACTATGGCCTTTTTTTTTATTATAATTTTATATAAATTAAATTTAGTTTAATTTAATATCTTAAAATAACTGCTTATTTAAATTTTGCTCTTCTTCCTCCACACATACTTTAGCTACATGTATCTTCCATATAAATTAGCAGACCTGAGTCATCGTGTTACTGAGCACCTATAAACAGTGAGCAAACTCTGACTCTGTCTCTAATGGGCTGGACTATTTGTGATTTATGAGTTTTGTTAAGGTTCTTCAACACACCTTATGTGTTTTTCAGCTTGGACTGGCCTCAACTTGATATAGACAGTACACATCTGTCTTCTTTCAGGTGAAAATCCTCATCATTTTGCCCTGGGACAAAATCTGAGTCAGTAAGCATGTGTATGAGTCAATTAGCATGCTTCCATACCCTGTTTGGCTGGGCTCAATATCAAGTCTCAAGAGCCTTTTTTCATGCCTCTGCAAAGACTGCCTTCCAGTGAATTTAGGAGTCAATAAGCAGCTTGAGTTGAATTGAAATTTGATTGTTTACTTTTTACTCTGTTTATACCTGAAGGTTTTGAAACTGGTCCCTTAGTGCAATGTGGCACTTTAAAGCTTATATGGATGTGTTTTTGGAGGGTGTGAGATTATATAAAATGATTGCATCTCTTTTCTGAATTTTTATGAATGCTTCCACAGACAATGGGAAAAGAGACCAGACAGCTTACATTTAGGGAATTAAAAATTAAAGGATCAAGGAGCAATCAAAAAATCATTACCCTTTTCAGCCTTAGTGTTACACATCCATATTTGAGATGTAAGAGACTTAAGTCCACATATAAGAATTTGTGTCCACATATAATGTATTTGGACAGTTCCTGTGATATAGTTGATATTTGCTCAGGATGGGTGATCAGGGTGTCTCTTTCCTATAAGATGTACTGGGTGTTCATGAGGTTGTGTGCTAGCATCAAGCACTTAACAACCTGAGAGGTCAAACAGTGTGATACTCTTAAAGATAGGCTAATGGTTAAAGATGGGGTTGTGCTGTCATGCCTCAGGGGAAACAAGGACCTCTATACTGGGAATTTGCTGTGATTCACAATGAAGAGAAAGTTGGGAAAATTTCAAAGGTCCAAATAAAACCCCCATTGACAATGGTAATGACCAGACTGTTACCCAAGGCATAACAGGAGACATTGGACCTACTAACAGCTGCTGGAAATAACAAGTACTAGAGTAATAACAATGAATTGAAACAAAATATAGGCAAGAGTGCCCAAGTAATGAACCTGGGATTGATCCAAGGTTATGCATATCAAACCGAACTGTAAACTGTAAAAATGCATCACACATGGCTTCTGCATCTTATCAAATGTTGACTGAGAATAACTCTCAGGGCTGCATGGCTTCCTAAGCACAAGCGGTTATTACTCCATGACACGCATGACAACCTGGTTAACAAGGAAACTGTAATTTTAAATAGGTTAATCACACCAAGCACTGAGAGTGCCATATGGCCTTAGAGAAAAGCCATATATACTATGCTTGGTGGAGCATGCTGAGAATGTTTGCTACTTCATACTAGTGACAGAGATCTCTTGGATACTTTGACATTTTCCTTTTTCCATAACTGATGTCAAGTTATGTTAGATCTACTTCCACTTTGAGACTCATATCCACCTGTGGGTCATACAGCACAATGACATCATATGTGATTGCTAGCCTCCAAAAAAAATGCTGCACCTGGGGCCAGCAGAACATCCTGGGTTCCTCATCACTTTATCTGCACAAGTTTATTCTGCTCATGCTTCTGCACGAAGATTCCATCAATAGAATGGGAAAAGCACATGGCACTTTTGAAATAAACAGGAGAATAGGCTCAGTTTGAGTCTCTGGAATGTTCCATTTCAACCACGTAGCAAAGCACATAAATGTGGTGTTTCAGGAGCCCTGTAAAGTAGAGATGAACTGTTCTGAGATGCTTGTGAGATGACAGTTTTTGAGCCTCACTTAGCCACATACATAATTATTAGTGATGTGCAGAATCCAGTTCAGTCCTATAGGCTTGAGTAACATAGTTTGTCCTCAGCTAGAAGATAAATACTGCTTCACTGTGATGTCTTCTCTTCAAAGTTCAGAGTGTGGCTACAATATCACATTGTACACTAATTGTATTCTTAATTAGTGGTTTAGTTACACTGCTAATTTGCCGGTTTGAAGAAGAAGACCATTGTCATCAAAAAAGAGTGCAAAGATCTTTACCTATGTCCTTCAACAGTAGAAACAGGCCATCAAACTCTCTCTAAACAACTTTTACATATGGCAAAAGAACACATGTAGAAGGTAACACTGTGTTCTATACCACAGTTTCATCTATTGCCTTGCACTGAAAAGAGAGAGAGATTGGTCCATCCTTTCCATCCAGTCAACCTGTCTGTGGGGGTCATTGGCCTGTGATCACTGATCACTAAGCCTAGAAACTCCACTAGCACAGGCTGAGGGGCTAAGCTTGAGTTATGTGGGGTGCTGAATCTCAGATGTCTGATGTTAAACAAGAATAAATTGGTTCTTGGGAAAAATAAAACATTTTGTTTCAGCTGTAATTGTAATTTTCTAATCAGACTGTTTATTTGTTGCTGTTTGTGTGTTTGCATGTTTGTTTGCTATGGTAATGACAGGGTTAGTGTGGTTTTTTTTGCTCTTCACATTGTAGCCAATTTTTTTATGGCTGTGAAGCTCAATGATTATAGTACAGAAAAGGAAATACATTGCCATAACATGACTAGTTCTTTTGTGTTTCCCAATTCTAATACTGCATCTCCATTTATGGCCAGTGGTGGGAGAAGAGCATACCAGCACACCCAAGATAGGATTTAAATCCTACGTCATACCAAGCTCCTCCGGTAATGTCAGCTGTGCCGGCAGTGTTCAGTGTTCAGAGTCACTCTGAAGACTCTGGATCTGTCTTTACTTGCTTCATGTTCCTCTTTCCATCACAATGTTCCACTGCCAAATATTGCTCAGTAAATTGCTCCAAAAACATTTCTCTGCTTTTGACAGAAGGAACAAATGCTCTCAATGTTTTTTCTCATGTCCATTATGTATGTTTCAACTAGTTCACCTGAGACTAAATACAACTTCAAACTAAGAATGGGAAGAAGTCAGAGAAACTGACTGGTTTTACTGCGGTTTGTGCAGATGTCGATTTAGTGATTTTGGGGCCGTAGGCAAAAGACAGGAGTGGCCCCTTGCCCTACTCCCCTCTTCCCACCCCAACCACAAGTATTTACTGTCCATGGTCAATTGTCCAGGTTGTTGTTGTACAGTGGGGTGTGTCTGACAATCAGGGCTATCTACATTAGTGATGTCTCATTCTTTGAGATAGTACTTTTCAATGGACGATTAAAAACAGATTGTTTTTTTTGTTTGTTTTTTTTTTAATATATTTTATATATTTTTATATATTTTATATATTTATGTCCTATAACTGTAGCCAGAGCCTCAAGATTTATATTCAATTCTTTGTGATAATATAATATTTTAACTGACATTAACTGAATTAGTGCTGTAAATGAATAGTGACAAGTGAAAACTCACTCCAAGTAAATAAAAAGCCATTTGGAAACCAAAAGGCCTGCTCTAGAGAGCAGACTTATACACTTAATAAAAGGCGTTATAATAAACTATATGGACATTAGCACTAACATTGTGTATGGTCTCCAGAACATGCGTATAAGCGCTATATTCTGAATTACTTATTAATTTCAGGAGTGCAGTGTCAAATTCTATATTTTCCTCCCTCTTTTTTTCTGCTCTCCACTCAGATAACTGCATTCATATGGTGGCATTATTACATAAAAACATGGAACAGACCATTACACCATGTCATGGGGGTGGGTGCTGCAATCAGAATACAAAATGGGTGGTACAATGACCCCAGTTACAGCCTCTATGCCAGTCAGGACCCACCCAGTACTACACACTGGACCAGCATCAATCCTTTCCATGATATCATAATGATGTGCCAGAGTGTAAGAGATCCAGCCTCCTTTAAAAGCTCTTTTAAGAGATTTGGCTGTTGGTCCAAGAGGAATGTAAGAAGAGCTGTAATCTCTGTTTTAGCTATTTTTCTCAGTTTCTCCATCATATCATATATATCAAATTCTTAGATTAACAAAAGTAGACTCAGAACTTCTACTCAAGATTACTCACAAATTATTTGTAGCAGTGAGTTTGCAGTTTATTTACAGTTATTTACAGTTTATTTTGTACTTATGATCCTACGACATACCTTATGTTCCTATTATCACCATTTTATACAAAACTATTTTATACAAGACTGTATACTTATACAAGGTGTATGTATACAACAAATCATTAAATAATCATTTCTGCATGTGTGCAATTAGGTTCAGAAGTTTTCCCATTAACAATCTGTAGTCATGCAAATCTACAGGCCAGTAGTAAATGGCACAGCATTTACAGACATGCTTCTGCTATTTTCTTCTGTTGTAGCTGCAAATAAAATATTTCTTCTTCTTTAATCCGTGTTCCTGGCTTTTGCTACAAAGTTCCTGAGGTAACAGCCGCAGCAAGAAACTGCAATCGAACAGTGTGAAGACAGTTCCTTCAGTGCTCTGTTACCCCTGCGCTAGAATTAGCAATGAGATGTTCGTTCCATTAGTCATTGTTAGACCCTGTACACAGTCACATCAGCTTTCAAACAGATGATCAGTAGCCAAAGTATGCTTAGTCACTTGGTTTGTTTAAAAATGACTGAAATGACTAGACAGTGACAAAAATAAGCAATCCAGGATAATCCAAGTTTTCACAGGTCATCCATCCACAGGGTTAAGGAATTATTTTTTTATTTGCCTTTATTTATTAAGGAATGTGAAGAGGAGCCATCATAAAATTTCAGCATGAAAATTGAAAGTTCAGAACAGAATTGATCGTGCAGGATTCACATCCCTACAGGGTGACCTAAAGTCAAATGCCCAGGTGTGCATGCTGTGTGTTGAACACTGGACTGTCATCACAACACATTCTTCTGTAAGTACATCAGGATTTAAACACAGGATTTAAGACCCCAAATCTGAAGAAACTCCCTTTCTCACTGGCTCAGTAAATGTGATCTGTACAATTCAAGCTCATGTTTATGAGAACGAGTGTGTTCATCACTTGCAATGGTAAAGGTAGAAAGTAAAGCTGTTTGTGGATCTCTTAAGTTGAAATGTTACATACATAAGGACCCTAGGGTACAATACATGATTTAAAGGCTGTACTATTTGCAATGCAATGGCTAGATATCAGTTATCTTTCCAATACAAATTCAGGTAAGCTAATCCTAATGAGCATCAAATGTGTGTTTTTAAATTAATGGGGTATTTTTTTAGTGAGAACTGCTCTTCAAGTTGAAAACCTGACAGCTTGACATTTATTCCATAGGCATGTAAGTAAGATAATGTAATACACTTTTACAAACCATTTTAGAAATAGTAGTAGATAGGACTGTTGAACTTGGAATTTTCTGAACAAGCTAACTCAGGTCTTTCTGTTTGGATTTGTCAAATAAACTCAAACTGATTTCTAAGATCTCCAAGAATTTCAACCAGTTAAGTGTTAAGGGAAATGACTGCACTAACCCTTTCTATGTATTATAAATTAATCTAGCCTGTAATTCTTTAATCCAGCAACACTGTTCAATGTTAAACTCCTGGATTTATCAACATCATTCCGTATCAATTACCCAATACATAGGAGAAGTGAAAGCCAATTGAAAATGTGACTAAACAGAACCAAATGTTTAAAAGTAATTCAGTAGGTAGATCACTGAAAATGTGACTAAACAGAACCAAATGTTTAAAAGTAATTCAGTAGGCAGATCACTGACATGTGGTAAGAGATGCATAGACCTCATCCACAAAAGCCCTTGTTTTCATGGGTTTTGCTTTTTTACCTTCTATTGTGCACTGTGCCATGTAGATTGAGAGAGTCTTAAGAGGGCGTGTTGTTGCTGCTCCTAATGATGATGATGATGATGATGATG
>JAOXYF010000011.1:7458265-7477719 GCA_028565775.1 Sternarchorhynchus goeldii | reverse complement strand
GACGGAACACACCTCCACACAGACACACCCACTCAAACACGAGACGGGGAGGCGGCCAGGGCGGACACCGTGACAATACCTTATTTATTATAATATTTCATAGTATTTTTTTTGTTTTGTGTTGCATGGAAATGTATGACTGCATAATTAAAAAGCTGCAGAATCTTCTTCCTCCTTTCTATCCAGGCATGCATTGTTTAACCATCGTTTAACCACCACATATCAGACCCTGACCTACTGTTTTTATACTCATGAGCTTCGTGAGAAAAATGAAGAGTTACTTAGTTGAGCTGAGGAACACATCAGCATGAATTAAAACAATCATGCATCAGCCTAGTCAGTGCTTGTGTTCCTTTGTTCCTTTGAAATGTCCATTGTTGTGCACTAATTACATAAAAGTACTGTGCTTTTGTTTTGTTGCTTCACTATTCAAAAGTAAAGTGCCGCTTCTTTGTTCACAATGAAAAATGATTTCCATGTGTGTTCAACTTTAGTGACCTCAAAGCGCTGTGACGATTCCAGAGTTAATTCTCTAACATGTTTACCAATGTAGCTGTTCTAAAATCTTGCGAGAAGCAAGTTCCAGCATGGTTCAGGCAGCCAGAGGCTCTATTCACTCTGCAAGATATCAACACAAATAACACTGCTAGAAGTATCACTACATCACTGCTCCACTCAGCAGCTCCACAGTGGTCAGAGCTCAAAAACACCCCTGATAACAATAAATTCACCATTCAAAATCCTACGTGTTAGAAACTTTTATGCTCACTGCGTCTTGTTACCTTACCTTTGTGATCCAATCGCTTTCAAGTTCATGGACCATGATACTTTTGGAGAGCCATATTCTCCACTTTTATAGAACTATTTTTGCAGTTTTGCAGTTACATTTTATCAGTCATGGAGTGCCAGCATCTTTTGATGCCTTCATTAACTCAACTGTCAAATCTTTCTCCCATCTCACAGTGCCAGTGGTCTTGTATTCCCAGCTGGCCTGCTGTTTATCACAGATGTCCTGCCTGGATACTGCTTCCAATGCTACCAAATGATGTCAATCATGTCCTAGTGGTTACAGCTGAAAGGTTCAGATATGTGCACTTGGCCTATATTTATACTGAATCCACTACTGATATCCAACAGATGAAGGTAATTACAAGGACTTCCTTTCTTGGGCTGTTGCTGGTGCACGTGGTTGTGTATTGTGGCAAGATGGCCTCGCCAAGATTTCAGACCAACAGCACCAGCCTTACTAAACTACAGCTGCTTATGTAGCCTAGGCATTAATCGCATCTGACTGGAATGGTTGGACACACCAGCCATTGTCTCTGTTGACTGTGGCTTGTGTTTTATCTCAGAAATCGAAAGGTCTAAAATTGTTGAAAGATGGGATAAAAGTCCATCGCAGCACTGCATAATATATGCGGGTTAATGTCTCTACTGAGAAACAGCCTGAATTCAATGGCTGCTATGATCATCCTCTGTGGGAGCTGTTGGGGTTGAGACACCGACAGTCGTCTTTGGCAGGTGCACAGCAAAATCCTTCAGGAGTATTGGCATTTCATTCAGGATGCAACTACCCCCGGAGCTGTATCCTGCCAGCGCTCCACTTTACTGGATTAGGCCAACAGCTTTGTCCCCATGCCCACTTCCCAACATGCCCACACATCTTCTGGACTTGTGTTGGCTGTAGGCCTCGGTGTTGTTGGTGGTAGGCCTCATGCCAGCTCATCTGTGACCTGGCCAAGGCTGTCAGCCTGGGTGCAGGCCTATACACAGGCCAATATCATGATGAATGAGGTGCCATCTACAGTCTTTCTAAACACACAGGACGACCCCAATACCAATTTATAGTGATTATGTTTTGCAACGTGTTAGGAGGCCACATAAGATTTTTGTCATCTAGCTTTGATGTTTTAAAATAATGCTTTTCATTTAAAAAGGTTGTTTTACTGTAAATTATGTATATTAGCTCATTTTAAGACTTTTGATTTTGATTTCAGTGAAAATGTAAGTTATCAAATAAAAAAGAAATCAGTCTCAGTTCTTAGTAGTGGTATGTTACTGTGGAAAAATGCAGTTGTGTGCTGTATGTTATAAAGATGCTATTGTGCATTTAGGAACCTAACCCTGAATATATTGCCAAAGTGAACTTAGTAAATGCAAATATAAATATAGCTATTCAGTGTGTTGACTTTCTTTGTCAAATACATCTTTTTGGTACCTCTGTGGGGAGAATGTCTCAGTTCTGAGCGTAACAATAATACTTGACTTTGACTATAATTCTTTGACTCTGAGCAAAGAGCAGAGGGACCTCCGTGTTCAGTGATTCATACACAGAGTGACAGGGGTTACCATAAAACACTGAACACTGGGTGTCATTTCCAGGCAGTTGCTTTGTATGAGATGAGATGTACCCAAGCATGTGAACACAGGAATGTGTGCTATTAGTAGAAACTGTGAAATTTGCTCCTCACGCAATACATGTATGTGATCATTGTGGTTGAGTTCAATGATTATTTACTAATAAAAAATAATGATAACAATAATAATAATTATTATTATTTTTTTACATATAAACATTAGCATTCTAATACACAAGGTCACTTTACAAATAATCACACACACAAGCATTGGAAAGACAATGGGCAAATGTGCTGGGAGAAATTGTAGGTTTTAAAGGTGTGAAAGGATAGAGCAGTCCTGGAGGTCCTGCGGTACAATGCTCAAAAGACGAGTCTGCAGCACTAAATGCGCCCACCCGCCCCACGTTACATAGAATTCACTTCTCAATCTGGAAAAGATAAATGGTCACCATGACCTTTGGCTTGGTAACATTTTCCTGCCTGGGACTTATTAAAACTTTCCAGTGTTCCTTCATTGTAATGAACTTTTCTGTTAGGTTTGAATTCAACAGCATTAATCATGAAAGCATTAATCAATTTATGAAAACAAGGTTTTGATTAGCTTTTGTATTGTACAAAATAGTTGCCATGGATATTGGAACTTTTTGTTTAATGCAAAGTGTGTTTTTCCCTGGAATTAATGCAATCAATATTTGTTGATTAAACCAGGTTTTACCCTCTGAAGCCTTGTCTCTGAACAACACAAAGCTGTTGCTAACCAAATCGCTGTTGCTAACCAATAACTTAGATCCACAGTGATCAACAAAAAGAAGGTAGAACATTTATTATATTTTAGAGGACTTCATCAAACTTATATATAGTATAATAATACGTCAAAGAAATAAAAAAAGACTTGTGATTCAGTTGAGTCAAATATAACATTTGGTCACTGGATAAAAATAGAGAAACTAGCCACACAGAACATCTTTCAGCTAGTCATTCCCTCAATCTCTTTACGGGAACACGGAGAAATGTGTGGAATGCTACATATTTTTGGCACACTTTCATCTTTTCCCTCACAAAAATGGACCAATGAGATCCTCTTCAAGGGGTGTCTGGAATCTCCCTCATTTTCTCCATATGTCCACTCTCATTTTGCCTTTCTTTAACTGAAGAACCATCATATGAGCAACCAGATCATATTAGACACTTTGAAAGTATTCTGTGTGTCCAAAACCATTGTTCTGGACAATTTGTTCTTAGGAGAAAGACTGCATAAAATTTGGAAGTATCGGGAAGACATTCACTGATTAGGCATCTGCATTTCCCTGACTGCATATTACTTCGCAATATGGCATTTTTATCACTTGATGTAAGAAGCATTAATCAGAGAGAAGGGATTTGTTTCTATGCATCACATGGAGATGGAGTCAGGGAGAGAGGCATGACTTGAGCAACCAGCAGGAGTTTATTACAAAGGAAAACACTGGCTCAGCAAGCAAGAAGCAGAACAAAGGAGGTCTATGAGAAGGAACAGCAACCAGATAACTAGGCACGTGTAGAAGCAAGTATCAGAAAGTAGGCTCACACTCCTGTGGAGGCTAACTTGAATTAACTTGAATTACTGGGGCTGGGGATCTTGCAGGAATAACTGAGGAAAACCAAACAAGGAACAGGTGATAGTGATGATAGTTAATGCTCGGTCTACTGTTAATGCTCTGGTAATCAAATACAAACAATTAACAACCCTCTCCTCTAACAACCTTACACAAAACAAACAATTAACAACCCTCTCCTCTAACAACCTCCCACAAAACAAACAATTAACAACCCTCTCCTCTAACAACCTCCCACAAAACAAACAATTAACAATCCTTTCATCTAACAACCTCCTACAAAACAAACAATTAACAATCCTCTCATCTAACAACCTCCCACAAAACAATTAACAATCCTTTCATCTAACAACCTCCCACAAAACAAACAATTAACAATCCTCTCATCTAACAACCTCCTACAAAACAAACAATTAACAATCCTCTCATCTAACAACCTCCTACAAAACAAACAATTAACAATCCTCTCATCTAACAACCTCCTACAAAATAAACAATTAACAATCCTCTCATCTAACAACCTCCTACAAAATAAACAATTAACAACCCTCTCATCTAACAACCTCCTACAAAACAAACAATTAACAATCCTCTCATCTAACAACCTCCTACAAAACAATGAACAACAACCCCCCCATGGAATGCTGATACATACTGTTCATACAAACACACACTATTTAATTATTGAAACTGCTCATATTCTGCTTTTTATTATTTCATATCTAATATGTAATAATGTGACTGATATTACACTGTAGCATCTGCTTATATGAGGGTGAAGCAATTTCTTTAAAATGCTTTAAAAGCATAATATAGTTTATAAATAATTGTATAAACTATAAAATATATTTATTTTATTACACTTTCCACTGAAGAAATGTTTTAAAAATAGTCTGAATGAAAAATATTTAAATATTTTCTCTGCAGAGCATAAAGGGCATTCTTTATTTTTGTATTTTATTTTCCACCATGATGGCCTTGAGCTATATTTAGAAAATGTCTGAGCAAAGCTTTAAAACTTTAATATGTCTGAAAGATTTTAGTAATTCATTACGATGGAATATATCAGAGCTTACATAGTTTGAGATCTGAGAGATTTCTGGGTTTCCTCATCACTGTTCCCACCATATTCATTCTTTCCAAACCAGTCTTAATGTCATAAATACACTGCTGAGGCCACCCAAAGGATAGTGCCTAAGTGGTTTGGAAAATGACATATTTTGAAGTTTTAAAGCTTTTCACTCATGCCCCATTAAACTTCACTGTAGGGGATGTGTGATCCCAAATTGCCATATAAAGCCCCAGTCATTTTGATTAGGTGTCTGGGTTAAGTGACAGCATTCAATGCAAATGTAAATAAAATAATAAATACACGCATGACACTAAATTTGCCTTAACTTTTCTTCTTTTTGGCAAAAACTTTCCTGAGGTAGATTACAAAATGTATTATGGCTTATTATTTAAATTCCTTTCTGTTTGTGTTATGCACTTTGAAGCGTCGCCGTAAATGGAAGGTGCTCTACAAATAAAGTGGCCTTGCCTTGACAAAACTGACATAATTTGATTAAAAAAAGAGATAAAAACCATTTGTTTCAGTTCACAAAACAAAACAAGAATGGAAGACGAAAATAACATTTTTAATCTTAGGAACACTTAAAAAAGGGGGGGTTGTAGATGTTCGTTTTGAGTGCACTCCCTTGCTACTACTCCTTCAGGAGGTTTGCACGAAAAATCTCTGCCACCAACTGCCATCCTGTGAAATGCATCTCAAACTAACACGAATCACAGGAGCATTTAATATGACATGGTAAAACCATGGAGAACTTTTCACATACTGTTATATAGGTAGCTAGTAGTGCCCATAAGATCATACTTTGAACTGGTGTCTTGCTTTATGACAGAAGAGAAGGATGTAGAGAGTGAGGGAGTGAGAGAAAGAGAGGGACAGAGGGAGAAAAAATAGAAAGATGGAGACACAGGGAAGGGGAGAGAGAGAGAAAGAGAGAGATTCATTATGGTACATGTGTAATGAGCATGGCAGACAACCCATTACGCCATGGTGGTTTGAACCAGCACTTTGGCCACCATGCAGTATTAAGAATTAAATGTTATGAAGACATCAATATCCATGACATGATTATTTGTGGTGATAGAGACATTGTGTACTATGCAGCCAAACGTGTGTAAGTGTGTGGTTGTGGGGTTAGGTTAAACTGGTCTGCTCTCTAAAACATTTCAAATGCCATGTCTAAAATAACGAGTGAAAGGCCCATTTCAGAGTGCTGATTTAAATTACAGCATCTGTTCTAATGAAAAACTGCATGTTTTTTTAGTGTGGGCATAGTGTGTTTTTTCACCAGTGCATCATGTTTAACATACAGATCAAAGAGACCATGTCACATTCCACATCTAGATGAATCCAAGGCCTGTTCCCATCAGCTTCCTTACAGAGCTGCCTGAGAATCACTGAGTCATGGACATGGTTTTGCTTTGCTGTCTCAGTTTCCTACTGATAAACTAGGTCACTACTTTTAATCATATTTATTGTTAGATTTATTTCATACTTGCATAACTATGTTCAGTAAGTCTGGAAATTTTTAAATATCAGAAGAAACTTTAAATAGCTTTTATTTACAACATAGAACGAAGGTGATGAGCACACGCAACCAGGGACATAGAATGGCAAACAACACAGAACATGCTTACATACATGTATGGAGAACTCAGAACATCCCAACATACATGTATGGAGAACTCAGAACATCCCAACATACATGTATGGAAAACTCAGAACATGCTTACATACATGTATGGAGAACTCAGACCATCCCAACATACATGTATGGAGTACTCAGAACATGCTTACATACATGTATGGAGAACTCAGAACATCCCAACATACATGTATGGAGAACTCAGAACATGCCAACATACATGTATGAAGAACTCAGAAGATGCTTACATACATGTATGGAGTACTCAGAACATCCCAACATACATGTATGGAGAACACAAAACATCCCAACATACATGTATGGAGAACTCAATACATGCCAACATACATGTATGGAATACTCAGAACATGCTTACATACATGTATGGAGTACTCAGAACATCCCAACATACATGTATGGAGTACTCAGAACATGCCAACATACATGCATGGAGAACTCAGAACATCCGAACATACATGTATAGAGAACTCAGAACATGCCAACATACATGTATGGAGTACTCAGAACATGCCAACATACATGTACTGAGAACTCAGAACATGCCAACATACATGTATGGAGAACTAGACACAGGTGGGACAAATGCCACTAATGAGACAGACGAGCTAAGGGATAGTTCAACCGGACAGAAATACACACAAAGAGACACAAGTCCAAGGGAAGGGGGTGGACCTGTACACTATGAGCCCATAAGATACCTACCATAACAGTTTAAATACTGTCCAAATTTATCTTAGAGTGTTGTGACTGAGTAGCTTGGATTAAAGGCCCCTCTGCCCCTGTATTTTGATTTACAATTTAAATTTTGCTATGACTTCCAAAAGACACACTGCAAACTGAAACTGCATTTGGTTAACAGATCATTCAGTTACAATTTACCCTGTTATGCTAAACATCAAATAAGCTGTTGCACATGGGGCTTCAGATCTGTCGCAATGTAGCTTTCGTAAGATTAAAATCATCAGGCGAAAATTAAAACTTAATAGGCCAGGCACATCTCAGAAGGCGAAACAATGTTTGTTAGAGCCAGCATCAGCAAGTCATGTGGAACGGCTGGGGAATCTGACAGCTCTAGTTAATGGGGACCAGAAAGAAAGTCGTAGAGCTTGGTGCACTTCGGCTTCGTCATAGTGCTGAAAAAAGGGATGCAGTCGGATCTAGCAGCCAGTGAGAGACAGGCCCTGGGATTAGGAGTGACAGAGCATGGCACCTTGGCAGCTCAGTGGTGCCATAACCTCTTTGGCCTGCTCCTCCATTTAAACATGCCACTGTGCTACCAGCCTCACCACAACCTTTACCACACCGCAGGCCATTAGCTCCGGGCGTCTGCACGCGAGCGTAGTGGACAGCTGCACGTCGTCACTTACTGGCTTTCCGGGCTCTCCTCCCGGCAGGACATACGGTATAGCCCTGATGTTCGATGCCATCTCCTCCCACAAAAAAGAAACAAAAATGCTGAGGATAGCCTCCTGCAGGGATATACATTTTCCAGGCCGTGTTTCAGCCCTGGAGGCGGAGAAGAGAAAACATTGACGGCCGACTAAGAAGCATGCGATCACATTACCATGAACTGAACACAGAGGCACGTGCAGTACCCAGGTTTGAGACCTTAGTGCAGGTTTATTTTGACCAGAATGGTGAGTCGAGGAAAAGGTGCTAAAGACATTGAACAAAATCCCACGGTTCTTTAAATGAGCGAGAGGAGGAAATGCTCTCATGTTAATCCCACATGAGGAAAGCAGGCCTGCAAAAAGGATTGAGCTTCAGGTTGGGAATGAAGCACACAATCTCTTCAATAACAAATAAAAATAAAAGAGTTAAAATTTACAACATGGATTTGAGTACAATATTTATTTTAGCACTTTAACACTTTATTTTTGAGTACTTGATAAAAGACATCTGAAAAAAATTGCAACATGATTAAAACTGAATTATAAAACATGGAGCCATATCTTATACAGCACCAGTGTGCAAACCGTACATTTGCATATACACAGTCATTAATTGCTGCTGATTTATGGAAAACTATCATATGATAAGTTTGAAAATAATAATACATGACTATTGTTCTCCACATCAACAGTAATTTCAGGCATGTTCATACATCACCATGAGAGCTCAGAGGACCGAACAGAATAAAGGACACTACAGTAGAGAAGGTACCTGATCATCAAGTGCAACAGTCTAAGATTAAATGAGAATTAAAAGTACAGAAAACAATCGCAGTGTTAACTAGTGTTTATAATGGTTTAATGCAAAATCTCAATTTTATATATAAAATGGGGCAGGTCAGATCTTGGAAATAAAAGTGGTGAAAATGTAATTTGTGAAATTTCTAGGGTCTGGGTAGAGGTGCAACAAGGACAGTGCACACGCAAACCATTAAACCATTATCATGGTCTTTTTTGACAGTCAAGAACATCTTCAATAGATTGTCCTTGGGACAGCTATCCACAAAATGTTGAAGTATGAAAGAACTGTTCTAACCCTAACCCTAACCCTAGACCCAACCAACCAATCTGGGCCCAGAGATAAACTCCAGATTAGAACCTCAAAAACAAATGAATGGAGGCCTGATCAGGAACTAAGCCAGTATCTTCATCAGGAACATCCTGGAGTAGCACATGGATGATTGGCTGGTAGAATACCTATGAACCTGGAAAAGCACACACTCCTTGCAATTTCAGCTTTAATAACCACAAACATCCACTGCCCTTTACAGAAATGCCCTTGTAACAAGTTTAGGTTTACATCAGGAAGTGCAGGTTGTTTTAGAAGGCAAGGCAGGAGAAGTAGTGCTTGGGTAAGACGTACCCTTGCGGCCATCGGGTGAAACATACTAACAGCTGGACACAACGTGTGCAGCCTCAGAGCCCCACCGGAGGCACAGAGAGAAGTATGTACTGAGCTACTTCACAGGGTGAAGAGCTGACCTAGTCATAACTCTGGGAACAAAGGTAACACCTGCCTTTAGAGTAACCCGAGAAAAGCCACCTGGAAACAGACTATGTGATAAATGTGGGAAGCATACACTTTATTCATATGTAACAAAACAGCAAGTAAGACAGGCATTTTATAAGTCTTTGAAATTTACAGAAAAAAAGCTATAGAAAATTCTGGCCTGTTTCCTCCAAATATCATCAAGTGAGAGGGGAGTACATCTGGTCAACCGTAAGTAGAAGACATCCATAAGAAATCATTTATGCACGCATTTCTGACACACTTGTACAATGTTTTTTACCATAAACAAATGTTATCTAACTTAGATGTTCCTTCTCACCTACCCCTGAAAAATCTTTAGTCTTCATAGATCTTTCCAGTGCTTTCCAAACAAAACTGTATTCAGTGATTGGGCCCACTTCTTTCAGTTGGGCAGTTATTTATTTGGGCAAGTAACACAGACTGCTAAGAGTAGTGACCATTAGTATATACAGTATGTCTTGAGATTTTAAAAAAAAATTGTTTGTAGAAGATTACAAGTACCTGTAACAAGTGTAGACAGCTATATGAAAACATACAAGCTGAACAGGAGTAGATAAGCACTGTTCTTGACAAAAATTGTGTGGAAGTTCTGTAGTAATGTCTGGATTTCATATTGTTTCGTTGTGGAACTGAGTAGTTTGAGTCTGATCGGTAGCAGACACCATGCACATAGGAAGAAGTCCATAAATCCCATCAGATTGTGCTCCCCACCCCCTCATGCCAAAACGAGACCCAGATTCCACGGAAGTGGTCTTGCTTGTCCAGAAATCTAGGCCACACAAACTCAAGAGGTGATTACCCTGTAGACCAACAAATAAGTGTGCCAAATGTTAGTCTAAAATCCAGGGAATCTTTTGCTCTGGGGTGAGTGGGAAGCATATCGCTTTAACATGATAGCAGAGAATGTTCATGCATTTGCAGGTTCTCTTAATGAAGTTATTCAGTTTTTAAGAAACTGGCCAAACATCTCAGGTTTCACTGAAGAAGTGAACCTATATCAAAGAAACTGGCTGATAACTGGCCAAACATCTCAGGATTCACTGAAGAAGTGAACCTATATCAAAGAAACTGGCTGATAACTGGCCAAACATCTCAGGATTCACTGAAGAAGTGAACCTATATCAGAGAAACTGGCTGATAACTGGCCAAACATCTCAGGATTCACTGAAGAAGTGAACCTATATCAGAGAAACTGGCTCTTTATAAACTTACAATAATGTGAATGGATATAAGTGGAATGCATGGAGCCTGGTCTGTGAGCAAGGAGAGTGCAGAGCACCATGCTTACACAGCACCACACTCGAGGGCTTATAGTGCTCCATTGAGGATAATCTTCAGCCCTATAAATATGTGTTTGTGTTTTTGTATGAGTGTGTGAGCAAATGAGTAAGTTTCAAGACATGCCCCTGAGGTGCTTCCCATTGAAAACCTTTTACTTAAGCATATGTGATACAGAACTAGTGTGGAAGCAGTGCCATGCACACACAGGGAAATAGAGCAAGATAAATTAGACTGCTGTTCTCTTGCCATGCCAGAATTCTCAAACTACTGATCTGGGACTACTATAATAAAAAAATAAATAAATATGATATGGTAATACAGTAATGATTAAAAAATATGGTAATGAAAAAAATATGGTAATGGTAAAAAAACATGGTAATAAAAAAAGTACACTTTCTGCTTTCTAAAAGTGGATTGTTCCTGTGTTTTTGCTGTATAAGTTTATACATGTGTGTTGACAAACACTAAGATCAAGCAAAGCATGTTTGAGGGCACTTTTCATTGCTATGATTTCATTTTATTTTTGCGTCTTTCTGTGCTATGCTTTGGGAAGTGCTGAGAATGAATAAGAATTAATGTTGGAACTTTTATCATATCAATAAAAAATTAGTTCCGTAAGGGATTTGAAGTACCACACGTGTGACAAATTATAAGATGAAGAAGACTCCAAGGGAGAGGAGAACCTGGAAGAATGAACCTGGAAGAATGAGCAACAGAATGTACTCAACCTCACTCTTAGACAGAGATCTAAAGGGCCACTTTATTTGTCTTACATGTCAGCTGGGGATGAGAGTAAACTGCGAAAATGCTACCATATGCTTTTAAATATAATGATGTGATTTTGCAGCTTCAGATAATCATAGCATGAAAATAGGAACTAAGTCCTTCTGCCCAAAGGTACTGTTCGTGCCTGCTGCACTCTCATAGACTCATGCTTGTTCTGGGGGAGTTGAACTTGGGTCTTTGCAATAGCACATTGTGTTCCTGGACCCCTGAGAAATAGCAATGAATGTATTCATGTTAGAGAAAAATAAAAATGTATAATGATATTGTGTTTCTGTTATATCCTAATTTCTGGCTTTTTTTGGAACATGACCAACCTTTGATGGAGTGTTATTTGTTATTTGAGTATAAAATTCACTGCAGCAGGAACAAATTTTCAAAAAACAAAAAGTTCTTGCATTTTGCATCTTTGCATTTTGGAGGAAACACTTAGCTGTTCAGACTAACTATTCACTTTCTACTTAACAAATTTGTAATGGTCACTTATCTAAACCTGAGTGACACAAACACATTCAAATTCACAGCAGGCTTATTTATATAGATACTGACACAATCCTTGCTTTTGGGGTTTGGAACACTGCAGTTTTAAAGTAGGAACTTTCAGGGAAAAATTCTTTAAACAGCTAAGCATTTCTCTCTCTCTTTCTCTCTCTCTCTCTCTTGCTCTCTTTCTGTCTTTTCTGCAGCTATAGAAACTTACATCTCTCCAGCTGAAGGATTTATGAAACACCCCTCCTGAGGCAATTGCATCTCCTCTTAGAAGTGCTACTGCAGATGGAATAGTAAATGTGAATTAAGAGAAAGAGGGAAGTAATGCAGGGGGTTGAACTGACACTGGGGACCTGCATGAAACAGAAACTTCTTCTGGGCTCGGCAGACACATATTCCGGTGTGCCTGATTCTTTATCCAGTTCGCCGTCACCAGTCAACCGTGCATACTGTGTGTTTGTGAATACAGGGATCTTACTCCGGCAGGACTGTCAGGCTGACGTGCTCACAGCATGCCCTCCAGCAGATGCATGGAGAGCTGTGGGGAGACGTGTAACCCTGCCCGGTGGGCACAGCCCAGTCCATAGACTGAGGTCACACAGGATTCGTAAACAATTACCCAGGTCCAGGCCCTCACATCTAGATAAACATGTTAGCATATCAGGAGAATTCTGCAGGATTCTGTTCACAGGTTTATGCACCATTTTTAACATATGGTTTGCTGCTCACAGATTCCTGAAGTGGTTAACATCATGCTTGTGGCATTCTCTTGTGCACTTTAAAAATGTGCACTGTAAGGGGTTCAAAAGGCAGGTGCAAGAAACTTCTTCATTATTCTGGTAGACCACAGTCTGGTGACCAAACTGAAGACAAAGTTGTGTTTGTTGCAGCAGAATGCATGGGTGCTAGACATGGACAACAAGCCTTATGACCACAGGCAGAATATGTTATTGTGCAACAAATTACAGGACAAACCACAGTTGATGACTATGCCTCAGTTCTTCAATGCAGTCAGAGGGTAAATGACCGTTAGTCAGCACTGACAAAGGAAACCTCTGTATAACATCCATGCAATTGGCACCATTAACACATTAATGCCTTTAGCCTTACTACCATATTACCATACTTAAACATATGGAACTCGTTGGCCAGATCCCAACTCTGGGATTGAATTCAAATGCAAATTATCTCTCCCAAATTACATGTGCTTCCAGCATTAGAGATGGGCAAAACAAAATAGAGAAATTCGATCACTGTCAGAAGGATGCAGACCACAGTAAGGAAACATGGTAATAGCTCCAGCTGCGGTGATTTAAAGGTGCACTGCTGTGCACACAAGCACCTTCCTGCAGCTCTGCTACGGCCACACCTCTCCCATTCCTCATCTCACATTGGTTCAATTTCTCAACCATCTGTAAACAGAACAACAATTCTCCAAGAAAGCAATTCACAAATCTGGGGGCAATAGCATATTATCATGGGAAGGATAAACAGTGCATGCAGCAAATAAATAGCAATTATATAAATCCACTGTTTAGGAGCCCAACCACTTAAGACAATTTGGAGTGCATGACTCGGACATGAATTGCATGTTCTTGCTTAGCTTCATACTATGAGTAAGAAATTATTTCTTTGTTGTACTTTTTGCATGTGATTTGTTTTTAGATTTGAATATAAAGCAGTCTTGCTCACATGGCCTGGTAATGACCTACTAAAATAACATTCTCCAAGAAACGCCAAGCCTAACAGACTGCATTCTTATTACAGGGAAAAAAGGATTAAATCTGAATTATTTTGCCATCATGTGTGACATGTTTCAGTTTGTGAACTCCACAGCCTGATATTTCTGAATCAGGTTTGTGCCAGTTTGGTGTATTATCTATGACTACATGACCACAATATGAAAATTGTCATATTAAAATGGATGAGGTATTTCTCCATTATGCTTGGCAGCCCAGGTGCAGATCCATGACCACATCCTGGTCCTGCCAGTACCGACTCCCTTCGCTGCACAGAAGTGCCACCAACACCGCTGTCATGATGTCATCATTAAGCTTCTTACTGAAAACCAAGCTTTCTGATCCTTAGCTGAAAAACTGTTGGCTAACCTCTTCATTCAGATGAACACAGGACTCATTTTACCACTTCATAGATGTATTGTAATGCACACAGATAGATGTACATGTGACATTATATTATTGTTATATTATTGCTGTTGTGCATATACTGTATATATGTGATCAATTTGTAAAATGACCCCATTTATGCAAATGTTTTTCTTTTAAGACAATGGTTAACCCACTTAGATGACAGATATGGGTCATGGTCATGTGAACATTCAAGGCAAAAAAGATTGAATTCTAGCAGCTAAAAAAACAGCTAATGAAAACCATTGTAGTGCAGTCCATGCCAGAGGTGTCTGACTCATTTATAACAGAAATGGAATAATCTCTCTCTCAGTGTTTTGGACTCTTTTTTGTTTAGCGCTCAGTTTGTTAAATACATTTTAGGTAAAGCTGTACATATGGGGGTTCACAGCTATGGGGAAATGGGATGTCATCATGCCATCACAGCACCTGTTTGCTGTCACTCAGGTTTGTTGTCATGGAGAAGTGGGCAGTGCAGAGCTGATGTTCCAGGGAGTCCTCATGCCTGTGTTACCTCTGGTCCTTTTAGCTGTGATGCTATAGGTAGATCCACTAGTCCAGTCTTGCACGTTTTATGCCCTTATTTTACTCACTGAAGTATTTGACCATACCTCATAATCTGTACTCTCTTTCTTCCAGTGTGCTTCTTCTCCTGCTGGGGCTCCTCTCAACCTCCTGATGATTTATCCTGATGTCAGATTTCCATAATGAAACTGGGAATAATCTCTTGGGATCCAGTAAAAACTCACACTGTGATGGTGGTTTATTTAAAGCTGCAATTGTTTACTGAATGCCTCACAATAAACACATTTTTGAAAAAAAAAATTGAAATACTAGAAGACAATAGTAAACCGCATAAGCTCATTCCAAAACATCTTCACGGGTCATGTGAGCTCTTTGTCACAACTGCATTGGACAATGAATTGCATTCAAATTCATAGGGAATTTGCCTTTTAAATTTGCCTCTATTTTTATTTACATTTTGCTTTAGTAGTCTATAGATTAGCAACTGCAGCCTATAGCAAAGGTGTTGCTTTGTTTCTTTTGTAACTGTGTGTGACTTTTGCGTGTTTTGAACATGATAGTGGTGATTTGCTGGATCCAGGTGATACTGTATTAGAAGGACATAAAAGGAGCTGTACCAGTTCAGCAGTTTTTCAAGTCTCTCAGAACTGGCATTAACAGTCACACTAGTTACTTAACTGATCATTTATCTTTTTTTACAAGTGAATCCACAGGCTTTCGGGAAGCACTATCAGACTGTGAGAGCCACCCATCCTTCTGGAGAACACACAGAACAGTAACATCTTCAACAACAATGATTGTGTCTGGTCTGATTCCCTCGAGTGGAGCACAACAATTTTTAGATACTGTCATCTTGCTCACACTTCACAGTACAAAGACAAAGACAAAATATGCTATTTCCCACAATATATAAAGCAGTAACCAAAAAATGTTTAGGTTTGATTTTGCACATGAGGTAAATTACTGAAAAAAGATAAAAGTTTAAGGATCTAAGAAAAACTTTTCCCATAAACTGTTTGAGTCAGCAACATCAACCATTTAGTGCCTTGTCAGAGTGCATATGGTGTTTATAAAAATATAAACACAATAGTTTGCTCTATTTTTCCATAAAAGTCTGAACAAAACAGACTGTTGAGAAACTTCTTTAGAAAACAATGACAGGGCAGTGAGTTTGCATTCTTGCTTTTGATATGCTTATTAAAATATTTCTCTACTTTTTAGTTATGCCAGTGAACTTGGGAACTGACTTTAGTGGTGAAATTTGATTTTTGCCATCACACAGCTAGTTGTCTATAAACCATAAACCTATTAACCATGTTCTTAGCAATTGTCTTGTAAATCGTTAATTTTGTCAGGACTCTGTGTCTCATGGAACAACGGACAGTCCTTCTTAGTCTAACATCCCTGCAAGATGGGTGTCACAGGCCCCACAGTGGAGGTCACTGCTGGGGTTTGCTGACCTCCAGTGCTCAGCTATGACCTGTTACTCTCCCCCACATCAGTGCTTTCCTTCCTAGCACCCTGTGACTGCCCCCCAGCTGGTCCTACAGAATGGCAATTGCACATGGCAATTTTCCTCAGTAGCAGGGCGGGAGGGGGGTGGGGGGTGCACTTTGGGGGGATCCGACCCGTGTGATTATGTGAAGTGTTAGTTGTGTGCCTCTCTGTGTGAGTGGGCCTGCAGACAGGCAGTTTCCTTCTGCTGGATCTGCTGGATCGCTTAGTGCTGCCGAAGCTCCCAGAGGCTTTGTGTGGAATCAGAGAGAACAGCTCTGCAAGCTAGTGGAACACACACCACTTGCTTTCGCCCGAAGAACAGCCTTTACTCTCAGGCCTCAAATGGAAAAATTCGCCCTACTTTGCTGTACATCTCAAACGTGTAGTGCAGGGAACATGGTACTGGTGCCAGAATATGGAGCTTTTGACACTCAAGGTGCTAGAATTTTCCTTCAGAGCAGCTGGAGGCTCATTCTCACCACACATAAAAACTAAAAATATCAGTTTCTGAAAAGCTGTGAAGCCATTATCATCACTTACTTTTGGTGCATTTACAAATGATTTTTTCTTTTCTCTCACACTGACTATTGACCCAAATGGCCGACATGAAGCCCAGCACTTTAGACATCAGCCATGGTAGGAAGTAGAGCAGATGATCTCATCATGAGCGTAAGTCTTGAATAATCAGTGCTTTTGTACTAAGCAAAAATAAAATTATTATTTTCACATGTTGTGCATTTTCATTTGATCTTTCTCCTAAACTAATAAGAAGTTGCAATTGCAGCAATACCATATGCAAATCTGTCCATTTGAACAAAGGGTCTGTTGAAATGCATATTTGTTCAGTTAAAGAAAGAAAACATTGACTAAGTTTGCATGAATAATCAGCCAGTTGAAAAAACAGCCAGTTATATTTTTGTGCAGTCTTCCTGACCAACAGCCTTCAGAAACATCACAGCCAACGTGTCTTTTACTAAGATTTAAACACTGATGTAAGAGATATGTCACAATCTGAAACACCAAAATCTAAACTGCAGCTGATATGACATCATGGTAACATGATACGATTTATAGCAAAATCCATGATAAAAATCTACAAGAAAAGAAGAAACAAAAAAAATCTGCAGCCATGAAAACATCATTGAGAAACAGCAGCATTGTGCTTTTGTGTGGAAGCCAGTCAATTATCCCTTTATAACCCCTTATATGTTTGGCATTAACATGCAAATACCTGTCTAAACATTTACTAAAAAATATTGGAAGCATCACATGCAAGTCTGTGCACTTTTGCTGGCTTGTTAAGGGAAGATCAGAGAAGCTTGTTGGTGCATGTGGTTATTTAATGGTTGTGTTGGCGCATGCAGTTATTAAAGGCTGTGTTGGTGCATGCAGTTATTAAAGGCTGTGTTGGTGCATGATGTTATTAAAGGTTGTGTTGGTGCATGATGTTATTTAATAGCTGTTTAATGGTTGTTCAGTACATGAGGTTATTTAATGGTTATTTAATGGCTGAGTTTGGTACATGTCACTCCTTTGGTCGGATCTTGGCTCCAGCTGGCTTTTCCATCCCTTTGCTCCTACATAAAAACAAGGTCTGGATAGAAGGACATTGCATTCAGATTCTCTCATTGTTTAGTTATGAAGTTCCTCTGTCAGACAGCAAAAAAGCATCTTAAGCAGAAATGTTGATTTTAAAAAGCATATTTCAATGGTGAGAAAAGAGTCTGCTGCAAGGTATTTAAAGGAAGGCTTGTGATATTAAACTATGCAGTGTGGGGATCTCATCTCTGATGGCTTGATCAGCTGTGGCCTTAACTGTGCGAGTAGTAGTGGCGCCATCCTTGGGTCACCCCAGAGATGACATCACAAAAACTGAAGTGAACAGAGAGGCTTTTTCCCCATATCTCTTGCTTCCGAGATAAGGACAGGTATGTCGTCACAAATCTGAATTTTCACGATGGAGTGGCTCATTGTTTGTTAAAGTAATAGTAACAGTAACAGTAATACTGCAGGGTGCATATAAAAACATGGAGATCAAAGCAGGGATCCGTTCCGTGTATACACCAATCAGTAGATGACAGCCAGGTCTGGCCAACTGCCATAAATCTCTGAAAATCTCTCTCTGTTTTCCTACAAGTGTATGTGTGCAAAATCAGAGGATTGTTTATGGTAGCCTGAGGTGTACAGCATAACAGCGGAAGCCTGGTTACACTCTTCTTGAGGCCAAGGTTCCTCTCCGTCTGCCTGATGTGGCATTTCACTATTTAAGAGTGTCTGACTTTATCAACCAAATGTCCTTGGCAGGCTTGCACTCCTGTCATCATAAGCTTTTCAGGAATCTCAGGAAAATGGCAAAAAAGCTGTTTCATATTAATCAAGTTTTCACTCTGATGTGGGCTTGAGGTGCAGGTTGCAGCACTGTGTTCTGGCATCTCCATGCTGACTGTCCTTTCTCCAGAGAGTTTGTCTTGTCTACTAGATTTGATCCTCTTCACCCCAGGCTTTCTCGGCACACACAGCCACCAGTGCCTCTTCAAACTGTCTTGTGGAAGAAGCCAATAACACCGCTGCCACATTCTTTCCAAAACATTTGCCTTTCTAACACATCACTGTTTATATTTAGGCATACTGAGAGACACTGACAATAAGCCATCACTCATCACTGTGTGTGTGTGTGTGAGAAACTGACTATCAGCTTATAAATTCTTCTAAAGATGAGGATATTTTATATTTCATGCATTTTTCAGAGAAGAGTTGCAGTATCATGTGAAAATGATACACGCAGATACAAAATACATTTTCTAAATACAGTGTACCTTCACTTTAAGACTACACTGAGTGTGCCTTCACTTTAAGACTACACTGAGTGTACCTTCACTTTAAGACTACACTGAGTGTGCCTTCACTTTAAGACTACACTGCGTGTACCTTCACTTTAAGACTACACTGAGTGTGCCTTCACTTTAAGACTACACTGAGTGTGCCTTCACTTTAAGACTACACTGAGTGTGCCTTCACTTTAAGACTACACTGAGTGTGCCTTCACTTTAAGACTACACT
>JAOXYF010000011.1:7436730-7455080 GCA_028565775.1 Sternarchorhynchus goeldii | reverse complement strand
TCAGTGTGTGTACCCAGGTAAGTAGGTCATTATCAGCTTTCGTAGTTTACATACCAACTTTGCCATTCAGGGACAATTCTGTCCTTCGTACAGCAGCTAGATAAAGAGAAATATGTCCTTATAAGAAAGAAAGGGAATTAAAATGGTCCTGTTGTTGATTAGACCTCAGAGAAGGAGCAGCCTTTTTGTTGTTCAGTAGTTTTCTATAGATTACATCCACCTCTAGTGTTGCTGGTCACTGTTCACTCAGCAAAAAGTGTTCATTTATGCCAAAACCTAAACTGGCAGCAGACCGAAGCAGGCCAATCTATTCAATAGTAAGACTCACCATTAAAGGTTGATTCTATAGACACATTTGTGTTATTGAGCACATACAAAGATTCTCATTCTGTATATGGCAATATAAGACTAAAACCCAAAGACACGAGCTGCTTATATATGTTGATGGGTATATAAGTCTCCCCAGGTCACCACAATATAAGTATTCAAAGTGTTGCTTTCAAATGTGTTTGAAAGGTTTGACCAAGTGATCAAAAGGGAATGTAAGTCTTGGTTATATTTATGAAACATGAGGACACCTACAATACTGTGTGTGGTTTTGGGATATCCTCAGGTATCCCTGAAATATTGTGTTTCTTGTCAGAATTTGAGTCTGCAGCTGTCTACCGCTATGGGAGCAGATGGAATGTTAATGTAAACAGTCTATTTTCAGCTGTCTGCGGTTAAGAAAGGAAAAATTATTGTACATCTTATTCAAAAGCTACCCATTAGCATTAGTAGGTATGACGCCATGTTTTGAACTTGCAGTGTTTTGCCAGATGGTTGGAGTAATGTTCAGGAATGTGCTTATCTAAATGGATCATCAGTGACATGTTGCTCTATTGACTGATGTTTAGACTTCATACTAGTCAATATTTCATGTATTTAAAGTTTGATCATATGAAAGGCTGTATACTGTATAATTATGTTTATTACTTCACAATTCATTTTAGTATATTTCCATCTCTATGAAACCTATTACTGACATGAGCTGTGATATTTCTGCATTATGCAATCAAGCTATGATGATCAGTAGAATTATCCTTACATTCAGATTTATCAGCATCTTGGCACACTGCTCTGTGATGTGCTTCCAGTGTCTTTATAATGTCAAAACCTGGTTATGCAAGCAGCTACTCTAGGTGAGACTAAATGGACTGGGGTAAGAGATCTGCCATAATAATTTGTCCATCAGTAGAGAATTTTTTCCACATTTGGAGCACATGTAGCATTTTGTTAACAAGAGTTAAAAATTGTTTTCCTTTGTCTCATTAATCATGTTTAAGTGTAAAAACATCTTCCCTGTTATCCCAGTTCATATATGGGGGTATTTTGCTGAGTTATTCTAGTTCCTAAAGGAAAGAGAGAATACAATAACCGTGTCTGTATTTTAGTGGCTTCCTTTGCAGGTCTCTTCTGAAAACAGAACAAAAAAATGCGCCAGGAAAACAATCTTAGAATGGTTCCATTCTCAAACTTGCCTTGTTTAAACATTCGTCCATCTCCAGGTGGATTCCATCTTCTATGAATGTCATATTCACTGGCCACTGTTGTGAAACATTGCCTAACATTTCCTATATTGCACAAAGCTTCATTGTTAACCAGCAGAGGAAATATCTCTGATTATCACAGTTTTGGAACGTACATGTCTTGACTCAATACCACAAGCGTTTTTTAACCATATTGTATATAACTATTTGTAAGGTAACTGTGATGCGGTAGCAGGATACAGAAACCGGATGGAAGTGAGTTTTTATTGTGATTCATGCTGAGTATATGAAGAGAAGCAAAGAACAAAGGGAAACGGAGACACCAAAACCAGGAACAAAGAAATGACAAGATACAGAGGCTATCCAACCATTAAAGAAGGAACGTCCTGAGAACACAACACCACGAGGAGGAAGTGCAGGTGAACATACATACAAAGAGAATATACAGACACACCGGAAGAAGCAACAACAAAGGATCAAGACACGAGGATTCAAGACACAAAGCACTCGCATGATAATGGTAAGTGTTTAGTTACATTCACCACACATCTTATTAAAAGCGTTTATATTGTAAAACCCCCTTGTAAAAAACTAAAGTCCATGTATTGTCATGTACAATATGTTTTAACTGTCTTGCAAATCTATATCAGTGGTCAATTTGGAGCCACAGGAACACTGATAGCTGATTATTTTTGGTTGCCAGGCCAGTCTCAACCTTCACATCTAAAAAGTCCAGCAACACTGCTGCACCTGACACACTCATGCCAGCACATGAGTCAGAACAATGGCACTAGAATACCAGGGTGTGTGGAGAAAGGCCCAAATAATATCTGTCCTCTGATAAACAAAAAGAGGGGAACAAATTAAGCTTAAGCTTACAACAGAAGATAAGCTGCTTGTAAAAATAAATTTATTAAAATGCATATGTATAGATACCACAAAGTAGCCAGAGAATGTAGGTGCAAGGTAGGAGATTCATATAAAATGGACAGTGAGTGTAGCATTTACAGAGGTTTTGTCCATATAATTATTGCTGTAATGTGTGTTGGTTACTCCAAGGAATCTAATAATGTATTATGATACACTAACATAATTATTAACCACAAAGCATGCTGGGAGGTTTGCAAGTACACTCTCGGTCATTCTGCATGTGTCTGATTGCTCTTACACACTGGCTGTTCTCTGAGAGGCTGGGAGGCCAGCAGTAACATGGCATTCAGTAGTCAATATACGCAGCATGACACAAGTACATCAGACATGTAGTGTCTGATTTCATGACCGGTACACACAATGAAGTGCTTCATCTCCTGGATTACCGGTCGAATGTCATGCATTTGTATGTTCGACAAGGATTAAAATGTTTCTTGAATGTTTTTGCGTCTGCTACCAAGGTCCAAGTAATTACCCACAAATCAGCCACGCTATGAAATCAGATAATTAAGAACAGCCTCTTTTTCCCCCCTGAAATCAGTTTCTAATGGCCTGACTCATGTTTCATTTATTTTCCTTTGCTCGTGTGAGCATGTATGGGTAATGTGTTCAGGCCATTCAGCTAGCCTGACACTCAGACAGAAGAGAGGCAGCCTCCTCTTCTGAGAACAGGCTGGGCCTTCTCAAGGGCAGTGTTAGGCCGAATGTGCGTGGCTCAGAGCGGAGAGCCGCACATCGTTTCCGAAAAGCCTTTATCCTCCTTGGAGCCCTCCACCCTTCAGCCAGAGCATTCTATTAGACAAACAATGTCCGATTGTTAGTCCACTGCATGACAAATCCCAGCTTGTTCCTATGGCAACAGATGAGACAGTATAGGCTCAATACATTCCAGACATTCCTAAGGATCATTATCGACAAATCCTAAGTTCAAGGTTCAAGCCAGATCTAACTTAACCCATGCTGGTTATGTAATGAATATCTTTCCCCGCCCTACTCTCAGCTGTCCTATCACATTGTGGTTGTACCAGAAGTGCAGATGCTTGTGACCATATAAGGATTTCAGATTTGGAGCTTCTCTGTCTGTCTACACCCGGGTGTGGCCATAGCCTGTGTATTTGTAGCACTGTTTCCATACTTTTAACTAGGAAGCTTTCCTCATACATTCATCAAAATAAAAAAAAAATAACTTGAAAAATTGTAAGAGATCCTTCTCTATACTGGGTAATTTTTGGTAATTTTCCCACAGAGAAAAATGTTAGTTAAATTTATTTAGTTCAACACAAGTTAATACTGATTTTGATTTAGTTGACATGTTTGAAATTTTGGATATTTTTTGTTATATACATATTGTATTTGAAAACTAAACTGTAATTTGAAAAGCATCCTGTACATACACAACTACATTATTTAAGAAGCTGAATGTAATTGCAATTTTGCAACCAGTGATAATAGGTATTAGTTACCGCAAGAAGTCATTTAAAAAGTATCTACTGAGAAGTCATTTAAAAGTATTCGGAGGACTTCTACAGAATCTGTATAGGTATGTCTTTGCCATATCTGTGTGATGTAACAAAACACTGCACTGCAACCATACCAGGCTACTATACATCAGTTTTCTATTAAGCCGACCCTTATTTAATAACATCTGTCCTGTTACCATGGATATTATGAGCTACATCACATTCTTTCCTATACTCCCTCACCAAATAAAATACTTGTATTGACCTTCCTAAATAACACTGCTTAGTTTTACTATGACTCACTGATCTGATCAGATAATAGCCATAAACTGGACACAACTTTCCACCCCCCTTGTGCCTCTATCTTTCAAACATTTTCCCAACATTGAGAACCTCCTACTCACTCCAAACATCCAGCAGGCTGGCTGGGCCTTCGGGAACCAGTGCAAGTGAGCTCTCGCTGTCTCCTCCCCTCGAGGCAGTGACTCACTGACTCAGCAGCTGGGTCCCGTCAGCCACCGTATCTCTCACACCTCCGCGCCATGAACCTCCCCGCACACGACAGCACGACTTCCGGACCTTCCATTTATAGATGTCCGTGCAGAGCGGAAGGAAAGCACATCCATTTGGGCAGTGTGTGAGTTACACCAGGCCTTCATGTCTTTAGGATGAAATACCATGAGTGCGCAGAACAAATCAACCCTTGACAGACTGGACTGCCAAGTTTTAAGGCCACAGTGTAGCACATTCTAAGGACTTCAGACTTATTATCTCTTTGAGAATGGCATGCATTTGTGTGTTTTCAGTTATTTACTTCACATTTTTCTCTGTTTAATTTACTTTGTCTAGTTGTTGTTAAGTATTTTGAAAATTGGCTACATTACTTTTTTATAGTTTTCTCTGGTATCTTTACAAAAGCTTTACTTCTAAATTAATTTTCTCTGAAGTGCTTCTACTTCAGTTTATTTTCTAGTAATGTTTCTCCCAATGGATTATATTACTCTGCTGATTACCTCATTTAAACTGTAATCAGTAAAAATATGCAAATCACTTATAAACATTGCTGCTGAGCTCCAGCGTTGCTTTTAATTGCTGAATCTGTACTGACACCCTATTACTTTCCCCATTATTTATTTACTGTAATTGTTACTAAACTGATTCTTAACTGAAATGGGTCGGTGTTCCACAAAGAAGACAAGTATAAGAGAAAACACTTTGATGCAGCTGTAGGCATTTATGCAGGATTGGGTCCAGCTGACTACATCACAGTTCCAGCTCCTTCCCTTTTGATACCGATGATGAAATAGTTATGACTGAAGACACCATCAGTACTGTCCCAGTTGCCCGATTACGCTTCACACTTCATTGTTTCATAATACTGAGGTTTATGATTAGCAACATCTGCTGCACATAAAGTTGGCTTTCCTTGAGTTTTGTGGGAGTCTGAGGAGCCTGTGATTTCTCATGAGGGGCGAGAAGAGTTCGGACCTTCTGTAGGCCATTTCTGATGTCCAGTGCAGCCTGACTAGGGGGTGACAGGAGATGATGCTTTGAATACAAGCTTAGCATAAAGCCAAAAAGCCCATCTGTTTTCTCTGACTGGATCTATCACAGTTTCTCATGCTATGGTGTGACTGGGGATGGTAGGGAGTAATAGAGAGCAAGGGAGATAGACAGAGAGCTGATACAATAAACAATACAGTGTAAGATGAGCATTTAGTGCCTGCAGACAGAGTGAACAAGGTCAAGAAAGGGAGCTCAGAAGCTGCCTGACAAAAGCCAGCTCACTGCACTTGATGTAGCTTTGATCCTAACCACAAACATTTGCAACTATCTGGAAAGTAACAATTCCTGAGAACATTAAAACCTTGCCTATATCAAGCCTTGACATGCCTTGTAACAAGATTTCCCAAGAAGAAATCTGACCTTTAGATTACTAATATCCATTCAAGGACAGAAGAGGTTCTTTTTGTGAGTGTAAGACCTCAGCCAAGTCAAGCCTGTATACTTCTGATGTGTTTCATTGTCATGGGAGGAGCCTATAAGGGTGTGGCTCAGAGACGGTAATTCTTGAGCTAGTACAGTGACAGGTGCTGCATCTGTGCCTTAACTGCATGTATTAACATTTTTATTTATAGGCTTGATTATATTAATTGTTGCTATAAGCATATTGCCATGAATTTTCTTTTTCAGAGCTTTGATCAGAAAACATTCTGGCTTCATCTCCATTCTTCCTTATGACATACTCTCCCATTAAGTTTCAACTACAACATTTTTATCTAAACAGGTATTTTTTTATTTATAGGCTTGTTGATGTTAATGGTTGCTATAAACATGAAAGACACTATATTGCAATGAATTCTCTTTTTCAGGACTTTGATCAAGAAATATTCTGGCTTCATCTCCATTTTTCCTCAGGACACATAGTCAGTGGCCAGTGTTCAAACTGGCAATCGGTCATCTGTCAATGTTATTCCAGCAGTGAAGGAAAGAGGAGCAGGACATTTCCAAATGACGTGAACACTCCGTCATTCTGCCGGAACTGTGGGTAGCCGGACACATGCATATGGGCGTAGAGCTACATGGTCTCCAAATCCCACAAGTGAACTGGGACAGATACAACAGAAATGTTCCCACAAACAGAACTTGTGGAAGTTGTGGAATCTCTCATTTGGAAGCATAGCCAAAAGGTTAGACTGAATGTTTTTTGGACTGTAAGACTTCAATACAGCTCGAAGATTTGGGGAAAGGTGTTTAACCCATTTGGTGATAAGCAAAAGTGAAGAGTAATTATGGTGTTAACGTGCCATTACTGCACAGAGCAACAGTCCTGAATACATTCATTTGCTTCATATTACTATCATTCATGTAGAGATGCATGCAGAAAGTCTAAATTCAGGCTTAGAAGAAAACTCCTTTGTAGAATGAGGGCCATACTTTAGCTAAAATTTTCCATCCAGAGTGATTGCAGTTCAGATTCCACCCAGCTAAAGGAACTTTACTACCATTTAAAAAGTCACTTTAAGAGTACCCTTCCAGTGCTTTGACTCACCTTCAACAGTCCTGGCCAGAAAGCCAGTGTGGCAGGCCTCGACCCAAACACCCCACATCCCCCACCATCCTCTGGCTACTTCCCATTTCTTGAGCAGTGCGCAGTCTGGGAAGTCTTAAATTACATACAGGAGTGACCTGGATTTGCAGAGTCATATTTTTCTCACTGACAGCTTTCTTTCACTTTCTCCTCAATGACCCTGCTGGTGGGCAGGCCTTTTGGCTCTTGACTCCTCTTGCTCCCTCCAGCCTCAGCGATGATGAGACGGTAGAGCAGGCCCATGCTAACAGCCCAGAGCCAAGCTAGCTCACTGGAGAACAGGTACAGGGAATACACAGTGCGATTATGGGCATATGGCCGCCATCTGTATGAAGAAATGATTTATATTTAGTCATATTTCTTTCTTCTGATACATGTAATCAATATGCTGCTTTGTTGGATTTTCCTGTTTAGTATGGTGTGTATATAAACACGAGCTGCCTGCTTATTCTCTTTCATGCTGATATTGTAAGACAGAGTAGTCAACAAGGAAAAGATTTGGGACCTCTTTGATTTTATTTTAGATTTGTGGGTGTTTGGGAACACCCAGCTGCCAGCGCAAGTGGACAAGCTCTGAAAGATTTAAACTCAATCTTTGCACAAGAGAAGAAGGATTAATCCACTACTGTTCCCTACTGCCTTTGTTTGAGAGTGAAGTGATGGATTAGATAGTGAAGTGTGGGGAAGGGTTTGCTGCCGACCAGAGTGTGAATAGTGAAAGTACTGAAATATTAACAGATAGTACAATATCCATTTATTAAAGCACAAATAACCTTGCAGAGGAACTAAACTGGCAGTTAAAAATACAATAAACAGTAAAGCAGCAAACAAAGACCAGATTAATATAAGATGAAGACATTAAAAGCAAAACAAGATTTATGGGATTAATACTTTTTGTTCACTTTAAAATAACAAAGTTATTAATTTGACAAAACAAAACAAAGTTATGAATTTATTTATCTATTACATTTCCTGTCAAAATTACAATAAAGGGCACTGAAGTCAAGTAAGCACTTTTCTACAAAACTCTGCCTGAAAATCTGCCTGAAAGCACTTTCTGACAAGCAGTTCTTTCTTTACCATTTGACAGAAAGCAACTGGAAGAGCAAGCGACACTTTGCTTTTATATGTGAAAATTGTTGGAATTTTAAACCATTGGCGAGTCCAGCACAGACATCATTGTTCCGTTGATTCATTTTTATCAGAGGGAGCAGAGAGAGGCAGATGTGTGAAAGTGGATGCAGATTAATAGTTTAGCCAGTATGTCTTCATTCCTTGTCATTATCTGGCTCCCACAGTGCTACCATGTAGGCCCTGGTAGGGTGCCTGCAGTAGCTTCAACTACACTACAGAGGACAGTTAGACAGAATTTTATTTACTCACATAATAAATCCTAAATTGTGGTTATATCAGAATGTTATGACCACCCCCGGTGTGGAACAAACTCAGCCTGAGACATCACAAACACCATGGGACGGGGTTTGCTTGACTTTTAATTATGTGAACACATAATGTGAACACACATGGCAGAGTGCAAAACACCTGTCATGGGTAAAAGATGTGATCTCACTGATCAAAAGGCCATGATAATAGAGCAGCAGGAGAACACAGGTTTATTGTCAACGTCGCCTCCAGTTTGCATGGGAGTACCATAACTGGACACTGGAAGATTGGAAAAATAATGCATTCTGGGATTAATCCAGGTTTGTGCTGCAAAAGGTGGACGAAAGGTGGCATGTACTCTGCCACACACATGAGAACTGCAGGGTACAGATGTTTTCCTGGTCTTGGACCACTAGTACCATTGCATCTCTGAACACCATTGGGTACTTGGCCATCCTAGCAGATCATGTGCACTTGTACATGTTGGCATTGATCCCTGAGGGTAATGGTACCTTTCAACAGGATAACACCAACCTCACCTCACAAGGGTGGAGCATGAGTGGTTTCAGGAGGACGACAGTTACTTTGGTGTCCTTCCCTGATCTGCTAATTCACTGATCTCAGTCCAGTGGAGCACAGTGGAGCCTCAGTGCTCTGCTGCAGACGGAATGGACACAAGTGCCACTGGTCACCTTCCACCTAATACAGTCCATGAAACAATGTCTGTTAGTGGCATCCAAGTCATGGGTTGTTATTCCCACTCTTAGGTAGGTGGTTTTCTTGGTCTGACCTCACTATGTCTACAGCTAATATTGTCATTAGTAAAATCATTTATTGAAACATTTATTCAAGCAATGATGCCTTTGTTATTATTTTACAAGCTAATTAGCTTTTACCTTCCATAACTAGACTTTTGAACCAATTAAGTAAAAAATGTTGTTTTGATATGTACTATGCTGAAGACAAATAAATATTAGGTGAAAGTATAAATAACAGGTAAAATACTTTTCTAAAAGTGTCATAAAAAGTAACAGTTTGCTTGAGCGTTATATGTATGGGTGCAAATCGTAAACAGATCTGCCTCATCTTGAAAGGTTTTTTTTTAAGAACATTTACTGAGTCTCAAGGCTCAGAAGCAGATGCTTAAGACTGACATGTGTTCTGTCAATGCAGCCGAAACCATTAAACCAATTACACTGCAAATGTTCTCAATCCTTACACTCACCTAAAATGGAGAGTCTGTTCTGAGATTATAAATTAATAAAACACACGCCCAAGATTGGAATCACATTTTGTTTTTGTCTTATGTTAATTTTTCATCTTTTCTCCAAAAAATTGGATAGCAAAGATATTTTGACTTACTGTCCCAGTGCTGACACTTAAGGAACAGTTTGTTCTTTCTCTTTTTTGACATTATAAAAGTAATCAGCATAGAAAAATATTCTTCTGCATTCAATAGATGGTTTGAAACATGAAAAGAAGTGAAACCTCTCAACAATAAACAAAATTAAGAGCATATTTTGAAACAGACGTGAACATTCCTAACTCCTGAGTGGAAAGTGCTCATGACAGCTGCCATACACCGCACAGAGGCATCTTACAGACGTCGCATTTTCCTCGGCTGTCAACTGTGGTAATCTAGGACTCTGCAGCACCAATCAAATATTCTTGACCGAGACATCTTTAAATCCATTGGGAACTAAAGATCACGCATGCCAGTGGTTTGCAATCTGTTCTGCTCCCTGGAAAAAATGCTCTTACACCTTGTTATAGGGGAAGTGAACCAACCATAAATGGCAAACATATGCTTATTTTATCACAAGAACATCCAAATGGCTGAAACAATTAGGATGGTGGGGAGAACATCTGGTGGCATACGTTGCATTTATCTGATTATTGATATTAAAAGATTATAGGCACAATCAAGGGCTATAGAACAAATTCAGCGTTCCTTCTTATTTCAAGTTCACAAAGCTAGTTCACATTTTTCACTAATGACAAAATAAGCACAATGTCCTGTACGGAAACATCTGATAAAGAGAGCATGCAGTTAATGTGGAGGGCATACGCTTGTGTCCCTGGATGACCTCGGAACATCACCCACTGCTTTTGCTTAGCCAGACCTAGCAGCACCGCTGGTCCTCTTTCATGAGTGCTAACGCTATAACCCACAAAAAAAGAGTGCAGCCATTCGGTTAATCATTGGCTGGATGTGTAATGCTTTTGTAGGACCGCAGTGACATAGGATGTATGCTGCACACAGGTGAGCACATCACTCATTTAGTTGGTCTGTAACCAGCAAGGTCTAGCAAAATGCTAATAAGCAAATACCTTGACTCATAAGTAACTCATTACATAAATAAATAAATAAATAAATAAATAAGAAAGCCTCAAGCTTCTTATATATATAGACAATATTGAGAGCACAGAAGGGCTGTGGGCATGCGGTGAGAGAAAGCACATACGGTACTGGGACATTTTTGAAGCGAATTCCTCACTGGAAGACAGCAAGAACCAGGGAGATTCAGGTGCCTCTCGTTCCTGCAGTGCTGGGGAAAGCCTCCTCATAAAGGCACCTTTGTGAGCCATGGGAGATAAGGGAGCCATGTGGCTTGTGTGGAACACTACTATATGAAAACACAAATAGACTCAGGTACAGAGGAATGAATAGCAGAAAAAAGATCCCTTTTATTGACAGCACATTTACAGTAAGCAGAGACTCTTTTAGTCTTACATTGGATAACAATGAAAATTACTTTTTTTTTTTAGAGTGACAGTGCAATATACTGTATATATTACATTTAGAAAATGGTGGCAGAATAGTTAATCTTCTGCCTGACATTTACAGGAAGCCTGATGTCCTGAAGGACTTGTTAATGGGGTTTACCACAGGGAGTACATGAGTCTCCTAGACGATCTTCATTGTCATCAGGGTCTGGAAAAGAGGTCCATAAATATCTGCTTGAGTGTTTCAAGATTAACATACAGTCACAATAATCTCCAGAATGGAGGGCTGTGAAGTTCCTGCTACCTGAGTCCTCCGGACACCAGCAGCTTGTGCTTTCACCCACTGCATGCCTCTATTTCCTGTGAGCTGTGATGAGTTCATCCTGCAGCTGTGTTGCTCTGCAATCCGCATGAACAAAACTTTCGCTTCGCATGTTGGACTCCCGTCCTTCACAACAGAAACTCAGCAACATGGAATTCCTGCGGAAGTCATCCATATGGAGGTGTCCACATTAGACTTACTTTAACTTTCTAATGAGGAATGAAGTAATCCTAATGGAAAAATAACAGGAAGGCCTACACTGGATTCCTGTGTGAAGAGTCATTTCCTCACTTGTGCCATGTCGATAAGTCGAGGTAACCGGCCCGCCTGCTCGCTGGCTGAAGCGACTGGAGGCCGTACATCAACGGCCCCATTGTGTGTGGCACACCGGGTTTCAGCGTTACTCCCAGTGGTTCAGGCATCCAGCGCCATTTCATCGGGCACTCTCGAGAACCTGCCAGGCGGCGACGAAGAACAGGGCTGATACAAGGAACAAGTCCGGCATTGTTCACGGCAACCACGTCTCGAGTTCTGTGGAAAATAGCGAGATATTTCACTAAGCACCACCAGGACCTACATTTAGTTGGGTTATGTGTGATTCATATTACACAGAGCAGAGGAGCATACATTGGGTGATCTTTCCATGAGGCGAGTGATGTCAGGAGCACAGTTCAGTTTCTCCACTGGTTGTATAAAAACTTGTATAAAAAACCCTTAAGTTCCAAATAAGAGTCTCAGTGCACACTGTGTTTGACTGATTCTCACCAGATATCAGCTCATAATTGAGAAGGTCACAGAAGGAAGTAGTCGCAGCCAGAAATTCTTATTTTAAAAAAGCATGCTGTGGAAATACTGCCCTCTAGTTGCAATATATTACATTTTTGCATTAAATAATTTTTCATTGTACACTAATAAGGTTGCACAATTCCAGTGCTGGACAATTTGGCAGTTTCCCTGGTCAAATACTTCTTATTCAAGCCTGCAGCTAATTCCCAGGCTTTATTAAGTGTGTTTTACAACTGCCTATATTAAAAACATAATTTTAGTAAGGATCCAAATGAAAGGTTTTTATTAAAATTCCCATGCTTTTCACAAAAAAAAAATGTTTTCTTCATTTTTTCTCAATTTTACTATGCCTCGTTCCCACTATAGTACATTCACTTCTCCACGCACCATCACTTGTCAGCAGGAGAAAATGTTCATGTTTTCCCACTTTTGTGAGAAATCTGAAACAGTGTTGTCACTGTTTTATCCCTAGGTGTATGCCGTAGACGTTCCACCATATTCGCCCCATCGGTGGCTTTCAAAGGCTCCGTGCTGAGTGCCCCTGTTGGTGCTGCATTCCAGGAGCCTTGTAAGGACTGTCATTAAGTGGAGGTCCGCGGAGGCGCCGTCGGCGAGCAGCACAGGCTCTTTGTACTGGGCCGGTGGAAATCTCACTCCAGAGCAGTGGCACTGGGAGGCAGCAAGCTGGCTTTCAGGATGGAGCAACCGCAGGACACCTGGGCTCTGTCGATCTGGGTTAAGGAATGGTTGAGAAGGTAACTGTCAAGCCCCCTTCAGGTTTCATCGCTCGCGGGAGGTGGGGGGCAGGGGTAATACCACCCAGTGCTTGTTTTTGGGTGAGGAAACACCAGAGAGTAAAAATAACACAGGCAGCTCGCCGCAGTGCTCATGAATGCAGAGGCGCGGCTTGAACTCTTAACATCTGTTTTGATTGCTCAACATGTTGGTTTTTGCAGGACCATTCACACATGCTGACTCATTTAAGAGGGACTCCCAACTTTTACTTACACGACCCGATACTTATCAGCCTCCACCTGTGAACTCTGTTGCTTCAGTTCCTCTTTGGGTTTGTGAAGCAAAAAAATCTCAGTGAAGTCTCCACTGATGTACAGAGTACTAGTCCAATGCCAAAAGCTTACCAGGACCCAGAACTTTCAAGTGCAGCAATGGTAAAATGAAACTCTACCAATTACTGAATGCTGTCATACATTTGGGAAACCAAGCCGAGACTTTATAATTGGCGAAATTGGAATGGAAACTGGCAGATGTAAACATTCCCCGGCTGCCCTGCTGTTGCCCTGCTTGCAGATTCATGGGAATTAAGTTAGGGTGGATGTGATGACCACTCTGCTGTGCTACATGACACCCAAAAAAGTGGGGAAAGAGGTGACATCCAGGGCAACAAACTAATCAGTAAATACTCTGCCAACTACCCAACTGTACTTTCATTAAACACTTGTGGTCTGCCCATATTCTGGGTGCCAAATAGAAGCAAGTCAGTCACTGTCAGATCCTCTCAACTTTGAACCTATTTTTGTTTTCCTTGTCTGTCCCTTTGGCTGGGCCAGCTGGAGGAAACAAAAACAGTCATCCAGCCACCACAAGTTTAAGCTTGGCCCAGCTGAAGGTTGTGTGTGCACCAGCACAGATGACAGAAACAGAATGCATTATAGGTCCATGTTTCTGGAGAGCCACTCAAAAGCTTCTTGGTCTTTCTAACTAACATGGATCTGATGATTCTAATGATCCCCAGGCTCATGCATGGCGATCCATAGAACATCTTGTTTTCTATTGTATTCTATTTGCCTTGTGTGGCTTTGGAATAAAGCCAAAGACGTGAGCTAATCTGTATGACTATTTCTGTAGCCATACAGAAAGACTACTGAGAGGTTTCATAGCACTTTGGGAGATGACATTTTATATTACTGATGGACCATGGACAATAATGCTTGAGAGCACAGCTTTCAAAGTTGTAATTTTCATGGGCAAGGGGATCTGCAAAGATTTTCATGGGCAAGGGGAGTGTTAAAAATAAGCTCGTCACTCACATATAAAGCAAAAACAAAGGGTTACTGTTTCACTCATCTGCTACACTGCAGTCACATTCATCAACTAAAATGATTTTCATTTTGATCTGGTATTTTTTAACCTCAATATTTCTTTTTCACATTACAAAAACCTCTTTAAAGTACAGATTTATTCTGAATGCTACATGTAAATAAAACAAGCCTCATCTTTAAACTGTGGTATTACCAACCGCAGTGTTCAAAACAGTGTTTGACATGAGCACATGTGCAATACATTTTTAATGGACAAATTTTCCCCCATCTCAGCCTTTCTTGCGGTGCAGTCCACAGAAGCATGCAGTGGAACATCAGAAATGTACGATAACAATCCCAAAAACGTGAAAGGGTGAAAGGGCAAGAATTCCACGGTGCTAAACTTGCCCAAGTTGAGGTAGTGTTACAACAATAACAAGGTGGGGGTTAGCTGTGAACAGACCACAGGCACACAGCTGGGCCTGCCTTCCACACAACAAGGGGATGCCCTTTAGCTTAGAGGTTTTTTTGTACCCTTCAACCATGCAACAACACATGAAAAACACATTCAAGTAATGAGAAATGGTGTCTGTACACTTAGCAACAACATATGTACTTAGCAACATCATTTTTTTCTGCAGAACAGTAGCCTAAGAAAAAGCGGGTGTTACATTATGTTCTTGCTAGACTTGAATACTGCACTATAGAATAATTCTTTTTAAATGCACGGGGTCTTCATTGATTTTTACAAGGCAATTCATAATTGAATAATAACAACTGGTTTTATGGAAGGATTTGGAAAGAAAATAAAGACTAAACAGAAGAATGTAGACACAACACACCTGAATCAAGCAGGAAATGAACATTATAGCAGTCTGTTCAGTGGATATAGCCATCTGTATGCCACATATCTAAAACTCCAGAGTGCTTCAGAGGGGTGTAAAAGCTATGGCACACTGTATTTTGAGTCTATTCCAGTGTATTCTTAAGTTGGAGTCTTTATTTCAGTTGCAGTGAAGTGCCACCTGTAACATGGCAGCAGCTTGCAGTACAGATTCACCCAGCTATCACCGGCAGCTATCACAGGGTATAAAAGTGCAGCCTGTTCTGGGTTCAAAATGGCCTTCTAGAACCAAAAGCATGAAAACAGCTCAGCATTATCACATCCTCAAGTTGTTTTGATTAGCAATTGTAACGGATTAGCTGACAATATTTAGCATAAAACCATTATTTACATATTGGATTGATATTCTGGCAGTACAATCAGTTCCCTGAGCTCCCAACTCTCCTTGCTTGTTTACACACTGTGGTTCACATGGTGTACTGCAGTGGAAAGCGATGACACATCACTGCCCACAGCAAGCACATGAAATCAAAGCAGCAGTCCCAGGCAACTCTAGAATTACACGTGTTCTGTTTGTTATTAGGTGACCTGTGAGAGAACATTTTGTCACTGCATTAACTGCACTGAAGTTGCTGAAAACCACGCTGAACGTCTTATCCTGCAGTTCATGAAAGGTAATACATTCGCCACATTATACTTAAACAAAACTCTGCAGAAAATGTGGTGTTTTAAAAAATTTTTTCTATTTTGGAAAAAAATCTTGGAATTTTGCTTTCACTGCCAGCACATCAGCCAAAAGGCGAAGCCGGAGCGGCCGATCCCGCCTGGCTGCCCAGCTGGAGCACAGCCATGGCGCATCAGCATCTCGAGCAGCACGTGTTCATTAGACAGGAACAGCGTGGCAGCACCGCGGCCAGCCGCTGGGAGCCCGCCGACACGAGCACTCTGCGGGTTTATTCTGCAGGTCTGCACTGACCACAAATATGAGCGTTACATAACGTAACTTCTGAGCTGGATGCTTATAAAAGCTAAAGAAGGGCACTTCACCCACCAGTCATGGTTTGGGTGTACGGACCAGACAGGTTATTTTCTATAGTCAAAGTACAATGCAAGTTTGAGTGTTTTTGCTCAAAGAAAGCATGAAGCTACCTTGAGAGTATTAAGAATGGTCTGTCTCTTGCAAGATAATGAAAAAGGAGAATTTATTGAGGTTCATTCTCAAGTTAAAAGAAAGCATTCAGTGCATTCAGAGACAGGACAGTATAAGAAATTTTATACAGTACCAAATGTCCCTGTTGATTTTAATCAACGTATTCCAACAAAATGATAACAAATTCATATATATTCACTCATAAGAGAGATATAAGGCCTAATACCTTGCAGTGATTTATATCTTTAATTTAAAACATATGGAATTCTGATTCATTTAAAGACATCTCATGCTCTTCTGATTCAAAAGTGAGCCAGGTCCTTAACGAGAAGTGCACACTCGGGATGTGGCCCGATAAGAGTTCCAAATCTGCATACCCGCCTCCACTCAGAAACACGTGCACGTTCACGTGCACTCCTCATGGAGCTACTACTCAACCAGTTTTACCGTTTATCTGTGTTAAATGCATGAAAGTGTCCCCATGCTATTCTAAAGGCTGTGGCTATAACATTTTAAAGTGTGGTTTTAGAGTGCAGGATCCTGGAGAAAGGGTAATGTTTTCTGTGCGATTCCAGTCACCTTCCCAAAGCTGATGGGGGCTTCAGAGCCAGGCCTCTGGCCCGTGGACATCCTTTATTAGCATGAAGCTGTCTATTACTTTGCCAGACTGGAAATAGAATAATTATTTAGTTAAATGGAGCCTTGGAAAGTACTTCATTCATTCAATACACACCTTTTATAGTCACCCTCGCAAGACTATTCATTCTTTTAAATAACAACATGGTAATAACAATGTGCTCAGTGACATTTTCCATGAGATTTCCTTCCATGCCACATGCCACAGTTCCCCTGTATACATTTAGAATTTACTGTTACATGCAGGATATAAAACTGGACATATTAGGACCAAATTTGTTGCTCTAGGCAAGGAAATATTTTCAGTTAACATTTGGAATTGAAGCATTATCTTAAATACAGCATAGGAAATGAGTGGGTTTTGCTACCTGGTCATCGGACACCTGCTCCAGGTAGATGTGTGTGGAGTTGATGACGTGCATGCGTGTGTAGCCATAATCTGCGCTTCTAAATGCACTCCAGTCTCGTGGCTTGGGAATAAAGCCATCGTGCTTTTCCCGACAGCCCTGTCAAAAACAAACTGGCTTCAGCCATGTGGTCGACTGGGAGGCTCCAGGAGTTTGCTAGTGTTGTTTTTCTCTCAGCCTTTCAGAAGTGGGGTCTCAAGTGCTGATTGTGACATTAAAGCCGTTTTGAATTTGTTTGAAGGAAATGTAACTAATTGGATCAATAAATTATTTCAGTAATTAAATCCAGTGTTCTGCAGCACAGAGACACTTAGACACGTTGTTTAACTTTGTTTTATATTAAGTACGCAAAAAAGTATATTAAACACGTTCCCATTCATGCTGCAAATAAAGGAGGTAAACATAACTCAGTATTCAGTATATAAATCTGTACATTCAGTACGCAGCTCACTATGACCTTTTTTGTTTTGGCAATACAGGAGTCGCAATCTTATAGCATAAATAATATCAAAGGTAATGTAAGTAAATGTAGCTTAATGTAGTGCCACCTTTAATTAAACAGGTCCCACTTACAGCAGATCCAGTGATGATATGCACGGGGGCTCTGGGGTTCACGTATGGTTCCTCAGTGCTCCCATTAAACACCTGAGACAGACAAGCCACAGCAGAAGCATGTGTTTTTACACAGCACTACAAGCTAAAATTATGGGTGATTACAGAAGCTCTTTTTAAACGTTACACAGACTTGTAGATGGAGGAAATCATTAAAAGTCATTACTGCATCATGTAGTAGCAAAGTAGAGATTATGAGCCAAGTATCTTACAGTCTCATAGCATGCCTTATATGTCATGGGTGGAATTCCAGTACACAAACCTCATAATTGTACACAGGCCACAGTCTCTCATAGGTGTGTTCATGTGCCCAAAGCTCCAGATCCACGCCTGCAACACCCACACCACACATTACTGTCTCCAACATTCACATTTTGTACAACCAAATACCACAAAAAAAAACCCAAAACAAAACAAATACTGGGCCTAAATGA
>JAOXYF010000011.1:7411886-7436630 GCA_028565775.1 Sternarchorhynchus goeldii | reverse complement strand
TTCCCGTCCTCATACCTCATTATTAAAACAAACACTAGGCCTAAATGATTCCCCTATCCTCATACCTCATTATTAAAACAAACACTAGGCCTAAATGATTCCCGTCCTCATACCTCATTATTAAAACAAACACTAGGCCTAAATGATTCCCCTATCCTCATACCTCATTATTAAATCGAACCGCGTCCATTACAGCTTTGAGGCTTCGCCCCAAACATTACAGCACACATTACTGTATTTCAGTCGAGCTCCCAACATGCTCAGCGAGAGATCCAGACCTTTTGAGGGATCTATGTGGACTGGGTTTTCTCTTTCCACTGGCTTGGCCAAACAGGCCTGCTTTCATGTGTAAATAAACATTGAAGCTGATCCCCAGAGCATGTGAGGCCCGAGCTCATGCACTTCTATCCTGATGTGCAGGGGAGGGGAGGGGAGGGGTGTTGCTGTGGTTTCACCGCAGCAGAACGGCCTCAGGGCTTGAGTGTATCAATTTGCTTTTAAATGAATAGAGGTGCACTCAGGTTCCACACATCAGCTCCCATCTCCTGAAACCCTCAAGGCCTACTTTATGAGCTAAGCAGTAACCGTGTGGTTAGCTCACTGCTAAGTACGTCACATTACACTGCTGCTGAGATGTGGAGCAGTCCAGTTTTTTGGGAGATGGGGAACTGTTTTTGATTCTCATTTCATGTGCATGTGGGCTGTCACGATGAACAGCACGTGGTGTAATTAAACGGATACCGTAGCAACAGAACAGCACGCAGTATGATTAAAGGAATACCATAGCGATAGAATAGCTCCTCCAGGCCAGGGGCCGGTGGATTGGTGTCATTGCGTCCGAGTCGTACCTGAAAAGAGGGAAGGTGGGAGGATCATAATCTGCTGGTATTGCCAACGTGTCGCTACGGACTTTACTGCTGTTTTGGAACAAAATATATGCACGACAGCGCGTGTTAAAGCAAATGTAATGGAAGACTATTAAAGAGAGAGAAAGCAAGTGCAGGGTATAATGGCTGTGTGGATGTTCCAGACAGTGTGGAACGTCGGGTTGGCTTCGGACAGGAGAGCTGCTTGCAGGGGCTAATAAACCTGTCCACAAATGGAGCACAGTGCAAATCTTCGTAATAAGCTTCCTTTACGAAACACAGGAAAGCCTCCTGAGAAGGACCAGGCATTTCCCCCAAAGTCTAATATACAGCCAGTGTACCGAGTTACATCATCTTATTATTCTCCTTTTAAAAACTGCTGGGATTAGACCGTAATTAGAAAGACTAGGGTACACTAGTGAAAAACTAGTGAATTTGCTTCAGCAGTATTTTTTTTTACAACTGTGTATTTAGGAGACACAACATGCAGTAACACAGTAGTATGTACAGGGATTTATGACTTCATTAGACCGGTGTGGGCAATAGAGGGTCAGGACTGGCGCCGAAGGGGCAAACCGTGGACCCTTACAGACGCCACTCCTTCCCTCTCCTGTCTCTTCCGTTATCCTGTCAGGCTATGGGTAAGATACTGTATGTGCTACAGACAGCCTGAGCTAAGAGATACCCTCCACTATATGTTTACAACACTGGATATATGGAACTGGAGCCCTGTGACTTGTGCCACGTTGACAGGAGGACAAAGATCCGTTTTTTGTTCGGCTCCCCTCAAGACATATGGTTCTTCTTGTGGCAGGACGTAGACTGGATGAGATCTGTGCAGATGAGCATCAGTAAACATATTTGGCTCCTGGGTTCAGTCGCTTAGCTGTGAGGCTCAGGAAAGGCCCGTACATAGCTCTCAAACTTGGTGCAGTCATCGTGGTCATCGTTGGAGCAGTACATGGGTCTGTGTGCCATGGTGATGATCCAGGGTCGAACCGCCCTGTTCTCGGATTTATTCGCTTCCTGGTCAGAAAAGAACCATAGCGATGAGCTAAAGGCACCGAAAATACACATCATTTATTTATGAATGCAAGATATTACCACATTAACAAATCACTTAGAAAGGTATAAGTAATCAACCTGTTCAGTTCAGCAAAATTCCCCATTCATAAGTGCATTGTTTATGAACAAAATTTATTTACTACATGAGCTAAAATAAGCCCAGGCTGATTACATGCAGTTTTTCAGTGTAAACCTCTACCTCCAGGTCCTCCTTCAGCCACTTGTACTGCCTGAAGAGGAGATCCAAGCCATACTCAAGGTAGAAGTAGACCTCAGTGGAGAAGGAGATGATGTGTGCCGAGCCAGTGTTCCAGCTGCAGGCAGATGTGTAGACATAAACACGCTCGAGTGCTTTCCAAATGGCACAGCAGCGGGAAGGCAAGTCGCGCTCTATACAATTGGCCATGCTGTTCCCACAGTGACAGCCACCCTCATTTGTTTCCATCAGTAATTATTGAAGAAGATCTGTTTCACAGAACAGATGAAAACTGTCTCCTCTCCTGTGTCATTAAAACTGAACCTCAGTGATCTCTCCAGCCCCTCAGGAGTGAAACTGTAACAATCAGACTAAAGTTACAAATTACTTAATGGTGAACATGCTAAATACACCCAATAAACCTAAAACAAGACAATAAACAGACGCAGAACATAAATATAAAGGATCTAGGGTTACGCTGCTTTATTAATTTTATCCTAAAATTTCAAAATGGATAATGAATTGCGGGGGGGGGGGGCAAAGGGTATTTAAGATTTGATGCAAGTTTCTCTGAGGCACTAATGCATTAATACTGTCCATCACCTGCAGCAAGAAGGGCATGTGAAGTTGCTGTTGTGAGTTATCTTAAAACAAGTCCTCCTTTTGAATCTGCACTCTCACTTTAACATACAAGTCTTTATATTTGATCGGAGCCATCTGAAAGAATCATATCACAGCCAACAGTTGGGCTGCACAGGTCTTTAGGCTTTTGACTAAAATGAAAACTGAAAAGGAGAATGAAGGGCTAAAGCCGCAATCAGTACATATTTTAAATCTGAACCTGCTCGACATCTGATATGGACAGAGCAGATCAAAGATGTCACTGCACCTCCTGAGAGATAAACAAGCGCCCGCCGCTCGTGTCAGTCCATGTGTCTGCGGATATGGTTTTCATTAGCACAGCACTGCAAAGAAACGTAGGGTTCTTCTGCTCCACCAAGACAAACCACTCAAGCCGTCATTTGGCCGGCAGCATACGGAGTGAAATTTCTGCCCTATTCCTGGCAAATAGCAATTGAAAGGAAAAAAAAAAACCTTCTGGTGAGGTGCTTCTGGTGAGGAAGCCAATGTTCCTGCTCCAGCGCTGCCGGCGAGGTCAGAGCAGAGGAAACCTCTTTTGCTCTTGCTCCCTTTAAACAGGAAGCACCGTCGGCAGGCCTGCAGTCTAGCGTCTTTGCCATCTTCACCACCCACCCCCCCAAGAGCCAGACGTGTGGACAGTGGTATTGGGTTGGTGGTTCCTACCTGTACCACAGTCCCTCCGTCTGGCCTGGCATGCTGAAGCGGCTCCTGTAGTGTGAGAAGTTGCTGAAAAAATGAACAGGGTAACTGTCACTGGCATGTCTGTCGGGGGCTCCACACACCTCAAACCTTTGTGCTAAACATACTCTGTGCTAAGCATACTCTGTGCTAAGCGTACTCCCTGCTAAGCGTACTCCCTGCTAAGCATACTCCCTGCTAAGCATACTCTGCTAAGCATACTCTGTGCTAAGCATTCTAAGTGTACTCCCTGCTAAGCATACGCCATGCTAAGCATTCTAAGCGTACTCTCTGCTAAGCGTACTCTGTGCTAAGCGTACTCTGTGCTAAGCGTACTCCGTGCTAAGTGTTCTAAGCATACTCCATGCTAAGCATTCTAAGCGTACTCTCTGCTAAGCGTACTCCGTGCTAAGTGTTCTAAGCGTACTCCATGCTAAGCGTACTATGTGCTAAGCATACTCCATGCTAAGTGTTCTAAGCATACTCCCTGCTAAGCGTACTCCCTGCTAAGCGTACTCTGTGCTAAGCGTTCTAAGCGTACTCCCTGCTAAGCGTACTCCGTGCCTGCTCTTTCGATCAGCTAGCGGTATGTGCCGGGCCTAGCCAAATGCACGCCAACCTGTCACGCCATCAAATATTTTGGTTGGACAGTACTACAGCATGAATGACTTTCTAGGAAAGCGACTGGGAAACATATTGTCTCCTAGTTGCATTTTCTGTCTTAAAATCAATGGTTGGGTTTGTGAGGTACAGTGGTGAGAACACAGCTGTTCAGCAGCACCGCAATGAACAAAGAAGGATTATCACCACAGACCCACCAACAGGATTCAGGCATTCAGGGGTTAATAAGGTGACAAGTTTAGGGTCATGGCCACTGACTACAGAGTTAGGTCAAGGGTCAAAAGTATAGGGAGCAGGCACGACCATTTTCTTGGAGTTTTGTACAAAGGTCCTTAGGGGTGATAGGGTTTCAGTTCAGGACTCAGGATCAGGTTTGTACTATGGTCAAAGAAGGGCATAGCAAACTGCATTCACATCCATGAAGCCCTGAGGTGAAAGAAGTGGGAGGTGGCCACATAAGTCTTCAAAGCACAAGCTGGAATAGCTGGACACACTTCTAAACAATCCACACAGATGTTCTGCTAATTATCAGTGATAACAAGATTAAGTTTCAAGACACCAAACTATACCGTTAATAAGGACATGCATTCATAGCCCAATAACAAACTGAGATTAAGAAAAGGCTAGAAAGGGGAAAAAAGAACATGACAAAAAAGTTATGACTGAGCAAAGTAATGTGAACAGAAAGAACAGGTGCCACATACATTAAATGTCACCTTAACGGTACCCTTTCAAGTCCTAACAAATACAATTAAACATACTGAACCATCAGGATCAGCAGCTTTAGATCTCCCTCTTGTGTCTGGGACAGAGAAGAGCAGACACCGCAGGCCTCCACAAGATCTAGTCACCATAATGAATGTGAATGTGTTTAAAATGGCAACCCTAGTAGCTGGTACCAGCAATTTATGCAAAAACACCAGGACATCTCATTGTCTCAGGCTAGTCTATGTGGTCCACAAATGCCACAAAAAGCCAGTAGTCTTTCTAAATATCTGCTTGTTAGCTGGTTAATATACTGTTTCAGTGCAATCAAAGTACAAATATAACTAAGATGCTGTTTAAATATGTGCATGGGTGTAAAAATAAAAATGTGTAAATGATTAGCCTGATCTGACATGTCCCAGAGCATCCTGCTGGGCCTCAACCCTTCAAAACAATACAGAAAAAAAACACACAGGACATTTACCATACTGCTCCAACCTGACTATGAGACGTTGGGTGAATGTTTTCTTTCCTCAGGTTTGCTTATCTATTTTTTCCACAGTCAATTACTATAATCAAGCTATAAGCATTCCTACAGCTATCCACAATCTCTTCCTCTTAACGGTTTCAGTGTATCTGTTCACTGAGCACCACAAACATCTTCCTGGAGCGAGCTGTTGTTGCTAATTTGCTATAATTGCACAAAGGCTTGTGGCAGATGAAAAAAACATTTGTCGGCACGTACAAATATGTCTAACAAATTGTAATGAAATTATAAAATTGTTTAACGCTTTCTACTGTTCATCCTTATTTTTTCGACTTTGACACTTTCGATTTCACCGTTAGCACTAAGTGGAAAGAAAACTCTATTCAACTGTGTTCACAGTGGTAACACAGCAAATGGTTCTTTAGTTAGCCCCAGCTATGAAGCTAAAATGACTTCAAATTCAAAAATGAGATAAATCCTACAAAAATGCCCTTAATCTCGGCAGGGTAAATAGTTTTCCCCTGCTCTACGCTCTTTTCCCAGATGGTAGCGGCGGCCCATGAGCAGAGTTAGAGTTCAGCCTGGCTACTTCGCATCCGTTTACGGAATACGCACCGAGCCAAGAAGCTCTTTAAGGGCGGCCCGATTGAGAGCAGAGCGGACAGGAATGTGGCGGCAGTGCAGAGTGGCGAGCACCGAGAGCCACGGGCAGATCGAAAACAGATATGGTCTAGACGACACAGCAGCTGCTTATCCAGAGAATGAAGTACTTCAGGAGCCATGTCATCACATGAACACGGAAGCATCAGAGCTTCAAAAAGAAGATTAGTCACCACGATAAAATGTATAACTGAACCAAAAAACATCCTTCCTGCAGTACCTGAATGTACATACACATTACACATAGTCTTAACTATGTATAATTTATACTATTAGTATCCAATACTAATAGAGCCAATTTACATTCATAAACAAGATACAAATATTTTATATAGTAAATGTATAATACAAAATACAAAAATAAAAATAGTGCAGATGGACTGATGAGCCAAAGGGACACACAGTCAGTTAATAAAAAAATAACTGGAAATAGGAGCAATAGGACCAAGTTTCTTCGAGGGTCTTAATCAGATGCGCATCTTCGGAAGCATTTGTACTTACTAGGCCCACTCGTGATTACCAGGACAGGTCATATAAGGGACATAGGCAGCAATGGACTCTATCTGTTTCATAAACTCATCCCCAATTCGGCCATCATCCTGAAACAAATGTGTGCATGCACACAGACGTGGAAACACACACACACACACATACATACACACACACACACACGCAGTCAGACATATCATCAAACCAAGCCAAAAGTCTAGACAACGTGCTCATATATTACTGAAACTATGACCAAAAGAAAGGCAAGAGTGCTTTCGAATTGGGAAAATAACGAAATATATGTTAAGTGATGCTGACATCCTAAATGTGGCAATATTCATTAATGATGATCATATAACCCATAAATTTGTTTAATGCTCCTAAATGACAAATGGTAAAGAGCAAACTGTCATCAAGTCTGCCTGAGAAACCTCAGCAATGAGAGAAAGCAAACCAAGTGCATGCAAGAGGAGAAGCCCTACAAGCCTGGTCCACCATTAGATTAAAGCAGTTTTCCAGGCAACTTACCCAAATGCCCTATCATTAAACCAAGAAAAAGAAAAAAAAACCCTGATGAAATGCAAAACGGACATTTTGAAAAATATTATAATGATGGGCAAGTGTGTGATGGGCTAAAAGCTGTGCAGGATGTACTAAGGTGGGGGGCCCTAAATGATATGTGAGCGCAGAGTGTGACGCTCAGACCTGCGGTCGTCTGATCCGCAAATGTTACTGCCTTTAAGGGAAATACAGACATCCAGCACAAACATCAGCAGCATACTTTGGAGAATGAGTTTTCTTTCAGAATTCTGACAGGAAATACGGCTATGAACAAATATTTCTACGCAACATCTGTGATTCTACTGAATGCTGTTCTTATGGCGGGCTTGGCTGCAGGACCTCCGCGTACCGACCAATGCATCGTCAGAACATTCCTCAGCAAAAAAATCTGAAAACACTGATGCGAGCTTGGCGAATGTTACACACCGCATTCTAATGGCAGTGATCCCTGGCAATACATCTCAGTGACTGGTTGCCTGAACAGAGATTCCACATAATATGAAATTAGAATGTCCTGACAGACACAGGAAACTGCAAGTCCAAGTCTGACAGTTATTGCTCATTGCTGTATTCATTACTTCCAGTACACAACATTACTTTCAATTCACTACTTGCCAGTTATAAAAAGACAAGTTTGCAAGTGTGACCGCAGTCATAGTTGTCCAGGCATCACTATGCAAAATTATAGCACGATCTGCTTTTGAGCACTGTATCAGTTATTTCACATAAAAGTATTTTGGCATCCAACAATGATGCTCAAATGTTGTTTAATTTTTTTTGTTTTTATTAATTTTTTTTTTTTTTTAGGCAAACAGTCCACATCAGAAAGTGTTCAGAGGATATGTGGGGATATTCTTTTATTTGACCCTCTTATATACAGCAACATCACTGTAGAATTCATGAAAAGTTCTGAATAACATTACCTCATGCATGTCATAGGCAAAGTCTCCTGCAAATAAAAAGCACATAGAACAGCGCTCTCAGAACTGAGATTAAAGGGAACCTACTTTGCTCATTATTAGTGTTAATAATTTGATTTTTGGGTTTTACTACAATAGATTTATATGCATCCATATTTATATGCATTATATGCATTCAAAAACATTATTTTTCTCATAATGTACATCTCTATTCACCCTCTATCTGAAGTGCTCCATATGCTCTATCAACACCAACAACTGTCTGTTATGACTATCTGCTTTGATGTCCATAGAGGGCGCTAGTCAACAATGATGGACTTTGCACTAATGAATTATGGAATGATGCACTAATGAAAAGAAAAGCTTAAGATCAGAAGTGAGCTCAAGTATGTAAAAGGATTTTACCGATGTGCAGGATGATGTCATACATCCCAACCTGGGTCTCCTTTTGCAGCCTGGCCAGTGACTGTGGGTTCTCATTTCCCATGTCTCCAAACAAAGCAAATTTAGGGCTAAAGTTTGTACTCTCATTTAGAGCAGTAAAGTAGAACACATCACTCCAGCCTGCTTCACTGCCACAGTGATAGACTGTAAAACGAACACATATATACGCACACATACGTAAACATGTGCCCACACACACAGACATTACACATCTAGTAAGCGTAGTATTGAAGGAGTTTTAGAATGAACCACTGAAGCGAGAGTTAGCTGTTGCTCAGAAATCCAGAGGAGGGAAACTTTATTACCACAACAACGTATCTAACTGAAAAAGAACCCTTAAGAACCCGCCAGTCTCTTAAAGCGCCAGAACACGCTGGCTGTCTTTCCGCGTGTCTGTTTCTGAGTTATGTCTGAACATCTGTAGTAGCTCCTACAATATCAACAGATTTTGTTGGTCTAAAATTTATTTTTTATTTAAACCTTAAAAGTAGCTGCTACTCAATATGGCTTTTTAGGATCACTGTCTCAATATCAGACAGCTTTTGCCACTTGCTCAATTTAGCTTTAAACGGAAGTTGAGAGTAGGCTTACCATATGTGGAGCCAGGCTTCAAGTCAGACAGGGTGACCCTGTGAATGTATATTTTCCTCTTCTCTGTCCCTCCGTCTACAAACATGGTGCAGTTTCCCCTGGCAGACTGATTAAAGGGCTTCCCACCCCATAGACCATATTCCACCATGCTCTCAGTTTCATTTAAGGTTGTCCAAGTGATCACCATTGAACCTTTCATACCTGCAGGGTGGGTGGTGGACTACATTACCCACAGTCCATAACAATCCATGGATCTATCACATTGCTTGGAAACATAGACAAACCTTTGGTTTTGGTTTTTGCAATAGACACAAAAGTTGTATAATTAAATAGACACATACAGTTATATCATTCCCAGCCATATAAAAGGTTATTAAAACAGTGATAATCAATGTAAAATTTGCTTGACAGCTCATTTTAATGATATACTTGCTTAAAAAATCAACCTGTCAGAATATGATTTAACACAGAAAGCAGTGCTATCTGGCAGGCATACTTGTTATATAACAGACCGAAGGTCTGTCACAACCTGCTGAAAAACTGAAAAGGGAAAAGTAAATTATGTAAAAATGTAGGAAGTATTTTACTATGCCCAGTACAGTTTTAGTGTTTTCTAGGCTGCTCTGAAAAATTACTAAATGTAAATATGAAACAAATTAACAATACATGTTCCAAACCACAAGAAGTAACAACTGCAGCTTTGGTCAAATTTCTCATAAGCTGATTGGAAAGACAACAAACAACTATAAACATGAATTACAAAACCCAGAAGTAACCTTTAAGTTTCCAAGCCTGTATACATAAACCTGTATACTGATCACTAAAACAGTAATGACGGAAGTCTCCATCATTAGTGTATTAAGACAATAAGATCTTGCTCTCACCTGGATAAGATAAGTGCACCTGCTCAGGTTGACTCCCCACTGGTGGCACGCAAGATGCCACATGGATCAGGCCACAGAAGAGCAAAACATACAGACTGGCCATCTTTTCTTGTTTTGTTCTTCTCTGCTTGTCTCACACTCCTGGGAAACAAAGTAATGCTCAGGCTTGTTAACTATCGACCAGTCTCATGACCTTCAACTGAAAGTCTCATGATCAAGTACAATCACATATAACAATACTGTTATAACTCTGGTTATAAAATTCAGAAGCAGCTCTTCAGTAAGGTCTCACTTCAAAAGGTGGATTAGAGGCATTTTTCACTTCTGGTAACACTGGGAAAATGAACAAGCATGACACAGCAAAAAAGACAAAAAGTTCTGATGTATGGTGTATGAAAAAGGAAGCTTCTTGCCTTTGACACAGATTGTGTGCTGTACAGAGTCAAACATTACTTAGTTATTCTTTGTTTCTTCACCTGCCTGCGTTGTTTATAGGATTGTAGCATTGGTGCTGCTCCTCAGCTCAACAAACTTAATACTTCTAGATATCAGTACCAAGAATTCTGTGGGTCACAAAATGCACTGGGCAAGATAGTAAAGTCAGCTTGTCTACGCCATCAGATCTCGCAGAAACAGACCTCTAACCATTCAGGTTGTTAAGTCTAGCATCTGCCTCTCTAAAATGTCACTTGCATAACAGGTTTGTCTGAGCAAGAATGCGATTTAAATTGGTACGTCTTTCATATACATTTGAATACATCACCCAAGCATGCCGAAATCTGAGCATAGGAAATCAACTAGCCAATAGGCTATTGTTACTTTAGCATACCTAACCAGTGTCCGTGTGTGGTTCAAACAGGCATGTATCAGAGATCGCACTGTTGACCCCTTTCTAGGATTCAGTGACAAAGTCGAAAAGGTCATTTTGGTGTTTGTTGTCTCAGCATGATTGGTTAACTGGCTCCATACAAGATAAATACAAAGAGAAATGCTAGGCAATTAGCAGCTAGCTAACTGTCAAGCATTCTAGCTTAAAGAGTGATACTGACTGATGATAAAGGCAGAGCGCACATGAGTCTATCTGCACACCTACACATACTCAGCTAGCAGCTAGGGAAATGCATTTCAAGATTCCATAACAACAACCTGAGTTCAGCTATTTTTAACTAACCTATCCAGCTAATTAGCTATCTAGCTAAGTTTGATTTACAAACTGAAAGCAAAACTAGTTCTCTCTTGACATCTCTACAGCATCTCTAGTTAAGGTACAAGACGTTACTGCTAGCAGCTACTTAGATGATTAAAAGACGAAAAGGCACACCTTGTAAAATACGAGTTTGAGTAGATTCGGGACGTTTCCGGAAGCGTAGTGTTAGCTATCTACTTTTAAGTGTCGAACTATTTTCCGTTGCAATACAGAAGGCATAGCTACTACCAGTTTTCTATTGACGGCCAGTCCTGTTTAGGTACATGCGCATGCACCTCGGTAGTTTTGTTTTGAACAGGTGACGCGCAGCTGTGTGCGTGGACTGCAGCTACAGCATGCAGTGAAAAAGTATAATACTGGTACGCCATCTAGTGTTCGGCTTGATATTATGTATTTTTGAGGACATCTGTAAAAGCGCCGGCTATTCAAGAATGTGATGGGTGAGAGGAACGACATTTGACCATTATGGAACAAATCTGCAATTGACTTCACGCTGGAAACATTCCGTACAAGGCAAAAGGAGAAATATCTTAAATTTTAACTGTTAGGATATATCCTACATTGATTTGCAGAAATATTTAACCTACCCTAAAGTCAACAAATTCAGCTGGATTCAATATTATAAATTGTATTGTATAAAATTCTTTATATAAATTGTATGAAATGCAATTTTATTTTAAAGAATGACATCTAAAAGAAAAACGTAATACTGATTTTACGTAAGAAAATATTCTGTGGAAATTACTAAGTGAAAAATGCTGTTTGCATATGTATTCAACCCCTGTGCTGTGGGATCTTAGATACTGAAATGAAAGCTATTATTCTAATGAGGACATAATTGCTTTACATTTAGCCTCTACTTGTGAATCATTAAGTTAACATTTTCTTAATGAAAAATAAACGTTCTTGATCATTGTTCATACTGTGAACCTGAAGGTGAAGCTGCTTCAAGTGTCACACTGCGTGCGTGCACGAGGGACGAAGCAGGATACCAAAGCGTTCGCTCTTGCTTTAATGAAAGTTTTATTTATCGTAAACACGAAACACACGTAGCACACAAGGACCCCTCACCGGAACTAGTACGTTACAAACACAGACAACGGGCTTGAGACAAACAATCGCTTAAATGCACACAACGCTAACTGGACACAGGTGTAACCCATGACGCTAATAAGACACGAGATACAGACGCGCGCGCGCGCGAGCGAACACACACACACACACACACACACACAGACAGTTATTAAGGGACGAAGACAGGGACAGTAACGGGATCCTCCAGGCTGTATGGCTGGGATCCTTTTGCCCACTAGAGGGCGCTGACACTAAGGAAATCAGAGATACACTTTGATATGCAAAATGAAGTTAAAGGAAAATAAGTGTTTGGATATCCCAGTAAACAGCGTTGGAAGAATTGTGAGAATATGGAAGCATCATACTACACAGCCTCTGGCTTAAGGCGGTCTGTCAAACACAGAGTAAGATGGACACCTATGAGTGAAGCCAGAGACCAGCAACCACATTGAAGCAGCTACGCAGTCCTGTGGTTGAGACTGGAATGAAGCTGCATCAGTCAACAATATTAACAGCAATGCAAACAACTGGCCTGTTTGGGAGGTTGGCTAGAAAGATGCCATTACTGAAGAAAAAAACACATCAATGCATGACTAGAGATACAAAATACACGGAGATACTCCAAGATAGCAGACTGAAGCAGGCCAAAACGTAAAGCTTTGGAGAAACTTTGTCAGAAATTTCATAGCAAGACAGTGACCACAAGGCCAAAGCAAAAAAGAGGTAAATGTTATACAGTGGCCAAGTTAAAGTCCAAATTTTAATCCAGTTCAGAATCTTTGGCTATTTGACAACTGTTGTCCACAAATATTGTCCAGCCTTCCTAAAGAACATAGTGCTGATGTACCAAGAAGAATGAGCTGAAAATCATTCCCAGATGACACTGGCAGAAACGTACCCCAGCAGACATACAGATGCTATGGCAGCAATACATGGTTCTACCAAGTTCTTTTCTATATTTTTTTAAGATCAGATGTGACATAAGGGATTATGACTTTGAAAATGTACTTTAAAAGCAACTATTTTGCAATAACAATACACTGCCTTGCAAAAGTATTTAAACCAGGCAGTATCTTCTATCATTTTTATCAGGTCACATGTAATGAAACCATCGATTATGAATTTTTTCTGTCTTAGAAAAGACAACAGCATCAACAAAGATGATTTGAAACAAACAAACAGCTCACTCCATGAGGGTCAATCCAGTTCTTTTGAGGAGAATGCAAACAGCAATGAGCCTGTCACTTTGATGTTAGGATGAAAACAGCTGTTTCCTGTCAGAGGAGAAAGTGTCACCTGATACATGAAGGCTCCAAAATCAATATTAGCCAAGATGCTAAATAGGTTCAGTGACTGCAAAGAGGCAGCCACACAAGTAATTCTGTATGAATCGCTACAAAATCCCTCCCAGTGCTTCAGGGCCATAAAGTGAAGGACACAATTGTCAGATACATTTCAGGGATATGAACCAAAACAGTACACAGAGACAGAACTAAGTCTAAATTCAGTCAAGTTTTACACAAGCCTTCTGCTAGCTATGCAATATGTGTCTTTTACTGAATGTTTAAATATACCATGGGGTTGAGAACAAGCAACAAGGTAGCATTATAGCATTATCAACACAACATGAGAGAACTATATACTCATTTTTTTTGTCATTGTTAAGATGGAACCCAATATTATTAGTTTAGATATTCACTTGTGTTGTGGTTTAAGAATTTAAATGGTGCCATGCGTTATTATTATGTAGTTTCTTTTGGTCCTTGTTGCCTTCAGAATAGATAAACTCTTATTTTGCTTTTCTGTGAATCATTTCATTCTGTTCTAAAGACTAATTTCAGTTATTGCAAACCAAAGTAGATTATTTAAACAAAGTAGTTAATTATTTTTATAGTTAATTATTTTTATAGTTAATTATTAAAACAAACGAAAAGATAATAATAAAATCTAAATTATACAAAATATATAAATAAATTATTTAAAAAGTGCAAAGTATAAAATAAAACAATATCATATTTTTAAAGGGCTGTTCCTAACAAATAAAGATAAAAGTTCAGTATATAATATAAAAGTGTATAATATAAAGCAAGCATTTTTCTCTATATATTGGAACGTTTTGGGTCAAGCAATGCTTTACTGATTAGATTAAAATTTTGTTTGTCCTGTTACTGAAAATCTTGTAGCCTGTATAAAATATTCATAAGTGGAATAAAAAAGAGAATTGGGAGTGAATTTGTCTGAGATCTGCGTTAATCAGAGATCCCCGTTAACCAAACGGATCCTTTTCGACTTTGGGCTGTGTAGTGTTCTTGACGTCATTATTCGGCGTCAGGTCAAAGCTGTCAAAACTATCTTGGCCTTTGAATTCAACAAAATAACTTTTGATTGCAAACTTCAGTTCTAAATTAACTACTCAGGAAGCATCTGATCAAGATGCCTTTAAAAAACTTAGTTGTCCCGAACGCTTTAATGCTCACAGTTTTGTTTGGATTATGCACGTGCTTTTCCGACGGGGAATATACTGGCCCTATAGAAGAGATTATGCATGTAACGGCAGTTGACGATAAATTCAAGATCGAAGGCTATGCGTCTGTATATGGAGTAAGGACAGAGAACTGGGTTTCTGACGCTGTCGTGTTAGTTGATGGAGAGGATCACATCGGTTTTATCAGGTTTTCTCCATAATGCGCAGTTGCGCGCGTTAAACATATAGCTAGATAAATACACGTGGAGTTAAAAGAATATGTATATTTACACGAAGGTTTTTTTTTTCTTGAACACTAGACTTGATGGGAGCTTTACCGTAAATGATGTACCATCTGGTTCATATGTGGTCCACATTGCATCCCCGACTTACAGATTCGAACCTGTTAGAGTTGATATTACCACCAAGGGGAAAATGCGGTAAGTTGCTCAGTTCATTGGTCCATATTCTTCGCTATTATTGCTATACCATATTAGCTAGTTGTATCGGTTCATATAATTCTTGTGTCACTAGTTCAAGACTCGAGCTAGGTTAAGATTAATCTTACCTATATAATTATTGCAGTGCACGCAGAGTCAATTACATCAAGATGTCTGAAGTAGTGCAGCTTCCTTACCCTCTTCAGATGAGATGTACTGGACTTCACTCCTACTTTATAAAGCGAGAGACCTGGGGCTGGTCTGATTTCTTATTGAACCCCATGGTAGGCTTGGTATTCTTGTGCATGTACCTCTCGGATCAGTGTCATGACATCTGGACTTTTCACAAGATAACCCATCAGCAAAAGATGGAAGTGGTTCAGTTCTGCTCTTCCTTCTCCTCAGATTCTAATGATGGTGCTCCCTCTTGTGATAATCCTCCTTCTGCCGAAGGTCATTAACACAGACGATCCTGGGGTGAGAAGGGTATGTGTATCCACCCAGACTGTCATCCATCCTCTTTCTATCCCTCTTTAGATAACTGTTTTTCAAATGAAGAGCTAAAGAACAGCTTGGACTGTGTTTTTCATCAGGTACCAGTTTTTTATTACATTAACAACATTCAGTTTCACTAGTGAGAGCCAGAGCCAGAATCTAAGTGAACCTCATAATTTCTCAGCTTCCTGTTCGGTACATATTAATTACCTGCTATTGCTTGCTGTGTGTCTTGTATTTGCTTATTTAGGAAATGGAGCAGTCAATGAACATGCTCAATCCCAACCCAGAGCTTCCAGATGTGTCCGAGCTCATGACCAAGTTCTTTGCCCCGCCCAAAATCCGCAGCAAGCCTGGAGGCTCGGCTCGGGGTCACGGACACAGGGGCAGTGGCCCAAGGAGGAGGTAGTGTTCATCTGAGCCAGGAGACAGGGCTACTCAGGCTGCTGTTTGACTGCAATTTGCCCACTTCAGGACTGAACAAGTATCTCTTGTCATTTGCCACAAACCTGATCAGCCTTTGACATCTGAGGAAAAAAAGCTGTTTGACGCCATTGTCAGTTCTAGTTCTTTACTTTACTGCCTTACTTGCTTGGACTCTTCTGGGTTCCGAGTCCACTGTGTTTTGACACGACTGTGTGAGTTTTGCCTGTGATGCTGCCATGTTTTAAGTTAAACGGAGCTATTTATAATAACTCTTTGCAAATATCTTTTTCTTAAACCATGACATAATTTACTGACTATTTATCAACCGTTTTTATTTATCGATTTTATTTATTAAACAGAGCATAACGTCTTTACTTCATGAAACCTTTTTTTAAAAACCAATTTGCTGTTTCTTTTCTCAGTTTGAGACCATTCGGTCAGTGAGATTATTCATTGAATGAAGGATGGTATTAATGGTCCCTTGTGGTTATTTTAAAAGGCAACAGCCTTGGCTGCACCGTTATGGAAGTTGAAGGAGTGCAAGCTAAGTATAGCATTAGTGAGGGTTGACCGAGAGCGGGGGAGGGGAGGTAACTGTGGGGTTATAGGGACAGATCCACAGAGGAAAAGCTTCTGAGCTCAGTTGTCGTCATATAATGCAAACTAGATGAGTGGATTCTAAAAGAATTCTGAAATTATATAATAAAGAAAATACTGGTGAATGCACATGGTTGTTTGCTTATTTTCTCTGTTTGCTTCGGAGTCTCTGGTTTCACCTCCCAGTCCAAAAACATGGAGGTTATGTAAATTGGCTACCCACTAAAATTGTGAATCGTGTGAATGATTGTGTGTCTGTGTACCCAGTGATCAGTACCCAGTGGTGGAGGCCGCACTGTTCTCGGTGGTGTCCTCTTCCCTTCCAGTCCCCCAGGCGGTTGAGAGTACACTGTGCGCGATTGGCTGCCACTCACTGTCTGGATGCAAAAGTTGTGTGTGTACTGTAAAGCCTCTATTTGAGAAAGACGCTATATAAATCTAATGTCATTCATTCATTCGAAAAAAATTAAATGTACAGGTAAGCTTGCTTTGCTCTTTTTAGTGTAACAAACACATTTCCTAAATTAAAGAAAGATCCTGACCAAGTGGTGAGAAACTCTGCTTCCTCTGGCATTTTGCTGTGATTTTTGTTTATTTAGCGGGAGGAATTAGAACTGAACAGGCTCCTCATAAACTGGTTCTGACAAACACTGTAGTGAAATGGAATGGCCTACTACAGCTTAGTTATCGGGTTACTAGTTTAAAGTGTAGTCGACCAACATTATCTTAATGTACCTGTATGGAACATTTCAGTGAATATCAGCTTGAAGTGCTAAGAACAGCCAGTATAAATGCTGTGGATCAAACGTTTTGACTATTACTCTAAGCTTGTCTAGGCTGGAGGCTGTAGAGAATCATAGAGAATACTGGCATGCTGACGAACAGTGGATTGAACAACCAAGTGAAGTTGTTTGAAATTAGCTTCAGTTGATGTTTCTGTAAATAATTGCATTCAACTGTCTTCGGGTCATGCCCATCATATCTCAAGAAATAATTTATAGTTTTACTTGTTTATGTTGTAACTGATGCACAATCAAACATACAATTCTTGATATGCTTTAATGTATAATAACACCCAATGTCTATCATATATATTACATGTACACATGCCAGGTGTCAGGTTATATTTTAGCCACAAATCAAATTATGAAATCTTTCATACTAGACCACTAAAATGGACATTTCTGAGTTGCTCAAATAAAATTGCAACACAAAGGTTAGCCAACATCTGGCATCCAATTCATGTCAGTTTACAAAACACAAACATTTGTGACCGAGTCATCAGCTAATCTTAGCTTGGTGACTCAGCTAGTTGTCTAAAGATGATGAGATGACCCACTCTGTATAGTTTTGCGTGTGAGTCGAACTGCTCGCAGGCATACAGCTCAAGCGAGATGATGTACTCAGCTTTCATAACTCAGCCTAGAAATCAGGTAAGAGACTGACTCAGTTTGTGGCTGATAATGACCTCCTGCATAAATGTGAGTGAACTGCATCAGTAACTTGATGGTATCAACAAGATAATGAAGAAATTAAATGCTTTAGGTCAAATGGAAATACGTTCCACAGAGTGGTTGGAGTGTGTGTGGAACGGCTGTGTCTCCAGCCCGGCCATATCACAGATGACACAGATAAAAGGCTTTAACTCTTGATGTGCTCCTGGGTGACGTGAGTGAGAATGGGTCTGAAGTCCAGTGCTGATAGGCCGTGTGCAATATACAGAAGTGGCAGCCTCTGTTTGGACTCTGAGATTGAAGTTGGCTACGTGGATATCTCTCTCTCTCTTTCTCTCTTTCCCTCTCTTCCTCCCTCATTCAGAGTAAAGCGTGTGGTGTGTCTGTCACTAGAACCCCACAGCACACACATATACAAGCCACAGTACACTGAAGGTGAGTATGTCCTTTTTACTGACTTTGAGCATCCAGTTGTACTGAACAAAAATAGCCTTATTCCCATTACACATGAAAAGATGTTTTCAATAGTTCATGTGCAGGAATTTGAATGTGGGCTACAGCTGACATGTATTGTGCTCAAACCGCTTCAGAATCTCACAGTGAGCTGTACTTAAATAGATGGCTGTGTTATGTTGTGTAATACTCTCTTTTTCTCTACTTCTCACATGGGCATGGCCCTAAAGGATGGAGGCCAGGCTGGTGGTTCTCTTCAGCATGCTCATTTCAGCTGGGTTGCTAGCTGTGCCACCTCCTGCTAAGAACATCCATCTGCTTGCTCCAGAAGAACACAAATTCATCCTAAACCTTGGCAATAAAGGTACATGCCGGGGTGTTTGTTTGCAGTGCCGAAAAAGGAGCATCACACAGGTTATGATTTCCATAATGCCATAAAGCACCTAGAAAAAAAGGTCAATCTGCCTGTGTAGTGCCATTTATAGATCACTTATATTATTTACAACATTTACAGCTGAAAATGTTGTTTTTGTAAGCCTCCAGCAATGACTGTATTTTATATAATTATTGCAGAATAATTTATCCTAAAAGCTGTCTTTATTCATTAATTTCTGATGACTTTATTGTGGTGTTTGTAAATGCTTCAGAGAACAATGATAGATAGTAATTTGTTTTGAGTGGATTTATGGCACCACACCTGGTTCAAACTACATGACACTACTGACTTTTAACACGTGAGAACAGAGGCCCCACCTTGCAGCATGTCAGTGTGTAGTAGGATATGAGTGTTCTGACTCACAGTACTGTCTGCTGTCTCTTTGAACCTCTCTATTTTGGTGCAAATAGACAGAAAATCAGTCTCTGTTTGTAGATATGCAAGACAACCCTCTAATCAGAATCCATGGAAACAGAAATACAGATAACAAGACACTTAACACAATCTCTCCGAGTAATGGTGGATACACACACACACTATCCCTAAAAAGGCTTTGATATACAAAACCACTAAAAGCTTCTCTGGTTCGAAACAGCAACTCTAGAAATATACTGTATGTATTGAGTCCTGGTGAAATTCCTCCCTGTCTCTCCCCACCAGAGATGCCCAGGGACTGCCATGAGCTGTGGGAGAGCTCTGCAGAAAAAGCCCCAGATGGTGTGTACCTGATCCAGCCTGCTGATGCTCCCATTGCAGCCTACTGCGCCATGCAGGAAGGTGGCTGGACAGTGATCCAGCACATCACCGTCAACGGCAGCGTGGACTTCGACTGTCTGTGGGACGAGTACAAGGTGGGCTTTGGAAGCCTCATCGGCAACCACTGGCTGGGCAACGAGTACATCCACCAGCTCACCAGTGGCTCTGCGCGCTACAAGCTGGGTATCAAGCTGGTGGACCAGGACGCCGTGACCAAGCTGGGCGAGTATGACCCGGTGCTGGTGGAGGGAGAGGACACCCAGTACCGCCTACGCCTGGGTCTGTACCGCGGCACGGCTGTGGACGCGCTCACCCTGGAACCGGAGAGCTACCTGCACGACAATCAGCGCTTCACCACCAAGGACCGCGACAATGATAACTACTTCCAGAACTGTGCCAAGCTGGAGTTCCAGGGCGTGGCGGGTGGAGGGTGGTGGTATGACGCCTGCGCCGGCGCCAACCTGAACCGTCGTAACGTCATCTACTGGCAGAAGGACTGCAACAAGGAACATCTGTGCAAGTATGCCTGGATGATGGTGAAGCCCTCAGACATGGTCAAGGTGGTCCAGTCAGACTGCAAAAGAGATGAACTCTGATCTTATTACATTACAGAAGTAGAGACATTCTAGACTCTCTGAATCTTTAGCAAAGATAAGATCTGGTAAATAATCAAGTAATGCGAAAGGCTGGGAACTAGGAATTTTGGAATTTAAAAGATTTCCTGCTTAAAATCAGTTACTTGTTTTTTGTATTTTTTTTATGAAGTATGCATTATTGTTTGTTTAGGTAGTCACAAAGTTTCACAAAGCTTTGTTAAAGAAATATATATTTTTAAAATAGAGACATACACAGTCACATATTACACATAAACAAAACAGCAACTAAGAGCTTCTATACATAAAATGATTGGTGATGAAAGTATCAGTACCTCCAATGCAGCCTGGATCATCATATCATTTATCTTATGGTCATTCATGGTATGTTTTTATTACTATGTATCTTGTCCTGGTTATTTACATCCCAAATACTAGATATATACAGTAACCTTTATAACTATACCTGATATATACAGTAACCTTTATAACTATACCTGATAAATCTCTGCTCCTCCAGTCAAATTATGTCAGTTAAAAGAGTACAGCTTATTAAATGGATAGCACATAACTTCATTAACAATTAAAATCAATGTCATTCATGTTTGCTGTTGCTTTAATAATTATCTTGACACTTTCGTATTATTTATATTATATATATATATAGTCTTTACTGAGCTTGTAGCTCTCATTTTTCTTGCCTTATAAATGGAAAATCAATGAAGGCATGTGGTGGTGGACACACGCAATCCTGATTAACCATTTTTATATATTTATTTGAAATTGTAATAGCAAAAAGAATAATAGCCCTTAAGACTAACATTGCAACAAGCATAAATATCAGCACAACAATTACAAATTATAACCAAGAGTTATGCTTACATATTTGATCTTTTAGCAATGCACAAATTCACCTCAACTGCAACAATAAAAATCACCAGATTATCACTTTTGCATTTCATTATTTTAACAGTGTATGACGTGATGTGATTTCATTATTTTTCCAGTGTATGACATGATGTGGGAAACCATGAAATCATTATGTGCTTTAAAACAACAATGGAAAGCAGGTGATCATACTGTGGTTATATTCTCAGATTCATTCATACTGATGCCAGTGGAGGAGACTTAAAATGGCTGGTTGTAAACAAGTCCCATCTCTGTAATTGAAAGAGAGCAACAAATAAATGCTTTATTTTGTTCAGTTATGTTAACTTACTGCCTACGGCGGGGTTTTGTCCGTACCAGTAAAGTTTCTCCTCTACCCTCTTCTTTTTCCACTGGCAAAGGAGAAGCATCCGGAAAGTCTTTTGGAAGGTTTTGTTGCAGAGGGCGTAGCACATCGGGTTGACCGTGCTGTTGACGTAGCACAGCCAGTAGCCCAGGTGCCACAGGGATAGCGGGACACAGTCGGAGCAGAAGGTGGAGACGAGCACCATGATGTTGTAAGGAGTCCAGGTGAGGATGAAAGCTAGCAGGATGGCGCTGAGGGTCTGGGCCGCCTTCCTCTCTTTGATCAGGACCATCCTCTTTCGCTTGGTGATCTGGCACTTAAGCGCGGCATCGGCCGGCTTGGCTGATGAGGCAGCAGACGGCGTGCTCATGGACTCAGCCGAGGAGAAAGAGGAGCCGCCGGTGCCGGGCTCGCCATTCCTGGTGTGCAGCACGTCGCCCTCCTTCGCCACCGCCCGGAACTTGTACGAGACGCCCTTCTTACTCTTGTGGGAGGCGGCCTTGGCTGGCGATGGGAAGAAGGTCTCTCCCTCACGCGTGCTCAACCTCTCGCCGTCATCGGATGGTGGTGTCTTGCTCCCACCACCCCTCTGGTTCCTGTATGCCGGCGGGTGGCTGGGTGACGCTGGCTGCTCCTCCTCTTCTTCGGAGGACGCGTAGCTGGCAAGTGTGACGGGCTGCTCGACCTTGGACCAGTCGCCAGTGGAGATGGATGCGGGGTTTCCACGGCTGCACGACGACCATGACACCTGGGTCTGCTCTCTGGAAGTGTCGCTAAAGCAGGACCTGATGATGGCCCTCTGAGGTTGGGCTTTATTATCAGGATCTGTTGAAGGGTGGGCACCCTGGAGCTCGGCCAGGTCTTTAGTGCGCCTCTCCGTCTCTTTGTATATCCGACAGTACAGGAAGGTCATGACGGTGACAGGGATGTAGAATGCAGCAATGGCAGTACCGAAGGTTATTACAGGTTCCGAGAAGAACTGGATCTGACACTGCCTCTCGGGTACTGTCCTCTCGCCCACAAAGTACTGCCAGCACAAAATAGGAGGTGCCCACAGGATGAAGGACACGAGCCAAGCCAGACCAATCATGATGCCAGCACGCTTAGGCGTGCGCTTGGCTCTGTAAGTCAAGGGCCTTGTGATGGAGAAGTAGCGGTCAAAGCTGATCACCAGCAAGTTCATTACAGAGGCATTGCTAGCTACATAGTCCAGAGCCAGCCACAGGTCACATGCTATGCTGCCTAGCGACCAGTAGCCCATAAGTATGTAGGAAGTGTATAAATTCATGGAAAACACACCGATAATGAGATCAGCAAAGGCCAAGCTCAGTAGGTAATAGTTATTGACAGTCTTCAGCTGACTGTTGACTTTGAAAGACAGCATAACGAGCACGTTCCCGGTAATCGTGATCAGGCTCACTATGGCTGACACAGTCGCTATGGTGATTACCTCCCACAGGCTGTGTGTGACCAGGTGGGCATCTGAAGTGTTGGCAGTGAGGGTGGAGTTTCCAGCCTGGCCTCCGTCCATGGTTCTCCTTTTTGCCCTGCCTCTACGAGAAGCTCATGTACAGTGCTTGGAACAGACGGCACTCCATGGAGCTTCAGGGGTCCTGGAGGAACAAGAAAGCAATGACATCTGAAGGGTCAAATTCTAAAGTCACTGGAAAACTCAGAGCATGCTGTGGAGTCCAGCCCTGTACAGGTAATGATGATGAACACTGCCTTCAAAAGTATGTGAAGCATTTTTTGTCTGGAGCTTCAGTAGATTATGAAATGTTTATCTACTCTAGTTGCTTTTGCAATGCTGGTAATATGTTATCAGGTGGTGATTTTACAATAACAAAGTAGATGAAGCTGAAGGCAGGAGTCCAGTCCCTGTGTATACAGAGCTATGTATGTGGAATTTGTGTTATTTACACTATCAATACACATAAATAAGGATTTACAGACTCACAAAAAAGTAAGAAAGCTTTTTTTTGTTATCTTAAAGAAATCCACTTAGAAGAATACATGTAATATAGTATAAATGAAGTATAGAAATATATTTCAGAATCTCATGATACAAACAAAATCTAAACTGGTAAATCATGGAGGAAATGCCTTTTAAAATAACATATAACACACATTTGGCTTTTGACTCTTTCTTTCTTTCACTTGTTATTAAGTGCATTATACTTGTATCAAACTATACTAGGCCATTCTAGGCCATTAGGAATCACTGCCTAATGGCCTAGAACAGCGTGATGAGGGGTTGGGGGGGACAAGCTTTTTCACAGCATATGAATTGCCTGTTTCTACAACTGCATCAGTTTAACATGACTCACCCTTATGATGGAGGCAGAAGGGGACCTGATTGATTTGTTTTCCATGACCACTTCCTGTGAGGTGTACACTTCATTCTGTGACTAATCACTGTTCTAGCCACCGTGACTCTCGCAACGAGGTCTGAACACCTCAGTGTGGAATGAAGTGGAACTGGGTAAGGTCTGCCTCACTGAGACATAAATGAAGTGGAACTGGGTAAGGTCTGTCTCGCTGAGACATAAATGAAGTGGAACTGGGTAAGGTCTGTCTCGCTGAGACATAAATGAAATGTTTGACAACATTACATTATGGTGACCATCAGTTAGTGTTGAGTAATACTCATTAAATTATGTGAGTCACTAGGTACAAAAGAAATCATCCAGCCTACTCACATAGCCCTGACTTGAATGCAATGTGCTTTTATATTTCAAATTTTTTACCCCACAAATATACATCTTATTTAATTTACGTAAAACTCTTCTTACATCTGCATATCTGCAACTATGTGCACTAAGAATTATAAGAAAGTACAGTAGGAAATATTGTATGCTGTCAACCCATATGTATAAAGCATAAGTACAAACAATAATAAGTATGTGTTAAGGTATATGTATCTAAATGAATGTACATTTGCAAGTCAAACCTTGTCTGTGGAGAAATGAAAAGATTAAATGAATGTTTTACATGCCAGTTTAATATCTTATAGTTGGGGTGTGTGATAACTGTTTGCATCAATAGGGGGAGACATTTACCACTTGTATTCATATTTTTTAACTCAAAGGTCATTTGATGTATAGGGGATGTGTACAGGTTTTTCTTTAGCGATAATTGCTTTCAGCAACCATAAAAGTTTGGCCTGTATATCTTAGCTTGTATACAGTATTCCTAGTTTTTTTCCATACTGAGCCCAGGTAGCTTCTTTTGCATTAAAGCAGAGGCACCCGAATTGAAAATGATGCAAGGTTTGCTTAGAGAAAGCCAGCAGAATCTGTCCACTTG
>JAOXYF010000011.1:7367137-7411786 GCA_028565775.1 Sternarchorhynchus goeldii | reverse complement strand
TGCATTAAAGCAGAGGCACCCGAATTGAAAATGATGCAAGGTTTGCTTAGAGAAAGCCAGCAGAATCTGTCCACTTGATCGGCCTTGGATAAAGCTAGATTTTTCAGTGTTGTAGAGTAATGTGTTGTTCTCTAGATTTTTCAGTGTTATAGAGTAATGTGTTGTTCTCTTCACATCACAGAGAGCACATTTTAAGTGGCGTGTCCAAAGCATGAGGAACAGCCCATCAGTCACCGTGGCTTTCTGTTTCCACGGAGACCAGCGACTGATTGCTTTTGGAAGACAAGAGCTAACATAATTTCAGGCGCAAGGGACGTGCTCTGGGGCCCACCCGAGGGCAAAACAAACAACCCCCCCCCCCCCCAACACACACACAAACATGTCCTCTCTTGCGCCTTGGCTTGAATGGATTCACAGGCAGCAATGTTTTCTCTTTGCTGCCCTTTAGTTCCAGAACAGACCAGGGGTCACAGTGTGTGTGTGGTGAGACTACAATTGTGATTATTTATGTTGGAGCAAAGCTACCACCCTGAAACCATGCTGTTTTCTTTATAATAAATGAGCAGAGGGGTTATGTAGTCAGCTGGACTCACTGCTATTTTAAACTTGGTTTTGACTTTCATGCCATTCATCCATTACAGGCTACTGTTTCCAGTTGTGCTAGGGGACATTAAGGCAATGCAGTTCCCTTGGGGCTATTTGGGGTTAAGTGGGTTGCTCAGGAGCAGAACAATTTAGACTCAACAAGACAAAAAATGAAGTATCAAACTGTCCTGCCCCAACTCACTTACTAACTAACTCACTCTGCTATCTTTGTTGTAGTTTTTTTCACAGTTTACATGGCATTAAAAACAATGAAAACAGAGATGATAAAGAGTAACGTTAAAGAACCCGTGTTTTACTACTTTATTTTGCTTTAATGTCCAGTCACAATGTAACAGTAATGTGAGGAGAGCTCAGTTTTACTCGATAATAACCCTTTAAACACAGTTCAAGTTTGAACTTGAACTTGAACTTGAACTTAAGCACTACTTTTACTTAAAATTATTCAGCATTTTAATGTCTCTTTTAATTTTCATTGCATTTGTTAAATAAACATTTTCCTAAAGTAAACATGTTTAACTTTTTCTTTTTTTGTTTCTTATCTTTTCTTTCTTTATTTCTTTATTTTTGGCAAATTGGTGATATATCTTAGAATATAATATACTTCATTATCCTTCTATTGGTGATATATCTTAGAATATAATGTACTTCATTATCCTTCTATTGGTGATATATCTTAGAATATAATATACTTCATTATCCTTCTATTGGTGATATATCTTAGAATATAATATACTTTATTATCCTTCTATGTACCCTCTATTTTTTATAAAGCACTTTGTAAACTGTGTTTAAGAAAATGATATACAAAGAAAAGTAAAAAGTTTTATTATTATTATTATTATTATTATTATTATTATTATTATTATTATTATTATTATAGAGTTGGACACCAAATATCAAAGTTTACAAAATAACTCTTATAATAAATAATAAGCATTAATTTGTCTTCTTGAATCTTGAATCAATCTCTTATTAGGTTATTAGCTAGATTACCAAGACTATGCCACTGCAAAAAACCCAAAAAGTTACTATTACATTCCTTTATTTAGTTAATATGCTAATTGCTACAGACATATTGATTAGACACAGACCAGAAATTAATATAAACCAAACCTGAAAAAACCTAGCATAATAGCATTTAGCTTCACATAAATTCTGAATACTGCAAAAATGTTGTGAATGCTCATCATGAATTTTAGCTCACTATTTAACAGTAGACATTAGAGTAAGACATTAAATTAATTGTATATCAAGTGTAACTATGCTACTTGTGCATAATAGTACTAATTTATATATGGTACTTGTACAGCATAGTAGTCATTTATATATGCTAATATATGACATGTAAAATTATATATATTACATGTGGAATGTAATTACATAGGATAATTGTGAAGTGTTGTGGTGATTTATATATGCTCATATATGCTATATGTGGAATGTAATTATACATGCTAATTGTGCAGTGTAGTAGTGATTTATATATGCTAATGTATGCTACATCTGGTACATAATTATATATTATAATTGTGAAGTGTAGTAGTGATCTATACATTCTACTAGTGTAGAAGTGATTTATGTATGCTACTAATGTAGTGTAGTGGTGATTTATATAGTTTCAGTAAAATATAGCAATAGAGCAAGGCCCCTCACAGTAACATCTGATACCTTCTAGTTTCGGTTTGATATTTCACAACATTTCCCAGACATTTCATAGAGCAACATCTCAGGCTCAGGCTGAGCCACTGGGCTTAGTGCACTCTAGCGTTGCCCCTGGTAACGACACAATCAGCTGAAAGGGAGGGAAACTCGAAGAAGGATTCCTGCACTTCTCTGGCCCTTGAGACCCCCTTCCACAGTTATCAGTGTGGAAAGCATTACTGTCAGGGGGAATTAATCAAAGCTACAGATTGCAGTTGTACAGATTTCTGGACTTCTGTAAAGCATGGATGTTGTTTTAATATATAATGTATTCCCTAATTTGATAGATATTAGCTTTTATGATATAACCATTGTCTAAAATGTCTCAGTAGCACAGTTTTTCCACGGCACACAGAAAAACAACAACATATTCCTGATAGAGGTCAAATTTCTTACTTTTCAGTCATCTATCACTCTAACCTTGTTGTGTTCTACATATCTACTACATCATATTAATACTTGTCAAAATTCTGTAATGACTATGGTCATGGTTTGTATACCACTGCCTAAGTCATCCAGGCAAAAAAATAAAAAATCAAAAATCACTAGGAGGCAACCTTTCTAACTAAATGTCTTAATACAAGACACATCTCCATGCCTTTAGTTGCTCTGCCAAGTCTTTGAAGTCTACTTTTAAACCTTCCCTAAAGAGAGCTGACCTCCTTCCCAAAGGGTATATCCAGTGCAGCGGAGAGAATCGCCCTCCAACTAGGAAACTCGATTTGGTAACCAGCCAGTTTGACCTTTACATGGACGTGAGGCAGAGTTGTGCTGCCAGCATTTCCTGAGTGTGCTTGAGCCCTTGACAGGGGCTAGTAGTTTGAGATGCTTCATTCATTTCATGCTGCCCCTTGCTTTGGACAGATGGAACTGTCCAGATCTGCCACTACACTGGAAATCTGAATGACTAAGCAGGGGGGGAAAAACAAAACAGGGGGCAACCAAATAAGATAAAATGGTCTGCAGAAATGCAGGGAGCTAACTTCAAGCTAAGATGTCTGTTGGTTCCAACCTGTCCTCTCTGGTTTCTTCACTGCCCATGTGAGAGCATTCAAAGGCTTCCTAGTTGCACGGGAGTCCTCGGTTTACCTTTCAGTCAGATCCTTATCAAAACCACATAATTTAAACTGTTTTCAGTTTTTGTTGTTGTTGTTGGTTTGTTTTGATTTGTTTGTGTATGTTTTACAATACTATATGAATAACATTAATATAATGCACCTTACCAGAGAATGTTTTCCACCTATGGAAGCTAGAATCTGAAAAATTAGGTGGGGTAGTTCATCTGAAGAGAGACTATGACCTAACAATAATGTTAAATTGCAGATGTTGTCAATATGGCTACAAGCAAAAGGCTGTGGGGATAAACTGATATCCTGATTTCCTAACGCAAAAATGCCTCTACTAGCTTTTATTTATATTAGCCCTGTTAGGACTTTGAGGTGCAGTGTCAGGCTACGCTGGTAGCAGGTATAGATCTGAAGCGGGCATGTTTATCCACGAAGGTCCAGCATGGCTGTGTTTTCTTTAACTAAACAAGTAGAAGCAAACTGATTCCCGTTCCTTATTTAATTGGTGTCAGTCAAACTATTGATTAGCTGCACTGGGTGTGCTGCAGCTCCACCAGCCCTTTGTGGCTATGGATGCTTGTGTTCGCTACAGACGACCCCAGAGAAGTAAGGAGTAAGGAGCCACATGCTAACGTTGCTCCTCAGGACCACTCTGCCTTAAAATAGCCCAGGCTCTTCTGAGGGCCCAGATGAATAAGTGATGAGGTATTCATTGACACATGAGCGAACGTGCTTTCAGTCTTATGCTCACTCAGCGATTCGCTGTCCCCAGCCCGGATGCCCCAGTTTGCTGCGAGCTAGATACCACGTTTGTTTCCCAAAAAATAAACCCCCAAAGACTACAGGAAAGTAAACGCTACACCCCCTGGTGCTGTAGCGCTGTCGCACGTGCTCTTCAAATGGATTTAAATCTGTTAAGATATGGCCTCCGAAGCTGCAGTCAGGACGGACCGAGGCAGGTGTTTGGTCGAGCGCCCGCTGCTGCTGTTGAAAGCGCGAGCGTGAACAGCCAGCTTGTGTCAGCATGCCTGTCCTTGACCATCTGGTCAGTGTGGCTGCGGCATTTCGGCTACAAGCATCAAATGTTGCCTAGTGACTGTGATTTAATGACTAATACTGATTGCTGGTGATCCTTGAGCAGTTTGTGATCGTTCACATCGAAGCTCTTTCCCTTGATCACCGGTCAGCTGCAGCACCTACGTGGTCCGCACTCATCTGCTCCCTCATAGGCTGGACGGATGATAAACACAAACCCCTTTTGACTCGGTTGCGTTACCTGCACACGTGAATCTATGGAAAGACAGTATCAAGGTCACAGCACAACAGTTGTTGAATGAAAAAAGACGCTTTTAACCAATCTTAAATCACACGTGATACAGAGAGTGTCGAATACACTTGCGTCACATTGCTGAGTGATCCACTTGGCCCTTCAAAAGCATCGTTCTTTATTCAAACAGAAGCACACCAGCACAGCGGATGGCTGCTCACTGATAAGAAGCTTTTGTTTGATTTCCATTGTTTCCTGTCTGGATCAGATCACGTAAGCATTTGGAAATGTTGATGTAATCTTGTAGTAAATGGCAGTATGTCCACGTTGGCTGGAAGTGGGCAGGGTCGAGACAAGACAGACACTTTTTTCCACAAAATGTAGACAAAATTGTAATATATTTTATACTGATTATACATCAAAGATCCTAGTGATAAATATCATCTAATATATCTAAATGTGAAGAAGATTCCAGGTAATGAACTGCAGTGTACTGTAATAACAGACTAAATTTGTCAGATGTCAGTGGTTAAGAGAAGATACACTCTAATGTATAACTAGTCTTACATTATTGATAATATTCAATTTAGACAGCTACCACAGCATTTGATTAAGTTTTCAAAGTACATAAACAGTTAATACCTTTATGTTTAAATACCATTAACTATCAATCAGGACATTTAAAAATAGTGTGTCATGACTGATGTCAAACGTGTGCACATACTGAAATGGTCTTGAATAATAACCAAGTCCTCCCTGCTCCAAATACTGGAACCCAGCAGATTCCAAACTATGTCAAGTCCATTCATTCACAATCTCCTGTACTACAATGCTAACTTGCAGTTCTATAATATCCATGTTTTCAAGTTTTCAAAAAGCTATTTGGCCTGTATGAATCATGAAGGAACTATGACCCAGAGGCATGCTTGCAGAGTCAGGCTTTTGTTGTGGTTTTTTTTTTTTTTTTCATTTTAATTTTTTGAAATCGTGGATATGGACTGTGTTACATAGGCATATTTACAGCAGAGGGGCCAGTATGAAACAAATGTAGGAAGCAGTTTCATGATCCTGTCAGGTTTTGGAAGGAAAAGGCTGGGGAACTTTTTATCATCCAGATGAGAGCTACGCTGGACATGTCAGAGAGCCATCCAAGAACCTCTGCAGCAGAACACATCTGTTGGATGTTACACATTTTACCTAGATATTTTTTAAAGGTCTGTATGACCAAATAGAGCCCCATTAAACCCAGTGGACTCCCTGTGTTAATAATGATCATAATTAGCATTTGAGATTTAATCCTTTACTGAGGGTGCAAGACAGAAGTATTATGTCTGTATGAATGATCCCTCAGGGTTTGGGCAGATCAATAATTTATTAGCAAAATATTTTGAAACACCCCTGAGGATGTTGTTCTGAAGTGGAGCATGGACATTATTCCATGGATAACCACAATCAAATCAGTTTTCCTCTGTATAGAACAAAAAAAAGATAAAGAATGGAAGTTTGTTGTCCTATTAGTAACTCGGAAAGGCACTGGACATTGGTACTATTTTTCAGACACTATGTGAGCATTTTATGCATTAATTTTTACATCAGAATGGAGTCAATGATTAGAAATGGAGTCAATGACTAGAAATGTCCACTAAACATGCTGAAGGTTACGCAGAGACTAAGCAGGAAAGATGTAAAAGTAAAATGCGGTTTAATAAAAAGGAGGAACTACACAAATGCAGAAAGCCATTAGAGTAACACAGAGAACAGCTCACAAAAACAACCCAGAGAGACAAAACCAGTAAAGCCATAAACAGAGCCATAAAGAGCACATGTTCAATGGAAACAATCATGAACAATACCTGACAAACTGCACATGGAAGTGATAGCAAAACCTCACAAGAAGTATCTGAAGAAGAGGAAGTATTTTTGTAGTCCATGTTGGCATGTGGAAAAAGTGAGAGTGGAGTGTGCCAGTGAAGAGAAAGGGTGTGAAGGCAGGACTCTGAGGGTGATACTGAAGCTAGCAGTGCCACTACGTTGTTTTGTTTTGTTGTTCTATATAAGTAAACTTTATCATCTTTTCTTCAAGCCTCTAACATTTGTTCCTATATTAATATCTACTGACATAATTAAATATATTAAGATAAAAATTAATTCCACAAAACAGTCTAATAAAAAAACAATACTGCTCTCCAATGATTTTTTCCCCCTGTATTAAACGTTCTACATCTCTCCAAAAAAAAAAACAATTCATGCCTCATTCCTCCAACAGATTCAGTCTGATGACATCACATTCATGTTCTACACAACAATGACAAATATATATATATATGTTTTATAAACTCAGTACAGACTAAAAACTCCATCCACTCAAAGCTTCTTCCAATTCCATACACTGGATTGTTCAGTCAACTTTCAGGGCAGTACTGAGATGATGAGATCTCTACTGACCAAGCATGGATTTATATGAATTTAACCTGTTTTGTGCTCCCATGTGCACTGGTCTATTTAAACCTGTGGTGGCTTCCTCTCTGACAACATATCACTGTAGAGCAAGATATGGAAACTTTGAGAGAGTAGTGATCATGATTTGCACTATGAAGACAGAGCACCTGATTATAGCAGTCAAATAACATTAATATATTTTAACAAAGGCAAAAAAACCCATTTTTTAAGGAAAACATGCTATTTTGCATGCTTTGATCATGTGATAATGTGATAGTGAGACATGACAGGGTCTGTGTCAGTCATGTTTTGCTGCAGGTTTTTTTATCACATTTGGCAGTTTAAGAAGCACAGATTAAATCTAATCCAGGACTAAAATTCAGATGGAATCGAGGACTGTGCTTGGTGTCTGCCTTGCAAACCAGTGTCTGGTTTTAAGTAGCAAAGATTATTTCGGTCTCAGCCCAACAGAAGCCCTCCTCTTCTTCTTCTGCAGAGCCGTTCACTCTGAGGTGGTCTAAGTGATCTTCCAGTTGGTCTTCTGTTCCATTAAATGATGTGGGTTTAATATTACTGACTTTTATAAACAAAGCATTGACTGCTGCATTTTTGTACTTTTGGGAGGAAAACCGAACAGGGGATTTTAAAAAATAATTTGTTTCAGTAAATGTAAAGATAGGAAGAATTATTTAAAGAAAAGTGAAATATGTTTAAATGAATTGTCAAACATTTTAATGTGTTATTTGTTCACAAATTAACTGTAATGTCAATAAATAATGTTGATTCATGAGTACCAGCTCTTCACTAGTTAACAACAAAATGTTACGATGTAAACATCTCTCAGATTGTAGCCATTAGCTCAAATCTGACCGTACATAATTTTAGGTTAACTTGTTTTTAATAAACAAAATTTCAATTTTTGTTGTTTAACCTAACCTCTGCTGATTAGTAAATAACTTTTACCTGCTAAATATAAATATATTAGTCAAAGGATCTTCATGTACTAAAATTCTTAAATACATTTTACAAATACACCACATACACAAATATTATCCATGAACCCTACCTCTTAGTATAGAAATATGATACAACAAACGTTTGTAAAGTTGCTGAATTTAGAGAAGTAATTTGCGCTCTGTTTAAATACACATGAAAAGAGGACGTAACTGAATATACAGTAAAAATTAAAACACAGCACGCAGGGTTCTCTCAAGGGGTACAACCAGAGAGATGCAGAAATGACTAAATATAAGAGAATGATGGTGCACAGAGAAAGGCAGATAGACAAAAAGGCAAATTTAGAATACAGAAAAAAGTTGATATGTGAAAAAGAGATTGCTGTCATTAAACGGTGAAGAGTTTACTAGCGAAAACAAAGGGCTGCGTCAAATATACAAGAGAATTAAAGGTCTTTTACGCTTTTATAAACCAGCTGCATCCAAACAGTCCCGAAAACAGTGCGACAGAAGAGAATGTTAAAAGCCTTTAGTTTTGTAAAAAAAAAACGCACTCAGTTGTAGAGCAAACGGAGAGCGAGTCATTTCGAGGAACCCATCGCGAATGATCACCCAACCAGATTACCCTCTTAAAAAAACAGACGTCGCTCTACGAAACTGATATAAGGAGAAGCTGTTACGTTTAAAGGGACGCATACTCTATATTATAGCAAGGAATGGATACTTCTAATGACAGCATATACTATTTTACTAAATAACAAAAATACAATACAGTTATAATTACCTCTGATTGATACTGTCTCAACTGCACTGTAGGCAATGCTACATCTCCCAGGTCCTGGTAGTGTCAGCACTGCCTAGGAAAGTAGCTAAATAATACATTTTTCTAATATTTTTTCAGATTTTTTCCATTTAAGTCCAAGTTAGATCTTCAGTTTAAACAACTTTATGCCTCTGCCCCCCCCCCTCAACTGAGCAAGTAAAGAAGAAGCTATTGAAGAAGGCAATTATGAGTATTTCATTCTGCAGTTTACATGTTGCCTTAGCCACTGGATAACAGCAAATTAGGACTAGCTGAATATGTTATAAACCAGAAGGAGACAAGGTGACTGTCTTCCACTGTGACTCCTTCATGCTCCAGTACAAATCCAGCCCTGATTGATTAATTGACTGATTGAATACAATTCATCAACTGATTCAATTGTTTTCAACTTATTGACTTTTCCTCTCTTAGAAAACCAGCAAAGTATTGTGAGTGTTCAGAATCATGGCCTTGAGATCCAGCAGGTATTGCAGACCTTAAACCTTATGGCCAGAATACAATCGACAGGCATGTTTTCATTAGACATAAAGCAAACATTAAAATATATACACAGCCCTCTCATGTGTATTGTGTTTCTTTAGATGTAATGCTATAAATCACAAGATTGTTAATATTGGCCCTACAATTGCCCAAACAGAACTAAAAGGTTGATGCAGAAAAAAATCTTAAACTATTTACTCTACTTAAATTCTCATTCCATTGCTGAGGAAATAACAGAACTGGTATCAGAATTCACGTCTATCAGTAGAACAAACTAGTTGCAAGTACTTACAGATATATCTCTTCAGAAGTGGTGAGTGTTTAAGATCCATCCTTTTTTTGAAAATCCATCTTCCAGCCTCTTTATTAGGAATACAGTATGATAAAAAAAAAAAAATCAAACATTTTGATGGAGTGCAGCACCCTTCAGACCTGAGTTCTCAGAACGGAGAAAGACAGAACCAGTGCGGAGAGATAGAGCAATGTGTGCTAGCACACGAGTCTTTAACAGAAGCCTCTGGCTGCCTCGTCTCAGGAAAAACAAGGGTTCACATTTATATCAGGTGCAATGCAAGCATCTAGCATCGACCCAAAGCTCAGACATCACCACAGGCAGAAGACCGAGCTCCACCAACAGGTCCTGATGGAGTGGCACATGCAACTTTCGTCCCTGTGTGTTAGAGCCTGGCCCGTCACCCTCCGAGGTGGGCCTCTGGGACTGCAGTTAAAGGGTCGCATAGAGGAGCGAGGGGTCGTGTGTTCCTACCACCTTTCTCCCCACTGCTGCCGTGGCTACTGCTGCCGTGGCTACCGCTGCCGTTGTTGAGCCGGTTCTCCTCTGTGGGGCAGGCAGATGTGGCTGACGCCGGCAGCCGGCAGGAATTCCCACCAGGCTGGATGCCTCATCATGTTTCGGGACAGTGAGCATGCAATCATGGAACAAGAGAGTGGAAGAAGGAAAACAGAGAGAGAGAGAGAGAGAGAGAGAGAGAGAGAGAGAGAGGGAGGGAGGGAGGCAGTGTGAGAGTGTGTGGGGGGCGTGGGGAATAGAATAGAGAGAATAGAAAGCGCAGGGGGTGGTTTTGAAAGAGAGAGAGAAAAAAGTAAAAGAGCAATTGAATGATAGGGTGAGTGAGAGAGAGAGAGGAGCAGGGAGAGGAACAGGGAGAGTGGCAGCAGAGACAAAAGGCAGGTGCAACAATGTGTTGGTTCAGAGCTGCCGTTAGTCAGATGACTGTTCTTGGACTGAAGCTTTTGTTCCTTACTTGGACCGAGCTTCATGGAGATGAAGCCTTACGACAGTGACCCACACACCTGTTTGACCTGTTTGTTTCAGGCCCACAACAGCCTCTACATCTATTTTATTACTGATTTCCAGCACAGATTTTTTTTTCACTCATGCTGAAAAACAAACAAGACAAAAACTAACAGCGTCTTTTTAAAGTATGTTTTGTGAATCACAATCTGCTGTCAAAACAGAGAAGGTCAAAGCTCTAGAAGACTAACCTCCTTAGGTCTGTGATTCCATCAATGCATCCTGGGATTATCTGGAGAAGAAGATCACCCAGTACATCCCATAAAGGCTGTGACAACAGAATAGTAAAACTGTGAAACAGGAACCCTTGTGATTAGGAATGGAAGCCTGGATTGTGAATGGTGGGATTTGCTAGGTGGCATTAACTATATGGTGGCATTAACTATATGTGGCATTAGGTACTTTGTCAAACGCATGGTAGTACCACTGGTTATGTGTTAGGATCCTGGAAATTCATAATCAGAAGTGATCATAATTCAGAACTAGGGTTAATCCCTATTCTGAAAAGAAGCCTTATTTGAAGGAAAAGTTTTAGACAACATCCAGGCAAATGATGATTAAAACTGCTATTATGAGATTTGTTCCAGCTTCATGGTTATTTGTATTTTTCTGTTGCTTTAGTTGAACCTCTACTGTCCAAGCCTCACTGGTAACTTATGGTAAAGTTAAGATAAATTTATGATAAAGGAAAAGAATCAACTCCCTCATTCCTAATCATGAATATTTGCTTAATGACCCAAGGACTGGTCTCGCAGGAGAAAGACAATGATTAGAAAATTATTTTGTTAATTAAACACAACTAAGAGAAACAAGTCCTGACAGAAAAGCATGTTAACCTCATGGTGTAATAGAAAAGCAATCCAACACATCCAACACACACATGCACACACACACACACACACACACACACATGCATGCACACATATCAGTCTTTCTCAAAACTACTTTTACTCAAATTATCACCATGCATTAGTGCTACCAAGATATCAGTAATAACTGAAGAAAGTTAGATACGATTTTGACATGTCCAAAGACATGATTTTTATGTCCAAATATTAATTCTTATATATATACACTCATGCTTTCTACCATGTAGTTTGAGGGTGTGGAACTGTGTTTTTACTGTGTTTCACTGTTCATTCTTGGGATCTGTTGGAGCCTCCAGTTTAGGAATTACAGCACCAAGTACCCCTGTCACCACTGGGGAAACTTTGATGTGCATCTTCTACATTCTCTCTATTTCTTCTTCCAGTCCCTGGTAATTTTCCAACTTATCATATTCCTTCCTTTGCCTGTTTCCATCACTTGGGATTAACCACATCTGTTACCACTGCTGTTTTCTGCATCTTGTCCATTATCACAGTGTCTGCTTGGTTTGACACTTTTTGTTTATCTGTTTGGATCTGGACATCCCACAGGATTTTGGCTTTGTTTTTTTCCAGCACTCTCCGTGGTTTCTCCTATTTGGACTTGGGCGTGTCCAGTTTGTATGCTTTCCAAACGTTCCTGTATATGATCCCTTTCACCTGGGTGCATCTCAGTGAGTACTTCCACTGGCAGTATCTTGGATCCTGCCACTATGTGCTGGCTTGTCTCAGGGACTCCTTTGCAAAATCTGTATCTTGGGTCTTGGGTGATACAGTTCAAGCAATCTAGTGCTTAGGGCTTGATCTTGTGCTCCCATGTTTAGTACCTCTATGCTGTCCTTCAGTCCCAGTTATTGGTAGGATTGTATACACACAGAGGTTATTTCATGTGAAGATTGACCGAAAAATCAATAGGCAAAGCTAGATGCAATAGTTCTCATTTGCTTTTGCTTTGTATTAAGTCAGCATGCACTTTAGTGAGCTTTGACAAAATCTGTAGACGTAACAGAACCCAAACCTTCACAAGATCTTCCAGCCTAAAACAAGCCTAAATTCCTAGCTGCTCAAATTAGAAAGGACCCAGAAGTGATAAGCATCCTGTAAATGCTTGAACAAATATGGGGGCTGAATGTTGGCTGTTACTGTGAGCATGGAACTCTTTAACAAGGATGCGGCTATTTCAGAACATTTGCTAAAGTGCCTACCAGATTCAAAAACAATAATAACATAAAATACGCTTATTACAGTCAATACATTTTCAAATGTAATGAATATAAGGCACACACAGACACTTCTTTAAGGGACCAGGCTTATCGGCTCAACGTAAACTCTTCCCTTAGATATTCTAGCACGGCTTTTTACATTTTCAACCCTTTCTGTTTAGTCTTTTATTTAGCCTCTTTAATTTACACTTTATGTTTGTATTTTATCGTAACAGTTTACATGATTAATTTGAACTCTGTAAGCACTTTATTTTGACAATTTCTTTTAGTTATTAGTTTCACATATGGACTCCTGTTTATTTGATGTTCACAATATTTGGTCTACTTCAGCCTTATTTAATCCATTTTAGTAAAGTCACATTCTTTCCTCTCATTTGCTATGTGTTGCTATACAACACAAACATATTGATTAATCAATAATTTTTTTCAGCCCACTGAATTTACAAATTCAGTGTTATCCCTCCTGCCAGAAGGAAAATATCAACTTTTTCGGTGCAGAGTTTATGCTTGTTATAAGTTATCTTTGGCATCCACTGTCTAATGGTTCACTGCTCTAATGGTTCACGTTCTGCATACCCGCCTCCAAGAACACTTAATACAAATGCTTCCAGGTCATTGCTGGAGCATGCCTGGCCCTTAGCAGCCATCCTAAAGGGCCAAACTCGAACAAGGTGTGTAATGAATTCTATTTTTGAGCACAGGGCAACAAATAGCTCACAAATTACCTCTTTCAGTTTTTGACTGACCACACACACAGGATAAGATGTCCTCTGTAACATCTTGTCCTACTTAAAAAAGAAAAAAACAACTTTTAATATCAAAAATGTTTAATGTTAAATTACATTCACAATGCACACACACACAAGCACAGATTTTTTGTCTGTCCGAGATGAATGTTGTCCCAATACCGTGCTACTCTTCTGCCATGTAATGAAACTTTCCACCAAAGACACCGGATCAGCATTTATAAGTGACTGACTGATTGAGATAGCATTAAGAACCAATGTAATTTGCCTGATTCAGGAAATATCTCCCTTCAGCCCAGCATCAGCTCTGTGACCTTGTCGAGATCACGTGGAAAACCAGAGGCTAACAGGCTGGCAGCAGATCTATAAGGGCTGAAAAGTGTAGCAGTTGAACAGGAGCGTTCTTCTCAACATTACACTCATCATTATCGTTGAACTTCACTACTGTGCTTACCTATTGAGTTTAGGTTAAGGAGGCAGATTCAACTTCAAATAAAACTGGTTTAATATATTTTACACGGCAAACTAAAACTGTCTAGATCACAGTTAATAATATGACGATTTCATTTTAATAAAAAACGTTAACATCTGTCTTACTAATCAGAGTTCCAGAGCAGAGAAGCAGTTGCTAAAACTATTTAGATTGGCTCACTATCATATCTAAAATACAACCTGATGTCAACAACTTCTCAGTGTACTAGAACTTGAAGAAATTCAGCTCAACTTGTAGTATCATCATCCGGTGTAGCATCTGGAAGCAAAAGAATGTGCTTGTTCCTACCTGCATTACATCTGTCACTGCACAATAGCAAATGCAATTCTGTTCCTTCTGTCCCAGGCTGATTGATGCGTTCCACCTTGAAAATCAACACAGGCCTCTGCATCAATGCCCCATGGAATGTTATCAGAAAGAGCAGAATGTCTGAACACACAAACACAGGTTAACTGGACCACTGACCTGGGACGAACCCAACTGAGTGACAACAGAAGGTGCTGAAATAATTGATAGTGGCAGGAGAGGTTGCAGCAGCTACAACGGCACTTCCTTACACCGAGTGTGTCTGGGATACGCCAAGTGTGTCTGGGTAACTGGGCTCTCTGATTTGGCCGCCCACTGCTGGGCTAAATCTGGTGGAGTGGGGACACTGTGGGGGTGGGTGTGAAGCGCAAAGGACCATGGGCTCGTGTTTCAAGAGTCTTACAGAGCCGCACTGTGAACAAGTGTTTGCCCCCATGTCCCATTTCCTGCCAGTTTGCACAGAGAAGCTGATAAATCTGTGCTGTAGTCTAAGAAGCAACAGGCCCCAAAACCTTTTTGTTCTGCTGCTTGAATGTCTGAACACACACTTTACTGGATGAAGCAGCTAGTGCCAGCTAGTGCCAGCTAGTGCCTGTAGTGCTCTAATTATACAGGAGAGTAAAGGGTAAGTTGATGATGTTATCACATGTTAACTCTGTGAAGTGTAACAGGTGCATTTTATGCCATTAAAGGATAAGTTTGAAACGAGTTCGAAAAGAATACTAATACGGTTAAAACACATGAGGAAAAATGCTAAAAGGTAACTGGCATTGTGGCATGAAGAGAGGCAATAACTTTTTTAATTGTTGAAGTTTATAAATTATCTTTATTGTTTTATTGGATGCTTGAATTGTGCCTTTAATGTTATCTGATATTGAATTCTTAAATATAAAAAAAATGCTTTAAACTTTGCTTCATGTGAGAAATTTCTGATAAGAACTGTTCAATGATTCCTTGGTAAAAATCAGGACAATGTGCTTTGTAATGTGTATTGTGTATTATGTAATGTGTATTAAAAAATATTGTTCCCGGAATTCTGTTGCTTTTATTGTCACAACAAGAAGAAGGAAGTCCTGCTTGCTTGGAAGTCCTGTCCAGAGTGGGCTGTGGCAGTGCTAACACTGGTAGAAGCTCAGGACTGCTGTCTAACAAACCCAATGGTGCTGTAAGCTCTGGTGCTATCCGAAGCACCTAACGCTGCTGTGGTGCTGGGATGTTGAAGACAGTCCTCAAGTCCTCCATCATAGGTTCCTGTCTCTCTGTCAAACCTCTCCACTTGTGCAAACCCGGTGACCAAGAGAGATGCGACTGGACTTGAGAACAGGCGTTCAGAAACGTCTCGAACTTATTCATCTTGAGATGGACTTCACCACTTTCCATCCACTGAAGTGTTCACTATTATTGGCACCTTTTAGTGTTAAGCACTGTATGAACTCCCTCAGAGCCAAAAAGCCAAAAACCTATGGAAAGAAAACAATGCACACAATAGCATCTGGTGGTTTCAAATTCGTAGGACATTCCATGACTAACCTCAAATGAAATGAGGTGAAATGATGTTCCCTGTTGCTGTACTAAACTCATTTGCATCATAGCACTTGGAAAAAAGCAGTTTTGTAAAGACTATTCTGCTCTCTCTACTAGTGATCTTAGGAAAATGTTCTGCCTTCATCACCCAAGCCCTTAGTTCTTAACAAACCTCCAACAAATTAGCATCCCTGCTCCATGAGACACAGACTCTCACCACTAAACCAGTGCACATTAATTATAATGAAAATCAAAGATTCATGGCATGTCACTTTAGTTGCATACTTCTGGAAAAACACATCAGCCTAGAAGCACTCATCACATGGACAACAGAATGGTGAGAGGGCTTCAGAGGGAGATTGATGCAGACTAGATTAAGAGTTTCAGTATTTACTAAAGGTCAGAGAACTGGAAGTGGACCAAATGCGAGAGGAGGATCTTTGGGTATGTTGTTTACATGCATCTAATATGTACAGCTGAAATGCATTTCGCTGCACTGTACAGTTGTATATATGTATAATAACCCTAAACTTCAGTTTAATTTGATTGGTTCACATCCCTCCATCTATGACCTCAGGCAAAGCTGTGGGCACTTGTTCAAGCAGACGGTTAAGCCCCAGCAAGCTGTGCCTTATACAGTTTTATTGCACGACTGGAGATAAAGAGGTGAGTAAAGGAGCGAAGATATGAACAATGTTCTGACCATACCATAATGATTTTGGACTTTGCCTACAATGCACATGTGTAGCGATTTTGTCCCTGATTACAATAAAGGTTTTCTGCAAAATCACTGACCGCACTGGTGTCTGGATCACCACTGTGACACGTGTTGTCCTCATACCCAGATGAATCACAGGAGCAGTGACTCATTATTGTGCAAAAAGCATCAACTGGCATTCAGCCTGCCCAGGGGGAAAGCAATATGCCACATGTCGTTGGGGGCTAAGAAACTCTAGCATGCGGTACTGAGGAAGGAGTGGGCTTGCATGAACCTAATACAAAGGTAAGGTTCTGGAAATTCTGTACTCTATGGTGACCTGCAAGGAAGAGGATCCTCAAAAAAAGGCTTTATAGTTTGCTTTAGGTGGTCTCTTTATAATGATTTTTTTGATAATGTTGAATAAAGATACATACAAAACTATACAGTGACTCACTGAGCAAATTCAAAAATATGATTACAAATACCTTGAACTAAAAGGTTCATAAAAAGGGGTTAGTTCATTTTTAGATCAAAATTATATAGTAAAAATGTGAAAATGTACAAAATAGAAGTTAATCCTCATATCTTCCTATTTATCAACACAGGTTGATTAAATAAATAAATAAACAAATAATCTAAAAATAAAACAAACAAGAAGCTGTTAGTTATCCAGTTTTATCAGCAGCTCCCATCTGGGACCTTCTGTGTATGGTCATTAGGGAGGGTGCTCTGGGATGTTGAATCTCCTGTGGCAGGTAAGACTTTTCAGGCTTCGACACTGAAGGAACATCACAGAACAGATTAAAATGGAGCAAAAAAAGAACAGAAGTTTTCATTATAACTTGGAAATGCATGTGCAACAAGCAATTCTTTAAAGGCTGGCCTTTAAATGGACAACTAATTCAAATTTAATGAGTTAATTAGTGAATGGTAATGGACTACATTTAGAAAGTAGCCTTCCCAGCTCTGGTTTACTCTATACATGCATTGGGCTGAACCTAGAAAACAAGCCATATGTGGTATTATCATTGGACAATATCACTCAAATATCCATCTAACATGACACCTGTTAACCATTTGATCTGGATTTATTCCGTCCATTTCAGTATAACCTACGTCTTGACATTTAAAAGTAAAGTAGGGAAACGACTCCATTAGGTTGATATTTGTTCAACATCCCCTGTGTTAATAATACATGACCTTCAAAAGGGCAGAGCGCTGCACTTTGAAGCCCTGCGTTCACGACCCGATCTCTCCACGTCGAAGGACTCCCGCAAGGCTACAAGTTTACAACTGACGCAAAACACTGAGTTGCCATTACTCAGGCAGGCACCTAATCGACTTCTCCTTAGCGCCACGCGGGCTGGGTCAGATTCACTTGTGGGCTGAGTCCTCTGGTCACTGTACTATTAATATCCTATTGCATGGGTGTAAATCAGTACATTATGTCTACTTGTATGCCAAATTAAAATCTTGCCAAAAGAAGAAACATTTTGGATATAGCAGTATGTTTGCCCTACTGCAATGATGATGTAATGATGTTTAATTGAAGACACACAGTACTTGCTCCAAGCAAATCTTCATTTAGGCCTGTCCTTACTGATCTGTGTGAGTGCATGTATGTGTGCATGTGTTACTAAGTGATTATACATCATCTTTGTTCCCTCCACTAGATCTATCCACTTCTACGGCCCTATAGCAAAGTGGAGAAGTGAGCATTTAAGTGCATGGCACAATGAGCTCTTGTACTTGTCTGCTCAACTCATTGTATTCATGACAATCTATTACAGAAAAGCCCTCTCATTTGCAAGTATAAAATGGCTCGGAAAAGTTTGGCTCAGAAAGGTTTGTTTTAGATGTGCATACTCTCAAACACAGTAAATGAGGTCAGTGTGTCTCTACCATTAAGTCCATTATGTAGAGGACAGCTGTGAAGCCACGCCCCTCCCGGCAGCTGGTGCTTTAACATGGCGTGTGTCTGCATGCATGTGTGTGTGGTCCTAGTACTTTGCTTCTGGAATCTTGCCTCATAACAAAGTACTTCATCTCCACTCCTCATTAGGCCACTGATTCATGTGCACTGAATCAACAGACATCGAATGTGTTGCGCATGTCTCCGTTAAGGCTTACACATATATGTTATGAAGAGACATACATGCTTATGCATACATGTTATGAACACACACAGGTTATGAGGAGAACATTTACTCTTTAATAACTCAGGTTTTATTTTGGACACTGAGAATCTTTAGTGTATTTGTTGCTCTCAGTTCATTCAAAGACAGTTAAGGATGTTAGAATATTAGCACCTGGCAATAAATGTAATTCCAGGAGGTCCTAGAATTGAGTTCCAAAACTGGCATTAAAAAGACAAAGATCTTTTGGTTAAGATGATGTTGAATATGTCTATTTTTGAGACATTCCTTCATTGATATTCTGTGATGTCTAACAGTCACAGAATGGCTATGAAGGAATCGTTTAAGTGTGTTTGTGTGTGTGTGTGTGTGTGTGTGTGTGTTTGTGTGTGCCTGCGTGTGTGTGTGTTGTTTGTGCATGCATGCGCTCTTAGCTCTGCGATGAGATGAGCTCTGACAGGCACCGTTCCAGCTGCTCAGTGGGGTCACAGATATGCGGAAGCAGACTGCATGTTTGGTGTATGTGTGTGGGGTGTGCGTGGGAGAAAGAGAGATAGAGCGAGGGTGGAAAAAAAACCCTCGAGTACATGTGCATTTATTAGAAATAAATAGACGGAGAGGGAACGGAACAGAAGGGAGAGTGTCGGATAAGGGCGTCTGAAGCCAGGCGAAGTCCCACGTTCAGTGCTGCTGCCGCTTTAGATAAAGAGGGAAAAGGGTGAGAAGGAGTGAAGTGAGTTAGAGAACAAACATGCACAGAGTAGTGTGCACTGGCCTGACAATTAGTCATCACACTTCTAATAAAGGTTTATATTAACATCAGCCTGACATCGAGACCCATTACACAACACAAAACATTTGGTAAAGACCATGAGTCAAGTCCTCTCCATCTGCATCACACCACATAGAGCAGGATTAAGATTTATCCTGCCCATAATTTTGCTAGTGCTATATCCAGTTGAGTAACCTGTCAACACTGTGGTAACTGTAAGTGTAATGCATATGGTATAAAGCACCGTGAAGCCTAGATTATACCAAAAGGGAGCCAAATGACTAGATGATTTGAAGCATGCATCTGCCTTCTATATACCCACATTTGCCTGGCCTGGCTATTGTGAATATGTTTGTACTAAGGAAAGATATAAAATAACCTACATTTGTATTCAGAGACCACTGCTTTAAAGAACTTCAAGCAAGAATTTTTTCATTTGGTTGCAAATAAAAAAACACAGTTAAAAGTACAACATATGGAAGAGTTATTTTAGCAGAGAGAAGGTCTAGTGGGTTTTCTATGTCTGAGAGGCCAGCGTGGGAGGAAAGAGGAAAATCTCAGTATGACCTTCACATACCTTCATGGTCAGGCATATTCAATGGAGTTATTTCCATAGCACTCAAAGTTAGGTGAATTAAAATTGTTGCTTCTGGTCCTTCATATGAAAACATTACACAAGATGGTGGGCTTAAGGTAAATCTAACATAAATGCATAAAATCTAGGCATCCATCATGAATGCATAATTTATTTATTATATGTCACAGGAGGACAGCCCTGCAGCTCCAGGGAAACGCCCAGCAGCAAGTACGTCAGAAGCCCAAACCACTCCCTCGCTCCCAATCTCCCTGCTACTATAACTCTCACCTGTTCCTTGTTTCACTTCCCCCTTTATAAGCCACACCAAGACACCCTCCAGTGTACTGGATCCTTCTCCCCGGTGGGTCTCTCGCTGACAGACTGCCTGTATGCCATAGTGCTTTTCTACAGACCTTCTATCTGATAAGTATCTAGTGTGTTTTGCGCTTTTTGCGCCTATCGCTCTTTTTGTGTTTGTTTTGTTGTTGCTATGGAAAGTAAAGATGCGCCTCTACCACCTTCGCCTCCTGCCTCTCCTCCTCACACACTCACGTCACATTACGTTGTGCAGACAGTTTAAAACTAATATACAATCTCATCTTTCTCCTTTCTGTTACCCTTAATTTTTTTCAATAATAAAAATACAAAAATATTTGAAACATACAAAAGCATAGAAACAAACAAATAAATATAAACATACAACATAAAACCCATAAAGCAACAATATATTGTAAAGTGTTGACAAAATATGTTGATTCTGCAGTCAAAAAAAGTGCTCGTGGCTGGTACAAACATGCTGGTTATAATAGAAAGGAGCCTATCCAAAGGTGACATCAATAGCCATGCAAAGGTCAGGAGCCAGAGAGAGAATAACCAAAACATAAGGTGATATAGGAGGGAAAGCAAGCAAACAATCTGAGGCCAAATACTAGTGAAAGCACTCCAGATAGGCAGCCAAAGCAAAAGGGACTAAGGCAGAGGAGAATATCAGGAAAAACAGATTGGTACACAGAAGGTTAGCGCAGGAATTTAGGCATTCAGTAAAGCACACAATGGACATGGCAGTGCTTCACAAAGGTAAGGTGGAAATGACAAGGCTATATACAAAGGTAAGTCTAAAATTGTAGAGGTGATGACAGTAATCAGTCAGGGAAATGCAATCTGAGGTGGTGAAGCAAACAGCATCAGGGCTTGCAGGAAGAGTGACACTGATCTGCCACCAGGCTTAGACACTCCAGCCCACCCCCACCCCCACCCCCACACCACCCATCTATTAGACTCCTTCACAACCTCTTCTTTAAGCTCAGCATTCTTTGGCACCTTGGCACGCTCTCTCTTCCACTTAAATGTGGCAATACGGCTTCTGAGACCACTCTCAGCACTTTTTAGGAAACTTCTTATCTACACTGGCATGAAAATAAATCACAATCACTATAACAATCATTTTTAGATTGATTTGGACTGGTCTTGGTTCTTTTTATGTGCTGAAAACCCATTTTTGAGATATAGGGGAGAGTTGCTGACCAGAGTGTATAGTTTGAAGCTTGGCTTCAATTGCAAACTTTCTCAGTTGTTCATGACCAATAAGCAAAAACTTTAAAAAAAAGTTCATAAGCAACATCACTGTACATTTTTTAGCAGCTGGTATTAAAAAACAAGGGAAAAGTCCATAGAGTCTCCATAGTCCTCTAATGTACTCAGTCAGTGAAATGATCTGATGAGTGAAATATGTACATTTAGAGTGGTTTCATCCAAAGCAACTTACAACTGTGACTGGAAACATCTTGAGCAATTGAGGGTAAGGAGCCGTGTTCAGGGGCCCAACAGTGGCAACATGGCAGAGGCAAACATCGGGTTATTGTGCCTTAACTACTGAGCTACAGCTGTCTTATGGCACAAATTTTGAAAGTTAACTGAAGCAGATAGCCGTTTGCTTAAAACAGACCATGAGGGATATTACATGCTGTTACTGTTGTGGAAGCTTAATGGAAATGGTGAGTAAAGAGAGTTAAAGCTTGTAGAGTATTAAGTACACTGACAGAGTTATTTGCAGTACAGCTCCCAATTATGTTTACATTAAGTTATGTTTAACCAAAATAAATCAAACTGGAGCCAGTATCCAGAGCTTCTGCCTTCACACAGTCAGCCAAAATGGTATAGCATCCCTGTACCCTTCTCATCCACTGGTGAATATCTAAAGACAGCTATGTTTGCTTATGTTTACTGGTTTGATGTGGAGGAGCTGAAGCTGAGGTCAGTGTTTGCAGTGGATGTGTGAGGTTGTACAGCAGACCACTTTGATTACTATGAGATTCATGAGGATTTTTTGTAGAAAGACAGATGTCCTTCTGTGCTGCTTGTTCAGTGATCAGCCAGCTTCTGCAGCCAATCTCTCCTATATCTTTCTTAGCACTGGATAAAGAGTATAAAACGGCTAATAATGACGGCAGAGCTGATTTTGCAGAGCAGATGCTAATTATTGTCAGTGCTTTAAAAAAGGATAAAACGCCATCACTAAAAGTGTGTCTTCACACATTTCTTTAGTTACTCCTGAGGGATTTTTCTTAACATGTATGCCAGATTGTTGCATCAAACTCAAGCTGGCGTAACCAGTCCTTAAAGCCAATGTAAGCGTTGTTCCCACATCTTATTAACTTCCAACATACTTACCCAACGAAGGAGTCCAGCTCTTCCTCAAATCCCATGCCCTTGTTCTAGACCTTTCTCCAGACCCTAGCTTCTTGTGCTTCCTGTGCTAGAGCAAAATAATTGCTCCTTGTAGAAAAATGTCCTCAATAGTTTATACAAATAGACCATGTGGCCAGTTTCACAGCATGAAGACAGTTTTAGGAGATTCACTGAAACATTTTCCCCCTCAGAGAATCAACTGTAGAGTCATAATACGAAGACTGTAGCCAAAGTGTTTAAAAGTGTTCTTTCCATCAAATTGTTTGTTGAGGGCTTTTTCTGTTGGCAGAAGATATTTATTAGCATACAGAAGAAACCAGATGTAAAAAAGGATGTCTAATAATAATAATAATGACCTTAAATTTGGCATATGTTTACTGAAACCCCCTGGCTTGCACTGCAACTGATCATCAGTTGAGTGGATCATGGACACAATAACAAAGTGCTCAAACAATGGAATGTTGGCACTAGCATTTGTGTGTAGACAATTATTTTAAAAATAACACATTTCTATGATATTCTAAAGGTAAATGTTTCACAGCAAAAGTTTTAATTCCTGGGGTTTTTGTTCATGGGGTTTGCATGCTACCAACAGTGATTTTTATTTCAGTGCTGAGCAATATCCTGGACCTGCCCCTGTCTCGGCTGTGCCTGCTCCAGTTCTGGTTAGTCGGCAGTCCAGATGCTACTGGCTGGAGGTCACCAGGTGCCAGATCAGCGTAATAGTACACCACTGGAGTGGGACTCCTACAGTGCAGACCAGAACTGCCCTGCACTGGAGTGCGACACTGCTGAGCTGTTTAAAGGAACATTTTTTCCTCGTTCATGTATCACACAAATGTACAGCAGTTTTAGGAAAAGATAACAAAATATATATGTGACAAATAAAATCACACCAGCTGCTGAGCCAGGCGAGTGGCAAACTACATTAAATCTCTGTAGAGTATTCCTTTAATCTGCTCTCGCACAGAGGATCAACCCAAATTAACCAAATTAATCTTTCAGCCTTCAAAGCCAAACCCTCTGCCAAAGAGTCACCTTCTCCTGCCAGCAGTGCACTCCCAACCTCCCCAGACAATTTAACAAAATTGAACTGCCATTATCCCCAAAGACGCATGTCAAAACCAGGCCTTTTGAAGATTTAACTGAGCTGCAGAAGAGGTCTTCACTGATCTCTGGGGGTTAAGAAAGACCTGAGATCAGACAAGAAGTTCCACACAATGGGTCAGGCCTTTTATGATCCACTCTCAGAGGTGCGCAAAGAATTTAGAGGGCAATGAAAACAAGACCAGCGCTAAATCCAAGCCCGATTCCAGGGACTAGGTCAGTGATCTCGATGGATTTGGGGATTAGTGCAATCCCACAGAGCTTTTGCATAATTACTCCAATTTCTAGGACAACAAATGGCATCTGTCCTGAGACCAGTGTTTGCAATGAGGTGCTCGTGGAATAAGGACTGAAGGCACTGATTCAAGCAAATGGGGATTAAGAATAACAGAGAGGGTAATCCAAGAAATATATTTTTGGATATATGCTGTCAGCACCATGTCTTTTTGCTCTCAGTGTACACATACAGCTTCTCTTTGCTTTTTCTCCTCCCTGGATGCACAAACACACAAACTGTTCACTAAGGGGTTGGTGTCGTGGAGAAGTGTGCTATAACACTAAACGTCAGATGCCCCACTATCTCTCCCCTCTGCTTACCACTGGCTACATTTACATGCAGAGATTTAGGACGTGTGCCCTAAACACAACAATCGACTGAATGTAAATATCCAGATGTATCAAATGTAAATGGATCTAATTCAAAGGAAACCTTTGGAGTGTCATTTAGTATAACGTTTCCATAACAACAAACTGCTCTTGGACGTATGCATTTGTGACAGGCTGCTTGTGTCTTAACATTTTTTAAAATATGACAGGCTTCAACAATTTATCAGCATGAAGACAAAAAGGCACTGAAAGGACGTAGTGTTTTAGCAGTTATCGAAAGAGCGTGCTACTTTTGGTGTGAGAGAAATTTTATTTAGATTGAGCTCAGTGAACCTATTCTGGTTGATGAGGTTTACTCTTCTTATCGACAGACGAATCCATGTAAATGTATCTAGCGGTTGGAATAAAAAAATTGGGCTGCATGTAAATGTAGTCATTCTCTCTCAGACACACAATTAACATTTATACTTTCATTAGCAATAATATTAATAATAATAATAACAACAACAACATTAAATATACAATGTTAACAATATGATGATATAGTTTTAGAGTTTTATAGCGTTTACCTAATCAATCTCAAAACATTAACAGATCTAGGTAATTATTATTTGAAGCATTGCTTTGACAATATTGAATGGATTGTATCCTTTTAATGTACTAATGCCCTCGTGCAATTCAAGGACCTGCAATAATTAAAAAGTGGTGCAATCATTCTTTTGAATTAAATAACATACAGCAGTGGATCTTGGGCACATGCAAAAGGGAAATCGCCATTAAATCTGTAATTAAAACCTTAAATTGCAGTAATCTTTATCAATTTAAGTGCCATTTAAACTAGAAATATAATCAAACAGTTCCCAGGATCTCCCTGGAGGTGTATGTGACAGATTGACAAATACCATGTTTAAACCTCAATTAACCCACCCAAGAGGTAGGAATTTGTGCACCTTGTGACCCAGAGGTCTTAACTATAGAGAAATAAGCAGAAGTCATTCTATTTATACTCGAAACTGGGGCCAGAAAAAACTCTACTTATACTTACTGCAAAAAAAAAAAGAAAAACCAAGAGAAAAACAATAAAACCAAGAAGCATGAAGAGCAAAAACAAAGTGGCAACATGGAAAAGTAGAATTTAATGACGACCATAACTGACAACCATGACAGGAACACAAGCACTATCTATATACAGTAGTACACAAAGTCTTAGGCAACCATTAGATTAGCTGTTTTTAGCAATGGTCTAATAACCAGATATAGTTATTTCTGTCTCTTTATTAGAATACAACAAGAAAATACAGGAAAATTTGATATATAAAAAAATATAAAAAAAACTGAAAGATATCTAAAAAAGCAGCTTCAGCTACAGGTTACAGTGGCAAGATAGTGTGACCTCCACTCACTTAAGCAATAACAGAAATCTGGCTCTCATAAACCTGATGGAATGGAACCATAATGGAACGGTATGACTTATTGAACACAAAGTGAGATGTGAGTGTGTGACAAAAAAGAAACTATTTTAATGAAAAAGTTTTCAAAAATGAACAAAACTCAGGGGAACAAAAGGAGTAACAAAGGTTCAGGCTCGATCCAAAAGAAAGTAACACAGCTTTAATGCTCAGATGAAAAACTCAGGTGATGTGACCTGTGTTGGTTTAAAAAAGGAGGTGAAACAGAGAACAGATGTGAGCAATATCATTATTAGGGTCATTTGGAACAGATGGGTGGTCGTGATTCGTGATTGGTGGACTGTGGCCTGATTGACGAGTGGGGCATGACAAATGAACTTTTGCACGGTACTGTACAGTAAACACAGGTGAACAGGTGAAAACCAAAACAAACAGAACCAAATAGTGCCATGGGAACCACAATGGAGGAACACTGTGACAGAATCTTTATTCCCCTCACGCCCATCGGCCAGGCAGTTTGGTGTGATGCAATATTTTGTGCTTTTCTGGTCTGAGATTGATGTCATCTGATGGAATCACTCCTCCAGTTTAGACGTAACGGCACCTTGGTGTTAAATGTCTACAATCTCTGTATTTCATTTTTTGGGCCCTGATATATTTTTCCAGCTATTCGTGTTGATTTCTTCCTTCGTTTGTGTGTTTGGGGATCACAGCCCCTACTGCTCCAACCACTTTTCTAGCTCTTCTTTCAACCCTTGATTTTTCTCAACCTTCTCATGCTCCTCATGTCTGATGTTAGTATCACTTGGGCTCGCTACATCTATCATTACTGCCCCCATCTGTCACTTATCCACCACCAATGTGTGTGGTTGGTTAACCACTACTGTTTTGTTGGTTTGTATCTAAGATCCCACAGGATCTTAGCTTGGACATTCTCCACTACCTTTGGGGGCGTATCCCACTTAGACCTTCCAGTCCAGACTTGGCACAGATATTTCTGTATACTGTGCCAGCCACTTGGTTATAGTGTTCCATGTACACTCTGCCTGATAGCATCTTACACCACGCTGTAATGTGCTGGATTGACTTGAGGCATCTTTGCACAGCCTGCATCTGGGGTCTCGTCTGGTGTGGAGATGCCAGCCTCTATTGATCTTGTATTTAGAGATTTAGAGCTTGTTCTTAAGCTGCTATGGTTAGTGCCTGTGTGCTGTCTTTCAATCCAACTTTTTCAAGACATTGGCAGCATTTTTCAGTATCAATCACTTGCCAGTGATACATTCACATTTTGCCAGTGATACATACAGTGCAGGGGTTTATTCTCCCATGATGGTTCTTGTTCCTGTGTGTGTGTGTGTGTGTGTGTGTGTGTGTGTGTGCGTGAGGCCAAGTCAGGAGGCCGTGAGTTTGAGTTTGACCTCATTAGGTCTCCCCACCTCAGATGAGGCTTCATCCTGCTGCAGGTGATGACACAGCCTTCCTTCCCACCCCATACAGCTCTGTGATCTCAACGGAGCCTTGAGCTCCACCTTCAGAAGGCAGAATCAGTCAGAATAAGGTTTACTCACTAGGTCTTTTTTGTATTAGTGTACCTGTATTATTAAATGGACTGACACGGAATATTTGAAGGTATACACTGAGTGTTTCACAATAGGGATTCTATTAAGATAAAGTACAACTGAATGATATAGGAATATAAAAAAGAAAATGAATTACACACATACGATCAATGTCTGGAGACAGAGTATATGTTTACATACAGGTTAGTATTAGGTGAAGTGGGCACTTGTATGTGGTCTATTATGGGTAATGTGGTGAATGTACGTCCCTTATTTTGATTAAAGAACATAAACGGTCATGGATGACTGAGGAGCAGTATGTGTGTTGTCATAGACAGTATCTCAACTCTGACAGGTTTATGGCTGTTTTTGACAACTGACTATAAATTAGTTGTGAATGACCAGAAGGCAATGATGATCAAGCACATATACGCTTGGTGTAACTCTTTCTCGTTCTCTTATATACAAGCACACACACTCTAGCACACCACACACACACTCACACACACTCACGCACACACACGCAAGCACACGGACGCACACACTTAAGGCAAAGGTGCTGACATGTGGCAGGAAGCTTTCAAACCCCTCCTGCTCCTGCACGCCTCCCCAGCTAGCACACACCTCCTCCTGCTCCTGCACGCCTCCCCAGCTAGCACACACCTCCTCCTGCTCCTGCACGCCTTCCCCAGCTAGCACACTCCCCCTCCTGCTGGCAGACGACCTCTCTGCTCTGTGCTGATGATTATCACATGTTGTCACTGCTGAATCCGGCACAGCAAAAGGTCACGGCACTCCGAGGGATTAATGACGGCCGTCCACTCGGCACCAGCGCTGGAGCTCTGCGGATCAGGAAACGTCATGAGCACCATGATGCCGACTGGCTCTCGGAGTGGCCACAGTGTGCCGTGTTTGGGGTTGAAGGGATAGAGGTCTGTGAGGGGGAGCCACAGTACAGGCAGGTCAAGAGACTGCAGCCGCATGTCTGCGCGTCTTCCATTAGGTGACCAGCCGAGCGCGATGTCGGCCCTCTCTGGAAAACAAATGTGCACAAGCATCATTCCTTGTCCTTGATGTGCAGATAAAACATAAAAAGCTTTTGAATAGTCACAGACGGAGGTCGATGGAGTGGTTTCGGAGATGATCGACCATGACAGTGTCTCATCACTAATGCAAATGCCAGGACATGCTGTCTGAATCAGTAGAGGAGGCGTCTGCTTTCCTCTCTTGTCCAAATGACTACCAAGAGTCAAATGAGAAAAATAGAGCACATCATAATTAAACTCTTATCATTAAAGTTAATAACGATAATTATTAATCATTAGTAAGCCTGAGCCAGGCCTTAGCCTCCATTATAACACAATGAGATTTGATAAAAGGCAAACGTAAAAAGCAAAACTATGATGCATAATTATCATAAGGAAAATATTAACAGTTTACCCAGCTGTGGCTGCATGATAATCAAAAAGAAACCAAAAATCCACACATAACTAAAGATACTTTATTGCATCATTTTTTTTTATTTTCCCTTCAAAAGAAATGCACATTTCAGCAAAGCTACTACATAGAAATAGCCATACAATAGCATTTTGTTGTTTGTTTTAATTTAGGTTGTTCACTAGAATTCTGAATTTGTCACTTTGTGAGCATTCTGTATGCCATCATTGCTGTTGGCAATACTTAAAATGATTTTGTTTGTCTTCAAACTAAAACTCAAAAGCTTCAAAATAACTCAGGATCTGTTAATGCTTAGTTCTGAAAACCCGGAGGACAAAAATACAGTAAAGAAAAAAAAAAGCACGACTTTGCATAGCTTCAGTTGTCTTGAATGTAAGGCACTTCATCCACACTTACAGGAGGCAATTCACCGCATGACCAACATTTTTTTGTTGTTGTCTTTTTTATCATCTCATATAAGCAAGCAGGTTAATGAAATCTGAACACATCTCATAAATGCAGGTACTCTTCAGACAATTCTCCACTCACTTTTGGCATGTGTTTATTCTCCATTCTGTCCAAATAACTGAAACAGTATTCTTGTGCATATCAGGTAACAGACTCACATGTTGTTCAGTAACCCAACACAACCCTGCAGCTCTCAGAAGACGTAAAAACGTTGTGCAATGTTTCCAGGGTTATGTGGAAGAAAGGCAACATGTTATTTTTTGGTTGTCTTTCCAAGAAAGATAAGAAAGGGGGGAAATCCTCCCAAATCCCAAAGATAAGAGTCTGAAAATCACAAGACGAGTCTCCTCCAAATTGGCACTGTTAACCGAGGTAACAACTGGGACTTCCGAGTAACAACTGGGACTTCCGACGCCGACATATCATGTTCCGCTGTAGTAAAAGAAACTGTGACATCTCAACTCCTCCCAAGTTGGTATGTGAAAGTGAAGGCCAATTTGCTGTGTGGTTGGAGGGCTGTCAGTGGACGGAATCCAAAAGTGAGCGGAGCAGTTGGTGCGCGGCTGCTGGCTCGGTGGAGCGGCTGGGGGCTCTAGCCCAGCTGGTCCTCGTACTGCTTGCGGAAGCAATCTCCAGCCGGGAAGAAGTCCCAGCACCGCTCCTGGTACATCTTCCACACGTACGACTCCTAGGGACAAGGAGATACAGTAGTATATAGGAAGAGAAGTACAGAAAGCCTGGTGAGATGATCTGAGAGCAGAGCAGAGCAGGAGAGCAGCCCAGAGCAAACAGAAATATGAAATTAGGAGGGGTAGTTGAGCCCATCCAGTACAGTGGCAATTACTGAGAAGATACCAAAATTACTGATTCTGGCAATTACTGAGAAGACAATGATTACTGATCCCTTACTGGCAATTATACAAGAAAACACAATTACTGATTCTGTACTAATTACTGAGAAGATATAACAATTGCCAATCATGTACTGGCAATTACTGAAAAGATACAACAATTACTAATTCTGTACTGGCAATTACTGAGAAGATATAGCAATTACTGAGAAGTACAATAGACAAAGCATAATGCTAAAAGGTAAAACCAGGGCTGCTTCTGATCCTATTCTGTGAGAAAGTTCTTCAGATAAAGGAGCCTCATACTGTTTTCAAGGAGGAAAAAGCAATGTGTTCACATGCTGTTTGCTGCCCTCAGTAGGAACCTACCTGACCCGTGTGCTCCGTCTCATCCTTGTTGATGAGATACATGAGGAAGAACCTGAGGGATCAAACACAGCAAACAGTAACCAAGTCAGTGCATCTCCAGAGCAGCAGGTTCATCCCGGCTGGGACATGATGACTTTGTCTTGGCTGGAGACCGAGATGGACCAAGGCAGGGCCGGCCCAGCGCCATGATTTGAGAGAAACCGTACAGTAATGTACTGACTTGTCACATCTCCTTAGCATACCCAGGCTATTAAAGAACTACTGACTCCATATAGAGGAGTCTGACTGAAAAATGAATGAGCTGGATCTCAGCACTGCATGAGAGAACAGCAGAGGAAAACCTGGATTTTCAGTCTTTATTATTATAAAAGTTTTTTTCTTTCTCCAAAAAATATAGAAACAGCTGTGAGTGGTGGATATGAGGATATGTGCTACTCACAGGTAGTTGGCCAAGTTGTGCTCTTGTAAGGTGTGCGTCTCAAAGCCATGTGGAGTGGTGTCAAAGTAGTCATTTCCAATCCCACAGATGAAGCATTTGGTCTATGACAGAAATAATGTACATACAGTGTGAGATCAAAAAATGACAATAAGCAACAATACTACAGTTTTCAGGGTAACATTAGGGTAGACATCAGGGTAAATGTCAGGGTAACATTAGGGTAGACATCAGGGTAACATCAGGGTAGATATCAGGGTAAATGTCAGGGTAACATTAGGGTAGATGTCAGGGTAAGTTTCGGGAATATGTCAGGGTAACACTAAGGCGTTTATGATGGCGCATGACGCAGCGGTGGTACTGGAGTCAGGTAGCGTTACACCACGTCATTTGGTGACACAGAGCTGTTCTGCCCTTCTGCCACACCCACCTCCATGTCCTCTTTGACCTGCTCTTGCTGGTCTCTCAGTTCTCCAAATGCATCAATTATCAAACCTGTGGGCGCACACACACACACACACACACACCGCTGAATGACCGTACAGTAGAACTGCACACAGGGGCATGTACGCCACCGCATCCCTTTATGCAGCAGTAATTTGCTGCTAACTCTTTTTTAACTGTTTGATTTATACCACTGTACATGACACATGCAGTCTATCAGCCCATAGGAGCTGCATTCTCACATCCACTGAGAAAAACCCCTCTGATCAGAGTCGATGTTGTAGGTCTGCAGAATGTTGATGTGCATTGTGTTGCACCTCTTGACAGCTAATATTGAATAATGTACATAAACAACAGCTTTACGCATAAGCAAGAAATAGCTTAAAGCCACAATGTTTGTTTACAGCCATTCTGTTTACAGCGTCTTTATTTTATAGGCCTGTGTGCACAGACATCGTGAACAATGCCTGTAGAGCTCCAAACTGTTCTTTTGTGTCACTGACAACTGGTTTTTCCATGTAGAGCTTCCCAAGATTCCAGGATGAGGACCTTCACCATCTATGCAAGCAAAGTGCTTCTTAAACTTACCATTTTTTTAGTAAAAAAAAAAACAAAACTTTTTTTTTTAATTGAAGTACATCACTAATGTGGGATAAACTATAAGAAATGTCTGTTTTCTGTGTTTTTTTGCAGCATGTTAGTTCTAACTGTGAGTGGTAAGGAAACTCTTTTCTAAGTGAATTCCTGAGCTAGATATTCTGGCTAAAAGCACAGGCGTTCCTCTGAACATTTACAAACGTTTGAAATTCCAAACCTATTCCTAGCTAAGCATGGCTCGGTACCAAGGTACTGTTTAGCCAGACGTGGCACGTGTGACCCAAGCGTGACCCGTGGGCTTGAATACGTGCGCACGTTTCCTTCGTCTCCTCCCCCGCTCCCTTCCTCACTCTTCCTCTGTCTCGCTCTCGAGCGCCCAGCATGGCTGTAATCCCCTCTCCCTGCATGTGTCATCCTGAGCCTTCGCAGCCCCAGACACGCAGTCGGAGTGACTTTAACCCGCTGAGCCGAAGCCCTGCTTTTCCCTCTCCACTTGAATTGTTTGGGTCACACTGACAGGGCAGCACCGCACCCGAACGTTTTTTCAGCTTTAGCGGAGAGTGAAATGTACCTGAACGTTTACTTTGCCGCTGACTGTATCTGGACTAACGACTTGTTCCTTGCACCACACCCTGCTGAGCACTGAGGTGAAGTCGTCCACATGATTTTTTGCACCTTTACTTAATCAATACTGGATACTGTTTATCCAACATGCATCACTCTCTCATGAGGCCTTAAGGACAAGACCTGCCCATTGGGTCTGACTGTACCCTGGATGATGGCCAGGAGGATGACGATGACAAAGAAGAAGAAGGTGATGTCGAAGAGGATGCGGTAAAGTTCATAGGGGTCTCCTGCCGGGTCCTCGATCTCATCTCCTATCCCACCCCCGGCTCGCACACCCACGTACATGTGGAACAGATAACACTGGTAGAAAGATGCACAAAGAGAAAAAAATCCAAAAAGAGAGTACAATCAACTGATGTAAAATCACGATGGTGTGAAGAGTTAGTGTCAGTATAAGAGCAGGGGGCGTTGTGGAAGTTCCTGTGCTTGGTGTTTTTGCTCTGATATCTTAAGACACAAATCACTTAAAGCTTCAAAGGTCCTGCATGACCTACAAAATATATGGAACTTACGGTCATCATGTCATCACATTTCATGTCCGGCTCATCCTCGTCTTCACTCTTGTTGTAGAACTTCCGGAAGAAGTTGAAGGCCACTACGGTGTAAAGATAAACTACTACAGCCAGCAGACCCACAGTTAGCACCAACTACGGGGGCAGAAGAAAGCAAACAAATATATATGAACCATATGGCAGTAGACTCCTTTAAAACAGCGCCCCCTGGTGTTTTGGGTGTTAGTAAACCTGTTTGCCATTGTGGGTGACCGAGGAAAGGATGGTCCTCAGGGTCTTGAAGCCCATGGCGATGTCCAGCAGGTGAGCGGCGAAGAAGAAGTTGTTGTAGTGCCCGAGGACGGACATGGTGGTGTACCACACCAAGTACAGGAAAGACTGAGGTGGAGAGAAAAGGCTGCACATGAATACAGCTATGGCCAACCTCCAGGAATGCAACAAAAACTACACTACAAATCCCATGAGGCAGTGCACGGTGAACTCACATTGTCTGTAAACACCACGCCCATCTTCCAGATATGATACTTGGTGTCAATAGAACTTAACCTTTCAGACAAAAGAAGCAGACAAATAGCTCTTCACTGATCTCCCCAAAAACGTTCATGATATAGAAGAAATAATTAAACACAGATCTTAAAAATCTGATTCAATTCATTACAATTCATTATGACTGAATTGATTCTGGGCCTCATAAAACCTCAGTTTTAACCATAATTTCGTTTAATTATTCTTGGTATGATTCATAATTATTAAAAAATACAATAATCTAACTATGAATTTATGCAGTAGTGGAATATAGTGAATAAACAAATACACCAAGCTTTATGTTCTGGATTTGGTGCATTATTATGCAAATTGATGTTAATTCATCACTGTGTTTTTAAACACCTAGAGAGCCCCACGTAACAGACACACAATTAGACAAACTACCACCTCACGTTACATAAAGTGCTGTAGACAGTTACGGTGCAAGTGACAGATCAGGCCCAGCTGAGATACGCAGTGTGGTGCAGCTCTCTGATCCATCTACTCTCCTGCACTTTTTACCTATAAATGATACTGAACAGGCTCTGTTGTGCTTTCCTCACCAGGACACCAGGGATGCCTCTTTGGTTACTGCCTCCTCGGTGGGGTTGAAGTCCAGCGCACTCTTATCTAGTCCCAGCAGCTCAGCAATCCGCTCCGCCCCGTACAAGTCCCCATATTTATTGATCACCTAAGCGTACAACATCCAATAAGCAATAAATAAGTAAAATGATTTGTGTCAGCAGGTCCCTGGCTGCTCTACCATCGCAAAGCTTCCGTTCTGATTTAGGAGCAACGATGCAGGAACGGACACTCGTTTCCATGGCTGCGGAATGGCAGACACTGGCTCTTTTGAAACTGCAGCAGTTTTCTAAAGTGAAACAGCAGCAGTTTTTCTACAGCCAAGCAGCAACTCAGCTGTTTGAGGCAGAAGTTCCTCAGATGGTCTAGAGTCACTTGTCACTGCAAAGTTACCATATACAATCACATCAGAGATGAAAATTAAGGCGTTATACCTTGGAAATTCTACTTGCCTTGCGTTTGACAAACTTATCCCAGTAGTTGTTTGGGAAGGATCTGTGCAGCACAAAACAGCAGGAAAGAATCCATTCATGATTTAAACAAACCACACATCAGTTCACTAAGAAATGCTCTCTGAGAGATGGATGAATGCAAGGTCATTAGCTCTTCATTACATGGCAGATTACATGCCGTTCATGTGAATATTTTCTCACACATGCACCAAAAGAAGGAGCGGATATGTCGTAAAGTGAAGGTGTGAGGTAATTCCTGTCCTGCTTACGGTGTATTAATGACAAGTCGGTCCCATTGCCCTTTGATGTCATCATCGGAAGGCTGCTCAGTGATATAAAGTCCATCAAACTCCAGTTTCCTGGCAATTTCCTTCTCCCGCTTAAATACCACCAAGGGCACCTACTCAGAACAAGCAGTTATAAATATCACTGGCTCACATGTTAGCTTTCTGACTTCTGAAAACAAAATGAAGGGAAATTTTTTTAACTTAAAAGCGATTCAGTGTTGCTATAACAAACATAGCAACAGATAGCAGCTCAGACAATGGAATGTAGGAGTTTAATAACTGAAAGATAGAAATAGCTTGTCTCATTTGTGTATGCAAATGGAGTGTGTGTTTCTGTGTGTGTATGAGGGTGTACCTTCAGATAGTAGTACCCCAGCACACAGAGGCAGGAGATGATTGTGTGGAGCACTGCTAGAAAGCGTAACGTAGGGGCCATGTAGCCAGTGCTCTCCTGTAGCACAAAATACTCCACAACACCTTCCTCCTCCTCATCACCCCTACCAGTCCATGGGTCCACCTCCTCAGACTCCTCTCCAGTCACCTGTGTGTGCACGCACACACACAAACACACACACACGCACACACATACACACAGTAGCCAAATCACCAAACAGCAACAGTTTTTTTTAGCTCTTGCTCCCTTTGACACTAAGCTGGGCTTTTTGGTTTGTTTGTTTTGTGAGCTTTTGAGTAAAATGTTAATAATTATAATAATGTAAGATAAATATTGATATTGTAAGGACAATATTGATCAAGGAACATTTCCATCACCTTGTAGAAAAGCAGGATGAAGTTGATGGCAAATGCCACAAACAGGGCCAGGAATCGTAGGTTGTAGAAGTTTCGGGCCAGGTAATTCTGACGATACAGATATGCTTCACATTCATTTAGATGTTGTGAGATTTTTTTAAGCTCAGATGTAAGACGAACAGCATGCTCTAATCCCTGAACCCATTATGATTACTTTCAGAGTGAAACACATTCCTACTCACTGGCAATAATCACTGTAGAGCCTCTAGACCATTACAAATAGTACACTAAATGAATCAAAAGATGCCACAGCTTTAACTAGTCATTCAATGTCACAATAAATACTATAAAAGCTATACAGCTTTTTGAAGTACTGCACCTGTAAAGGTTATATTTTACTGCATTGTTTTATTGCTCACTAGAATCTTAGTCTGATAGATGTCCAGGCCAGCAAAGAAGCTAGCCATGAAGGCCTCTGGCTGCTCCTTCTTCTGCCCGTGCCTCCTCTTAGCTGGTCTCCTCTCTTCATCTGATGGGAAGTCCATGCTAGATGCTTCTTTGCCTTTGTCTTGGTCTTTCTTTTCTCCATCCTCTGTGCTGATAAAGTAAACACACACTTTCTCTTCTTAAAAGCAGGATTACTTAGGCACAGTTCCGCAAAGATTGTGGCTAGCAACCACAACCAAACAAAACTGTTACAAAAAACTACAAATGACTAACAACGTCTACAGTCACCTAACACGCATATGGTTCATTTCTAATTTCAAACTTTCATTTCATACTCACTCTGCTTTCTCTGATTCAGTTTTTGATTCACTGTCGACTGCCTTCTTGCTTGCTGCTTCCTGCACAGACGTACAGTGATTCATGCACAGTTCTAACCATAGCAACAAGATACAGAATATGGAAACTAGCAACATTGCATTTAGTTAGCAGGCAAAATTAAAATATATTCAGCTAAAACTGGACAATTACACTAAACGTTTCTAAATTGTTAACTAAGTTAAAGCAAGCGCAGTCTAGAAGTCTAGCACTCCACCTGCGCCTTTTTCTGCCTCACAGCAGCAGCCAGGGATGGAGAGTCTGCCCCAACCACTTCAGAAACGTCCCCCAGGCCAGGCTCGGCCCCGTGCTTGCCTCCCTCTTTCTTGGGCTGGATGCTCAGCAACTCTGACATGAGGTCCACCTCGCCCTGCTCGCCCTGCGCCATCTGGCCGATCTCCGCCACCAAGGAAGCCTCGTTTGCCTCCAGCTTCTCCGTCTCCAGGACGTCCCCGTGGATGCCGAACTGAGTGGGGTCAGGCATGTTGCCGAGGATGTCTGTCACCTTCATGTTCTTGGCGCCTTCTACCAGGCCTCCACCGAACATGGTGGACCACAGGATGTGGAAAAAGCCCCATACAAGGTTGCGGAGGAAGCGGAGCAGCCCAGTGAAGATCACCCAGAAGAAGAAGAAGAAGCCACGAATCGTCTCCCTCATGCTCATCTTCCGGAACTTCTTGTACTGCCTCCGCATGCTCCGGAGGGTGAGCAGCTTCTGCAGGCCACACAGGCTCCTCCTGGCCGAGACGCATGCCGCTGCAAAGGCTGAGGAGGACTCTCGTGTGAACTCCTGCTCCTCTTCCTCAGGTTCTTCACCTAGGCTCTGCCGGTCGTCCTCGTCCTCTTCCGCTCGCTCGGCAGCGTCCGGCTCGGAGATGAGTGAGGCCAGTTGCATCTCAAAAATGGTGTCCTCACAGAAGTTGACAAAGAGTTCCATCTTCTCTGACTCACCGCCTTCGTTAACCACATCAAAGATGAACTGCCGCTTGGATTCCTTGACTTGTGGCTTCTCCCACTGGGTCCTGCTGGACTCACTGATCTCAAAGTAGACCCTCTCGATTCGCTTGGCACCACCCATGATCTCTATACGGCCTAGGAATGGCTCAAAGTAATTAAGGACGCTCTCGGCCAGGTTCAGGAAGGCCGCCAAACGGGAATCATGGGGCATGTGCTCAGACAGGTTGGTGAGCAGCACGGCCACATTGAAACCAATGTCTTTGGCCGGCTCATGGAAGCGCTTCACAAACTCCACATAGTTGAACATGTCATTCTCGTCTGCTTCAGCACAAGAAAGCAGGAACTCAATCTCAGACTGAGAGTACTGCTTCTGGCTTTCCATCAACTTCTGAAACTCTCTTTTGGAAATGACGCCTTTGCCTTCAGAGTCATGTTCTTTGAAACTGTCAGAAGAGGTGAGATCCTTCAGTTTGAGGAACATATCAAAAAACTTGAGGATCATCTCCACATTGCTGGAGGACTCCACCAAGGTGTCCACCATCTGTTTGCCGATGGTTCCATTTACAACATTCCCTGGAGATATAGTCTCAATTAATAAAACGTGCCTTAACAACGTGTTATGGCTGAAGTAATATTTTTTTTCTTTTCATTCTTTATTCTTTAGCTTTTGACAATGAGAGCATGAAAATGACTATGCGAAAGTGCTTTATCTGTGAGAACATGCAAAACATGCTGTGACACTGAATAGATGCATCATTATCTGCTACCCTCTCAAAGATCTTCTCAAAATGTCTACTGGCTGTTGTATTGGTCCTTACACCGGTAATATACAAAAACTGCTTTTTTCTTTTAGTCCAATGTCAACTGAATGCAAGGACAAGTGAATTTATCTAGGGATTGCAGGGAACTACACCAGTGTTCGAACAGTGGTTTGATAACTGATGTGCTGCTCTTTAAGTATAGTGATGATTTATACTGAATACAAAGGCAAACAGCACCCACGAGCTGACTTATGATTGCTCAAATAACAGCTACGGTGAACAGCAGGCAAATGACACATTCTGTCTTATTATTAAGCAAGGTTGTGTAAGAGAACCTTCCAGAAGGGAGAGCAACATGACTATCATGTCCTTTTGCAGATCCAGCAGCTCCTTCAGTAACTCAATCTGGCTGGAGTCCTGAAGGAGGAACGACAATAGATATAATCAATACTAAGGGACATTTCTTCTCTCCCCCAGTTTTCTCTCCTAGCATAGCATCAAACTGAGCTGATGAACTCTAATAAAATTTAGAGTAACTGGAGATCAATGCCTTTGCCATCCCCTCCCCAACCTCCTCCAAAACCCCAATGCAGTCATGCTATCCATCACTAAAGTAGCTAATGTCATTGAATCTGCATCAGGAACAGATGGCGTCAAAGTATTCACTCATTTTGCTGTGATAGCTCAGGTGTGCTCACAGCAGGCCAATACTCAGACTGAGGTCCAATTAGATCAGTCCAATTGGCCTATTTGTCCAGAACCCAACCCTCCCCACCCCCTCCCAGAGCCTCATATTTCTCCGTCCTTCATCCTTCCAGCCTGCCATGCCAGAAACCCAGCCTCTGTTTGTTACAGGCATGCTTTGCTTGAAGATTTTGCTCTAAGACATTGACTGGAAAACTGGTGGATTTCATTTACAATGCTGTTCCATGAGAGACATCTAGTGGTCACTATAAGGTTTATGAAAAAGACTCAGTATATTGAGACAGAACAGTATATTGCTTCTATTCTGTAAAATTCGGGAAATCATTCAAGAAAAACAACATATAGTGAATAATTTCCATATTTGTATAACATTTTTTTCTATAACATATTTTCTATTCATAGTAACAGTCTCAATACAGATCTTCGTTAGTGACAGGTCTTAACAACCTGCTTCTGAAACATTTGGGCTTTTCCAAGCTGCCATAGAATTTTTTTTTCATGCCTTTGAACAGGAATAAGTAGATATGTGGGATTTAGTTGTACATTTCTCAAAAAGCATTTGATTTTAATCTTCATTAATTTACCATAAACTGAAGACCCTGATATTACTATACATCACTGTGCACTATTCTGACTCTGATTCTGAGTCTCATATAAAACTCGCTGCCTTAAGAAAAACAAAACAGATAGTGTGAGGTCTTCATTAACATTACCCAGTATGGCTCTCAAAGCCCAGCTTGATCTCCCACTGTTTGTTTGAGCCGTTGTTGTCCTGGACTTACCTGTGACAGCTTCATCTGCATGTTGGCAAAGACATGCAGAAAGCCTACCACCGCATCCCATAACCTGCTGTGGGCCAGACTCTGCTGGTTGCCTACACACGGACCCTGAAGAGAAACATAAGTAGATATCTGAAGAAGGTTTCAGTCATTTTTAAATAACTGCCTGACCTTGATTTCACAATATTAAGTACTATTAAAAAAAAAACAAAAAAAAACTACACAGCTACATAAATGAACTTTATATACTGTACATTATTAGAGTGGTTAGGCAGATAATAGATATCAATCAGTCATTAAAAAGAATTATGCTATACAGTTATATTGCTGACATTGGGAATTAACACAAATGAACTTTTGATAATAAAGTAGTACATATCTCTTTAATCTCTTTGATTTAGAAACTACTGTTAGAAGTTCTGTAAAGAAACTTCAACAAATGTTCATCCATTTTTCGATAAGGGATTTTTGAATCATTGCTATTTATCACTGCTGTGTTGACATTGTTCTTCATAAAGCAAACTTTATTTTTATATTTAAATGACAGAATCCACAACGTTTCCATCATGAAAAGTTACAAGGGAGTAACAGGAATAACAGTAATAAATACAGTAATGTTGTTGGCATTTACCTGGATATATTCAGTCAAAGAGTTAAAGATCTGCTTGGCCACAGCCAAGGCCTTGGAGAAATTTCGTTGTCCAGCCTCATCCATGACATCTTTGCCCGAATAATACCAGTAAAAATCACTGATGGACTCCTACAATGGCAACCCATGGATATCAGAGCTAATTACTTAGAATGTGTGTTTACATGTGTAAATGACAGTGTCTACATTACCTGTAGTCGAAGAAGATAGTCCACTGTGCTTATAATAATATTAACAGTAGTTGTGTTACCAGTCTGAGTTCTCAGAAAGTTCTGGAAGTCTGAGAGAGATGACACACAAAAGATGTGACTGACACACAATATACCAAGGTAAAGTCCTCAGATTAATAACTATAGTTCACAAAAAAAGTATTTTCATCAAAGAATCAAAAGCATATTTAGGCTTGTTCTTTGGATTTTGCTGGTTTCAGCTCAGCACGCCATCATGACTATAAGTTGGCTGTTTATGAGTAAGTCTTACCATTGTTGTGGCCCTCACACAGGAGCTGCAGGAACCTAAAAAGGTCTTTAGTGAACTCATCATTCTGGAGCACCTTGGAACCTTAATGGAGCAGGATAAACAGCAAAAAAACGGTCATCATCTCTTTGGTGAGGGAGATGAGAGAAAGAGAGAAAGAGAGAGAGAGAGAGAGAGAGAGAAAGAGAGAGAAAGAGAGCTGCTCGCAAGACACTGTGCTCATGTTCCCACAAAGCTGCCATCTAGCCTGTAGGCTCCTACCCTAGCTACTTTTGGAGATGGGTAGGCGAGGATTTGGGACATTCTCACACACATGACCACAGTCCACTTACCGCTGAGCACACCAGGCAACAGGGATTCAGTTTACACTGTGAAGCTTTGTTTACATTAATCTCTCTTGTCAGGCACACAGATGAAGCAAGGACACTTGACACTTCTGTCACCAGTTAGTCATTCTTTCGAAATGTTAGTGAATTGAAGTTACACGCAAGTGCCAGACAAGATAACAAGCACTTGTTAATGTTGAAGAATATAGAGAGAAAGACAGATAAGGAGGCTGAGAGAGAGAGAGAGAGAGAGAGAGAGAGAGAGAGAGACAGAGAGACAGAGAGAGAGAGACAGAGAGAGAGAGAAACTGGGGGGAGGGGGGAGGGGGAGAGGCAGCATCAGTCAGGAGTCTTCAGATCAATATTGTCTGTCCTATGAGGCATGCATGTTTTCCTGAAGACCAGAGCAATCTATCACTGCATTCAACACAGACAGACAGAGACAAAGAAGGTGGACAAGACAGAGACAAGAGGGGGCAGCAATGCCGTACGAGTAGAATCCAAACCATGTATTTACCCCGCTCCCTCACGTTGACTGCGACCGATGGGATTGAAAAACATGACGAGAGGAAAGAAACAAAGAAAGAAACAAACAGGCAGAAAGGCAGACATAAGCAAAGGAGAAGACATTGAAATTTCAGTAAGAACGAGAGAGATACTGACATCAGCTAGACAATGACGTACGCTTAACAAAGTCTTAACAAGGCTGGCGCACATTTCTTTGGCGGTTACATGAGTCTCATCACTGAATGTCACCATCACTTATGCCTGACGGAAATGGCGTGTATGAATCTAGAGTATGAACACAACGGAAAGCGGTTCCTCGCTGGTGAATTCCATGATCCACCTCAACCTTAACATGAGACAATGGCAGTTTGAACTTGGCATCTGGAAGTAAACATGTCCTACAGTGCATTGTCTACATGGTAATGACAGTGGAAACGACGTGAAATAAACAATGTGAGATTCTGAGTTCATACTGCGTCACAGGACTTTTTTACAACTTCAGGAATGAGAATGCAGAGGAGACCCACCTGGGGAGTCACTGTTGCAATTCCTAACCTAGACCCTGGGGCCAAAAACGGCCCAGTTCAAAACTGCCATGGCAACCTGCCTCTTTTAGAGAATGCAATTAATTGGCAATTACCGCACAGCACCACACTGTAGTACTCAGGAATGATGTTATTGTCCTTGCATGCTCTTAGCATTAACTCTTAGCTCTTAGCATTCTCCATAAACCTTACCCTGACCTTGGCTGAGTGAAGCAATGAGAATGAATGGATTACTCCCCCAGTGTATATAACACGCTACAAAGCACTATAAAATACAATGGTTCAATTAGCAGCTATAGAATACAACAGTTTATGTTGTTAAAAAAGCTTGTGTGTGAATGTGTATGTGTGCATGTGTGGGTGGGTGTGTGCATGCATTTGTGTTTTGTGTGTATGTGTGTATTTGTATGTGTGTACATGTGTCTCTGCATGTGGTATGTGTGTGTGTGTGTGTGTGTGTGTGTGTGTGTGTGTGTGTGTGTGATGCTTACTTGAGCCTTCCTCGGTTACCATGCCCAGTCCCTCAGCTTTGTTATGTCTCTCAAATGCATTCAGGTCCAGCACACTGCAGAGGAGAGGCCAGTCAGCACAGGCATCACATGTTAAAGCTCAGCTTTGACTCAGCTCTGAGTCAGCTCTGACTCAGCTCTGTCAGGAGGGTTCATGAACCAGCAGGGCAGCTGGAGGTAAAGACCCATGTGTCTCCACACACTGCAGAGCCAGAACCAGGCTACTCCAGGGACACAAGCAAGGGCACAAATTACAACAGAAAAACCGCAGGTGACACGAAAATACACCTTCTGTTCTGGGACTTTAATAGAACACACACACACACACACACACACACATACTGACCCATCCATCTGGTCAGGTCTATCAGAGATGTACTACAGCTGCCAGCTCGCATTAATCTATTAGCCGTTATCACATCACGATTGTATTTATTTACGACATCAAATGTTTGTTGTTGTCAACTATTGCTACTGTTGCTGTCCCTGCTGAAGGTCTCACCTGCATGACTGCATCAGCCCAGATAGACTCTTGAAAAAGCCAGCATCTCGCTTCTCCTTTAGATAGTCGAGCATTTTCTGTGGAGATATTTACTGCTTATACACTTTGACAGATGCAGTTGAGTAGAAAAAAAACATATACCATGAAAAACAAAGTCAACACAAATAAAAAAAGCAAAAGCCTTGTTAACTCTATTCCATTAAGGGAATTACAAAATAAAATCATAGGAAGCATCTGTCTTCGTTTAATATGGACCAGTGCAGTACCTGCTGGACCAAAATGTTGCCACCGTTGAGAATGGAGATGCCTAACTTAAGGGTAACGGTTACCATGGGACCCAGTCGACCTGAAAGAAGTGAATGAGTGTGTGTTCATTCTGAGTGAAGGGAGATGTTTGCATTGTGTGTGTGTGTGTGTGTGTGTGTGTGTGTGTACCTTTGCTGGCACTGATCATCTGAAGAACCATCTCAGCAGCGCCTCTGTCATGTAACCTGGCCTGCTGATACAGTGTCTTCTGTTTTTCCATCTCTTTTTCCTATCACATAAACACACAGACATACAGACAGACAGACACACACACACACACACACACATGTGCACACACACATGTGCACACACACACACACACACACCCCAAATATTTTGCTTGGGCTGATATACCAATAAGAGCAACACTAACAGCTACACCAACACAGCAAAACCCCACTGGAAACCTCAAAGGTTTTTTCTTTTCCTTCCTCCTCCTCATCCTCGTCTTCGGCACAGCTCTGAGAAAGAAGACACGATGCGTAAAACACTTCACAAACGGCACAGAGCTACACAGGAACCACACACACTGCAGCATCATGACACAGTGCAAACGGCTGTGTTCAAAGGCCCGTCCCCAGTACCTTTCCCATCATATCCGCGTACGCCGTGTACAGCGAGTCCTCCTCTAGTGAGCTGTAACGAGAGTCACACACAGGTGTAACGAGAGGGTCGCACACAGGTGTAACGAGAGGGTCGCACACAGGTGTAACGAGAGGTCACACACAGGTAATGAGAGGTCACATACAGGTAATGAGAGGTCATACACGGGTGACGTGAGGTCACACGCGGGTGACGTGAGGTCAGACTCATCAGCCTGAACGCCCAGCCCACACCACACTGGCTGGGCCAAACCACGCTGGATTTTGGACAGACATTGTTCTAATGTGGGAATGCAGCTAATGATGCCATTTCACTGCACAGATGGAACACATGGAGTGAGAGCAGGTGTCCAGGTGTGTGTGTGGGAGGGAGTGTTTGTGTGCGTGTGTGTGTGTGTGTGTGTGGGTGAGGGAGGGAGTGTGTGTGTGTGTGTGTGTGTGTGGGTGAGGGAGGGAGTGTGTGTGTGTGTGTGTGTGTGTGTGGGTGAGGGAGGGAGTGT
>JAOXYF010000011.1:7349411-7362590 GCA_028565775.1 Sternarchorhynchus goeldii | reverse complement strand
TATATTTATGCCACTGTAGCCAAAAAAAGTTTGTTTTCTGATTTTTCTTCTGTTTTTCAACGCTGCATAGAAATGTTGTATTCTGGTTGTATTCTAATAAGGAGACCGAGAAGTAACTATATATGGTCATTATACCATTGTTAAATCAATAAAACAATAAACTTAATGGTTGCCTAAGACTTTTGCATAGTACTGTATATCTTTACTTTATTCAAGATTCATTAAATATTCTCATGTTGTTTTCCTATTTGAGTCAGTCAGTACGTACTCTGTGCTGATGGTCTGCACCCTAAACCAGCAGCAGTATATTGTAAGTGGCAGTGAGGGCTGCAGTGCTGTCTGCTGGAGGCCCGTGTAGGTGGCCTACCTGTGTAGGGGTCCTACCTGTGTAGGTGGCCTACCTGTGTAGGGGTCCTACCTGGGTAGGTGGCCTACCTGGGTAGGGGGCCTACCTGTGTAGGGGGCCTACCTGGGTAGGGGTCCTACCTGTGTAGGGGGCCTACCTGTGTAGGGGGCCTACCTGGGTAGGTTGTACAGAGGAGCCATACGGAAGCAAGCCACCACTGCCCGCTTGCGCTGTTTGGACAGTAGTTTTTGCCACACACACTTCTTGGACCTCAGTGGCTGCTCCACCTATAGTAGGGGTTGGGGGTGGTTGGAGATTTAAAAGATTTAAAGGCCAGATTCATAAATCATGACGGTAACTGCAATACGCCATAAAAAAATGTGCACTGCTGTATTTAATTTCTATTCATAAAATCACCATGGTGATAAATAACTGGTGTGAACTTAACACTGCAGTAAATTCACCAGTGCCCGAGGTGACAGCCAATCAAAATCACATGTAAATGAGGCCATACCCATGCCAAGCGACAGATGACTGACCAACCTCAATCGTGAGAATATGCATAGAAATATAATGCATTTGTAATTTTCACCAAGACAGGAACTCTTTGGATGCATTGTGTTGATGACTTCAGTTGTTCTAAATAATGGCAGAGCATCAAAAATGTATCTTTCCTCAGTCTATATTCATAGTTTATTTCTCTGTAACACCTAAATCTCCACAGCAAAAGTCTGTGCCATTGTGAAATTCTGCTAAAACAAGTCACCTTGGTATTTGTTTTGTTCTATTATGAACTGGTAATGTAAGATGCAAATGAGGACAAACTGGACCATATATACATTCAAATATGCTGACAACCCACATTTAAGAACGAGGAAACGAGGAAACGGCACTATTTGCTATTAATGTCATGTTAAATCTGGTGATGTGTTTTACGAATTTGGCCCAAGGTATATATATATATTTTTTCAATTAAATTTTGTAGCTGACATGCCAATCACTGTGCCTTGTGTTTTTAACTATCAGTTTAGAATATACTGTTAGCAGGGAAAACTTGGGTTGAGTTCTGGATCTACCACAGAGGCCTTTATATGCAGAAGGTGAATGAGAGAGAGACTGGGTTGGGCAGGGCTGTCGGACCTGCTCGAGGTGGAACACAGCAGCTGAGATGGTCTGAAGGCGGTCCAGTGTCCGCTCTGGATCAGTAGGCCCTTCGTTCCTCACAACGACGTCCTTATACAGGTTAAGCTGCCATCTCACAGCAGGGTCCTCAGACTAGGGGTGTGTGTGTGTGAATGAGTGTATAGGAAAGAGACAGAGACAGAAAGATATAGAGAGATAGTGAAAGAGGGACACCAAATCATTTTACCAAGCTCTGTCAACTGAGAACGGTCCACCCGAAAAGCCACTGAATGTGCTTACCTTCTCTTGCAGGTGCATGTTCTGCTTCAGGTGCTCCTTGACCTCTTCATCTGTATCTTTCTAAATCGGATACAGGGAATCGGCACATTATTCTCTCTGAAACTGACAGACCACAAATGAAATAGCCACTGAGCCCTGCCCACTCACCAGGCCATAGCGCATCTTAGCCAATGAGATGAGCTCCTGGTCGCCGGGCGTGCACATGTTGAGGCCAATGGGAAGCATCTTCTTCAGCGCAGCCACTATGAGGGATGTCTGGATGGAGTACAACTCACCACGCCGCTTCTTGTGCTTCCTCTCCTGGTCCTGTCCTCCTACCTGAGCAGAGAAGCTAGTCAGCACACACACACTCGCTAGAGAGGGGTGATGCACATACACACACACACACACACAAACACACCGTGACTGTGCCCACAGAGATAAGAAACGACAGCAAACATAGAGGACAAACAAACACGCTCCATTCAATTCCAGAGGAATCCACGTTTTTAATTTTCAAGTCGGTTCAAGAAGGACCAAATAACAAATTATTGTAGCGTCAAGATAGATATCGTTACAACAGCTCCTCAGTACAGATATGACAGGCCTATAATATGTGGACTAGAGCACACAAGGGTAAAAAGCACCACAGCATCAGACGTTTTTTTTCCCATCTCATAACAGACTCCGGCCATCTGAGATGTCTTTGCTGTAATTAGACAAATTAGAGTCGCTTCCACTATGTGTACAGCAGAAACAACCATAACACATTTCCTTGACACTTTCTAGTCATTAAATACTTTATATTCATAAACATGCCATAAATAATTTCATGCTTATATAGCACCACCTACTGGTGCTTTCTGGACTAGTCCAATTTACTGAATAATTCCTTTCTAACCCAATTTAGATCAACTAAAAACTAAGGATAATATTTCAATATATTCAGTTGCTTAATATAGAGAAACAAGCTGAGCCAGACAGAACCTAAACATGTGCAGAAGGATTAAGGTGAACCATATCTTAAACAGCACATGATAAAAATGAGGTTATGATGTCTAATCATGTAAGAAACCTTCTGTCTCCCCTCGCTTGACACATCAAACCAAAACATTTGGTATTTATGAACACGGCACTGACACAGCGGCGAACATACAACGCAAAGTCCGTGCTACACCATAACACAACGTGCCAGACACAAAAGAACACTTGCACCAAGTACACATAGCGAGCTAAGACAACAGAAAGGACAACACACCCTTCGGATCACATGTTTTACCTGATAACACACACACAATGACACAAAAAGTTTTTATTGTATTCTCCCTGTTCAAGCCTATTTGCAGATTGTTCCAACTAAGCTTTAATACTGGAGCACTACTGAATACTTCAGCACTACTGAAAATGTATCATTTGTGTAAGGAAAGGAATGTTCACTACCTCTATTTTGATCCTTTATGGTAGAGATTTTATTGAAGAAAAAGCAGTTATGCATGTAGCTTATAGCAAGCTACTCTGTTGGGCCCATCTGTCTGATGGAGCTACATAAATGAATATACAGAAAAACTGCAAATCTCTTAAGGCTTTGTTCCACCAATATATAAAAAATAACATGCAATTTGAAACTGCACCAGGGAGTTTTTAAATTTTTCTAAAGTGTGAAGTTATACCTGTACATCCACAAGACCAAAAAGAGTGAAGAACCAGTGGAACTACCATCTTAGTTTCTTTAATCCAAGATTATGCCACAAATTTGCCACAATTTGTCACTAATTGCAAAACTAAAAGTATTTAAAAATTTGCAACTCAAGCTATTATTTAGTTGCCTGATTCTGATGCCAAATTACTGGTTGTCAGAGAGGGAGACAAACATGAGGGAAAATAAGGTGATGGACAATGGAGATTAGTGGACAGTGAATGTCAATGACAGTTAGTGGACAGTGAATGTCAATGACAGTTAGTGGACAGTGAATGTCAATGACAGTTCCTCGGTGACAGAACCCCCCCCCATCCCCCAACAGAGCAGGCAGGGGAGAAAGAGAGAGAGTGAGAGAGAGAGAGAGAGAGAGAGAGAGAGAGAGAGACAGAGAGAGAGAGAGAGAACGGGAAAGAGAGTAGGCAGGACATTTTAAAGTAAGAAAGAAAGAACAAGAGAGAAAGAAATTAAACCAAGCACAGGCACAATGTTAGAACCAGAGACCACATCCTCACACAGGAAATAATGAACAATGCAGATGAGCTCAACATCATTTTAATTCAGCAAATACAGAAGATGATTTGAACTGAAATTCAGTTAATTTCTAGAAAAGTCTGCATTGCATTATCTGCTGAACTGGCTGAATTAAAATGGAGTGGACCAAAACTAAAAATACAATTAATTTAATTCTAAAATGATTTACTTCAAATTCTTAGTTAGAAACATAACACTGGATCGTGCGTAAACCATTTCCTGTGACAGTTATAAGATGTGTTGACATTATTTACAAGTGTGTAGCCCCTGAGGGCCAAAACACAAGTGAAATATGTCACATACTATAAGTACTGCATGAAAGTTATATCTAAAACATGCATGTTAGATTTGCATAACATTTGGAATATCAAACTTGATTTCCAGACATGCTACCATGAAGTAGCAGTAACAGAACCCACTGTTAGTTGGAATGTTTATGTTTGTAACAAAGGATGGATATCAGTAGGCCACAGGTTTGTTTTATGGTTACACTGCTATTGTGGAGTTAGAATAAAGTATATAAAGTGTGTGTGTATGTGTTCCTAGTTTAAAATATTTAGGCTTATAAATGAGTTTAAAAATCCTGCGTTTGGGCCCTTCAAAAGTGCCGTGACAGGCCGGACTCGCTGACCTGCATGTCCACATGAGTGAGACAAGCTGCCTGCACTCACACGCCTGTCCGTGTTTACATCTGAGCTAGTGTGCGACAGGCTGACTCATCACGTGACGCTCTGAGTTCCGTTCTCCCTCCTGCTCCCTCCCTGGGGGGAGGTGTTCCAAGGGGGTATTCCAACACCCACTTTAGTACCCATAGCACTCCAGCCTTCCTACCTTGGACATTTTTGTCTTGGTGTCTCCGGTGAGGAAAGAGAGGTTGTTGATCTCATTCTGCACGACAAAGTTCTGCTCCTCTCTCTTAAAGTTCTGCGAGGGAAAATGGCAGAGATGTTTTATGTTTCTCTTTTTTACCGAGGCAGATTAAACTGTTCACTGTTACGTGTAGCTGCTACTCACCTGTTTACTATATAAGAGGGTATTACAGGTATTACAAAACAAAAGTTGCATAACTAAATGTTTCCTTAAGTATTTTATAAATGTGAAAGGACAAAGAACATGAGGACCTAACATTCTGAAGTGGTGTACTTAGGTATCCTGGCATTAAAAGGCCATCTGTCGATCTCACTGAATCCTTTCACAGGAAATCACAATAATGCACAGAAAACACGTGGCACTTAACCCCTCTGAGGTTCTTAACTGTGGCCTATTAGCAGATCACACCAGACCTTTAAATAAAGTAAAGCACATTTATGCAAGCCTGCCTGTGTGGAAGTTTGTGCATTTTTGCATATATCATTTATTCAAAGGTCTACCTACTCAGACAAAGAACTGTAAATAAGATCCTGCTTGTTTATGCAGTGAAGGTGTTAAAGGAAGATGCATCAGTATGTAAATGAGCCTCTTCTCTGACTGAATCTTTGTTAGTCAATCTGCATACATAATTAATACGTAATTATAAACTCACCTTATTTTTACGCTCTTGTAGATTAGCTGCTGCACTTCCCTCTCAGTAAAACAGATCGGCAGATAAATCTACTAATTAAATTATCCTGCCATAGTCCAAATACAACATCTATGAGCATTTTCCCACTGCACATTGAAAAAAGGGACTCTCGCACAACAATGTCATCAAAGTACTATAGCATCAAATATCAACTCTGTCTGGTTCTGTATAAAGAACCTAGCTATTGTCTGAGGAAGGTTTTCTCCCACACTCTGTGTTGACCTGCTAGTTCCACTCATGAAGAATACTGCTAACTCTTTTCACAAAACAGACATTCTGTCCTATTTATACTTCACTATACTAAACGATACTCTATTATATTGCATTAAACTACACTGTTATATACTATCTTATACACAGTCAGCATCCCAGAGTGTAATGCATGGACTTTGCTGTGAAAACAAATTATGGAGCGAGTTACAATAATCAGCTTCTCCAACCACACATTAAAAGTGAATTAAAGGTCTGCATAACACCAGCACTTTCTCCAACAGCATCATATTATGTAGGTCGACCTACTTCGACTCTTCAAAGACCTCAATCATACAATCAGGCTGGATCTGGCCATCACACCAGGGAACAGCTAGAGGCTGAAGCACTTACATGAGACTTGCACCAAAGGATGAAGATCTCGGCCACCATCCTGAAGAGCTCGTTGGAATCCGCATCAGGTTCTTTTAGCCACCGCGACCTGAAGGCCAGGCAGAGTGAGTAATCTAATCCCACAAGTCCATCAGCATCTTACTGGCTATATATATGCAAAGCTCTGTTCAAGCAAAAATATTTTGGGCTTCAACTATGTAAATTATAGCCCAAGTCAATTTACAGTAGTAGTATTTCCAGTACAGATCTAAAAAGAATTTTGTAAAAATGTAAAAACAAAATGCATAATAAATTTAGCTGTTTTAAATTATTAGCTAGTAACCTAATAACCGTACTGTGAAAATTACAACCTGTAACACCCATAACACACTGGGGATTAATCAAATATAAGGTGTTCCTATTTTATAACCTCATTAACTGTGTTACCTGTTGTTATCCACATAGCGGATAAGCATGGGATAGAAGGCATACAGATCCCTGCACAGCACTGCAAACTCATCCAGGATGAGAAGCTCCGCCTCCTGGGTGTCACCCTTGCTGTCAGCTTTCAGAAGCTCCTCCTCCGCCACTACCTTAACAGTCTTCTTCTTCAGCTTCTCCAGTGTAGGCAGGAAATGTGTCTTCAAAAGGTCAGCCCTTGCCTTACTGATAATCGGCTGGGCATATACTGTGTGTGACCGTGTAAATGTCAGTAATGAGTAGGAAAATACAGGGTCTGTTTTATTCAACATGATTACAGTTATGTTTACATTTTAATATGACCACTGGTTTAAAGGCTTATAAAATTAAATAAGGTCACAGAGAGATATTTCGGGGTAGTTGCAGTGATCAATGTTGAGAATCTTGTACATATATAATAAAGCCTTAACTATCTTTTCAAAACATCCCAGCATGCTCCGGCCACCTCCGCTTGACCTTACCTGCTATCCTCTTCATCCAGGAGGCCTCGTCGATGCCCAGGTTACTGTTGAGGATCTTGAGGATGTTCCCCAGGATGACGCTCAGGTGCTCGGAGGTGACTGTGGTGCTGCAAGCAGAGCAGGCGGCCCCCAGGCGGTTCTCGGGCCCCCTCTCCCACCAGTAGGACAGGTAGTTGCACAACATGGGCAGAACCACCTCAATGATGTGGGGCACATCTGCGTAGCGCGCGCCCGACTCGGACATGTCGTTGATGTCCTTCATCAGGCGGTCCAGGCGGGGAACCTCAGCGCACATCTCTTCCACCGTGTCCGGCATGCCTAAGACTGAGGAGAGGTAGGAGAGCATGCTCAGGACGTCACTGCTCATGAAGGTGCACAAGGGCAGACCCACCATGCGCAGAGGATCTGGAACACCCCACGTACAGCCACAGCTTGACACGATTTATGAATGATTTATGAACGCATGCACAAAAAACTCATTTTGCAAAGGTTTAAATGCCTTGCCGAGGGCATAGTCGCTACGCTGACGATGAACGAGAAGGAACAGGAATTGCTCCATGCCGAGAGGGACAGGAATTGCTCCAGTGCCCAAAACCGCAGAGCTTCTATTGATCAGTAAATCCCACAGCTGAGTCCTGGAGAGCCTGGTACTTACTGGCCCGCTCGCGCGCTGTCTTGGTGTTGAACACGGAGCAGGGGTTGTGGGCGTTGAGCTGAGGCTCCAGAAAGGCCACCGGCATAGCCCCCGCCAACGTAGCCAAGCACTCCCCCAGAGCAGGAAGCTGCCTGCATCCAGACCAGACACACTCTCATTTGCCTAATGTTAGCTAGCTCAATTTTCGTTCTGGTCAGCAATACTGGTCACCAATGGTCTCCCTTACTGCAAACCAAATACTTGTTTATGTTTTTATATGCTGAATTAAAAAATGTTTTCAGAAATCATCTATTGTCCATTGTTTTGTTTTTTTTGTTCTAGTATGTCATCATGTGAAGCATGAAAAAACTCTGAAAATGGCTCCCCTCTGACAAGTGGTTTTCCTGAGGTGAACATATAGGCAAAATTAATACATTTTAAAAGTGAGTACATATTTGTATGTACATAATTTGAGTGTGATAACAGCTTTATTCATGAATACATAACATAAAATATTTGTAACATTTTTATTGCCCTGTCTCTTAAAGAACATAGGTCATAGAAAAAGTCAGTTCAATGTATACTTTACTACAGGGTCCATCTATTATAGTTTGTCCCAAAAACAACATTGAAAATGATTCAAAAGCTCCACTCTGCTCACCTTTCCACATAGATGTTCTTTCCAGTTCCCAGTGAGTATAGGCTGGTCAAGATCCGATAGCAAGACACCTGGACGTCATCCACTAGAGACACCAGACACATGGGATTAGTGATAAGATGTCTTACAATGGAAGTGATAAAATGTGATCCGAATAACCTTTATATATACAGAATGGTCAAGGTGTGACATTTTGATGCATCACCCACAGGAGAAGGTTCAGTAGTGCCATTTAAGAGTCCCATACAGTATGTCAGAGTGTGAAGCAATATACAACATGGTTGTACCAGCTGTGTGGGAAGGGCATTGTGAGGAGTGTGATGTGCTCAAAGCTCTACTCACGCAGCAGGTCTGTGCTGAACTGGTGCTCGGTGATGTGCTCAAACAGGGCAGTGAGGATGGGAAGCAGAGCCACTGTGGTGTAGTTGATGTTCTGCGATACACCCTTCATCTGGCTGCGGGAGTGCGTGAACTTGCCCAGCTTCAGGTTCTCCAGGGTCTTCTCGAGGTCCTCTGCTGCATTCTCAAAGAACGTTCTCAGGCCCGCCTTCACCAGCTCTGAGCCTGACTTCATCACTGTCCTGCAGGAGATGAACAGGAGCGACAGGGCATGGAACAGGACTGCCTTGCTTTATCACACCACCATGCTGGAATATGAATGTAATGATAATTACATAACGGCTAAACTTAGCAATAATTTAGCATGACACCCAAAACCGATGAATTACCACTATGATGAACACAGTAAGCAACGCCACTCAAGCTATAGACTGCCATTAATTACTCAGAATGACTGCTTTTTTTGCATGTTCATTCCTGGTGGTGATGAATTTTATTTCTTAAAAGCTCTTTATCTTTAGCTGTAGACATTCCTGTCAGAGGTTCTAAGGCTAAAACTCCTGTGACAAAGGTGCCATATCGGTCCTGTAAGGTTATCACATGACATGCACATGAATAAGTTTAACTGGTGTAATTGTGCTGTCACAGTACTTCAGTCTGGCCTTGCATTTGACATGTGCATACAAATAGACCTGACGTCTTGACCATTCAGTACATCAGTGTAAATGTCACACACCCTACCTGGTATCGAGTGTGTGGGCCAGGATATGAAGGCAGCTCACCATTGTGGCAGAGTCGCTTCCTGGTAAAAAATAAATAAATAAACAAATAAACATAAACCATATAAACCAGATTTCAGCGAGGTAAATCGGTGTAAGAAACCAAACAGAGCCACACATGCCAGACAGTGATGGGAAAAGAATCTCTTACCAAAGAGAGAGATCCTGTGTCTAACAAGAGCTCCCAGCTTACAGAAAAGGCTGAAGGAACAAGCGAGAGACACCCAGTGGGAAAGGAGAGGGTTGATACGCAAGTAAGAAGAAGCAGAACAGTGAGGAGAACGTAAGACTGGAAGGATTCTTTCATTTCAACTGGACAAATTAAATCTGAGATTCAGAGGCACTGTGAAGAAGAAACTATGTCTCAATATAACATTTTATGAAGAAATGTTTCATTTCCACCTTTACTCTTATCGTTATTAATCTTTGTCCTTTAATGCTGCTTTGTCTTCACCTACTGATAGCTATCACCAATATAGCAGCTCTGCAGGAAGAAATAACAGTGACTGGGCTCTTCTCTTCAGTGTCAGAAGATTATTGCAAAGGACTTTACAAAAGCTCATGCTTTGGGACCGGTTCAAAGCATGCAGCAGCTCCCAGCTGCTCCCAGTACATGTGTTTAAACCTCCACCTGCCTTGTTATTGGTGTAGTCTCATTTAGTCTGGATTACTTTAGTTTGATTTCGATTTCGTGGACCTCCATATATTTGCACACAAAGTTCCCAAAATGACATTTAGTTTTTTAAAACCAAAATAACACAAATAAAAGGTTGATTTGTTATTTTAACTTAAAACAGCATGTGGCCAGACTGCCTTAACATTTAGGCGAACTTTCAATAGTTAAAATAACAAATAATTTTAACAGTGTGATCCAGTACCAAGAAACGCGGTTCAGATCTCTCTGTTATATGTAACAGTGTAACTGTGGGAAAGCACCGCTAAAGCACCTGGTAACCATCTCCTTCTCCTTGTTGGAAGCATAGCCACTACTGCTTAGGCTCTTGCTGGGTGAGGAGAGGAAGTAGAAAGAGTGGTTCTTGAAGTACTGGTCTATCAGAGGAAGAAGGACCTGCAAGAGAGAAAGGGCACAATCAAGAATGGTGATGACAGAAAAAGGAAGACTGATGTGGCTTCTGGTTCAGGCAAAGTGGCCTGGTTAGCAGGTGAGAGTGATGTGTACTGCTCTGGCCTCCAGGGGGATGCGCTTCAGACCTTGGCAAAGAACTTGATTTCTTGCTCATGAGGTGACCTGTCATTCTTTCCACTGCTAGCCATGGCCTCTGTAAAAAAAGAAACACACAATTAATTCCCAGTCACAGAGAGTCATAGACACAGGTCACACGGGAAACAGATGTAGAAAACATTTTTTATTACCCAGGTGAGCAATGAACTCCTGAGCAGAATCCACATACTTCAGCAGCTTCTTGACGAATTTATAGGCAAACCTTTTTTCCATTGAGGAAGAGTCCTGCTCCATGTCTTTGAGACCTCTGACAATGACAGTGTATACAAGTTCATGACTTCTCTTCACAAAAACAAGATTAACACTCAGCGCATGTCCTGAAGAAATATGCACTGCACACACATACGCACAGACAGATGCAGATACACTCACACACAGATACCCTCTTTCTCAAACACAGCAGACACACACACACACACACACACACACACACACACTTACCTAGTAATGATATAGCCATTAATCTGCAGGAAGCGGAACAGGTCCTGGGCCTTCTCCCGGTCTCTGGTTTTCTCTTTGGCTGTTAGCGTGTCATAAGGCACCAACAAAGGATGTGTGCCTCCACCTGGACAAACAGAAACACACAGCTACTACCCTTAATGGATGAAATCATCCTGTTTCACTGAAGAGTACAAATTTTCTAACTGTGGTGCTCGTTAACGTCATATCTGTGACATTATGATTGTTGATTACATGAGTGGGTATTTTTAAATCTACAGGATTATTTTTTTAAATTCCTTTAAACATAAATCCATCAACTCAAAATTCACTGTGAAGCCAGGTGTAACAATGTCAGTGTGTGTTAAAGCATTGTAACACATGTATATGTGATGAAAGGTCATAACCTTTTGCGCCCAAGTCATTCTTCTTCCTCTTGGCCCAGATGTTGTGATAGTTTTCAGCCAGAACCTCCACCATCGCCTGATGGAGAAGCGAGAGAATCAATGATCAGGAAAGGCGTTCAAGTCAGTCGAGATCCTCCTGCTACCAAAGAACAGTTCACTACAGTCCACATGATCTAAACAAGGCAGCAACACGTCTGTGACATGCAGCTGTGAAGATCATGTCGTTTCATCTTCAAAGTGACTTTTTCATCACAGACATTTTTAAGTGATTTAGAATTTTTAGCCCCCAAAGGAAAACAAATGCTCAGGAGCCACTGGCATTGTTTTATTAATGTGGAGGTTTGAGAGGCTTTCTAGGAGAGTGGCAGTATATTTCCCTTGAGTCCATATAAGCAGCAGAGACATTGTGTTCAGTCAGTGGCAGCTACCTGCAGCTCCCGGGAGAGAGGCACGTTGCTCATGTCGACTGGGTTTGGGTTAAAGCCGCTGCCCTGTGAACACACCAGCCAGAACAACCAAGCTCACTTTACACACACTACACATATTCAACATCGGCTTCATTCTAAACATGTTAATTGTACCCACACTCCATGTTAGGCATGTAATAATAATATTAATACAATGTATTTATATAGCGCTTTTCAAGTACCCAAAGATGCTTACAATGATCAAAATAAGAAAAGAAATGACAATTAATAGATATAAAACACATCATAGAAGGTCTTTTATTTTATGTTGTGGGTCAAATGGTCCTAACCCAGTGGTGACACTGACGGGACGGTATCATGCTATGGGGTGTCTCAGTGGGATGAGCGTTACAAAGTACAGCAGTGGGTCTGGTGTTTTAACACAGTGATTGAAAATGGCCTGCCAGGTAAAATGATCCAGCACTGTGGTTGAGAATGGCCTGCCAAGCAAAATGATCCAGCATTGTAGTTGGGAATAGCCTGCCAGGTAAAATGATCCAGCACTGTGGTTGAGAATGGCCTGCCAGGTAAAATGATCCAGCACTGTGGTTGAGAATGGCCTGCCAGGCAAAATGATCCAAGTAAAAGCAGCCTTGTGGTCAGAACATGATGCTGGATGAAAAACCCAAATGGCAACATGGCAACACTCATGGCAACAGAGTGCAGAGTGACGATATACTTACAATGTATTTCATATAGAGTAGTAGAACATGTGTGCCACATGATTTACCATATTATCATAATGTATGATCATAATGTAAATCATTATTATCATAATGTAAACCATTATTATTATCATTGTAATCATATTATCAAAGTGCTGTAGTAAATCAGCAATTCAACCTTGCTCCATCTGTTTTGTGAAAACCTGACAGAAGCCTATGCAGTCGACATACTGCATGGCAAAGAGGCTCTATTTACCTGAGAGGTTTGGGAGACTTTACGCAGCTTCTCATTCTCTCTCTGATGAAGCATGGCCTCCCCCTCTTTGGTCTTGTCAATGTTCCAGCCCATGGCTAACATGCTCCTCAAAGACTCCTTCACTGGGAAACGGTAAACCTCCTTTTCCTTTGGAACCACAAACACACACACACACACACACACACACACACACACACACACACACACACACACACACACACACACACACACA
>JAOXYF010000011.1:7329399-7349311 GCA_028565775.1 Sternarchorhynchus goeldii | reverse complement strand
CACACACACACACACACACACACACACACACACACACACACACACACACACACACACACACACACACACACATCAGAGGGAATAAAGAGGCACAGTGGCTCACATGATAGTGTGTTGTTGTTCTACGTACCTTCTCTGTGAGTGACTTGTACGATCTCAACATGGGATGAGTCTTTTCTTTCTCGTCCATGGCATCTCCAAACCTCCAACCCAGAACTACCTGCAACAGATAAGGACTATGAGAGGTGGAGGTTTCCAGCTACTAAACACTGTGTACTAGATCCTCATTGGATGAGTGAACCATGTTCATATAAAAGCATCAGTGGAGCACTGGATAAATCGAATAAATAGATTCTGAGTTACAAAGTTGAGCAAAAATAGTAGATAAACATGGTTGTATTGCTCACATACAGCATGTTTTTTATAAAATTTTGAAACATATGAAAGTATTTGTAAAAAAAACACTTTGAAATACAGTGAATAATTGTTTAGGAGCAACACAGTAAGTCCATCTTATTTTTACTACTGCCTTTGTTTTAAAATACTGCACAACCTTCTAAATTACAGCCCCAAAACAACTTGCCACAGATCCCAGTAATGGAGATCCAGTGGTTTGAGTGGGATAATGCTGGTGTCCTACCTTCTCTGAGGACCATTTGTCATGGGAATGCTCAGCATACTTGTTAGCAATGTAATCCAGCTTTTCCGGGAGAGAGATGCTAGGGAACAGAGAGGCGTGGAGCTAATTCTTTATTGCATGGGATAGAGAGCTACTGTGAGATATAACATAATGAGGAGTAACACTTAGACATGCTATTTTTTTAAAGAATGCTAATGCTGGATGAACTTTGTGCCACTGTTTCTGTGGGATCTACATGCTTTATACATATTAGAATAAAGAGTATAAATGCATAAAGGCACTGCTTGATGACTGGAAAATTAGAACTGGTCTCACACACACAACCCCTGACCCCTCCACCCCCACTACACACACAAATAAACACTCAGGAACACACACTGACTCACACACACACACACACACACACACAATTCCTCTGCCTCCCTCACTTGGCGGTGCTGATGGGCCTGGGGTCGAAGCTGCCCTGGGCATCCATTGACGCCGGCTTCTCCAGTGCAGTGCTGAGAGAGGTGTCGATGTAGTCTGGAGGCAGAGCGCCAGCGATGGCGCTCAGACAAGGCATGGCCATCTTAAAGAGCTCCTGGTCGTACTTCTGCAGGTCAGGAACACAAATGACTCACCGATTCTGTCACATGCAGTATCACTACAGTGAAGAGCTCTTGCTTTCGGTGGTGTGTAGACTTTTCTCATCTTTCAGGGTAACAAAGAGGTGGCCAAACAAAATATATACAAAAATATCAACCATGTCATATAGGCCAAAGCTGTGACTACCCAAGCATGGAAGTGTTTATTAGTATGGCATCAGGGGTTCATTGCTGTCTACACGTCTGCTCGCTCTTCTGAAGGTTTTCGTAATGTATGTCTACTAACAAAATGACAGGACCTATCAAATCTCTCTCTAGGGAGGTTGGTCTGCAACTCTCTGCACTTCTCAGCACTCTGAAAAAGGGCTTGTACATTGTACATATAAAAAAACCACACTGTCAAACTTGAATGAGTGGAATATATCAAGTTTTAGCATTTTTGCATCATGACTTAGAAAATATATGACATAGTACTTAAACATCCATGATAAACTGAACATATAATTGCAAGCTGATCAATAAAACAAAAACAAGAACTAAGAATGTGCAAAAAAAAAGACGCCAGAGTTCAACCTTCTGAGAGAGGGAATCGAAGATCCCCCAGAAGATCTTCTTGGTGAGGAGCAGCTCCTCCTCGGACGCCATGCCGTAGCTGCCCCATCCAGATGGAAGGCAGTAGTACTTCCAGTTCTGCTCGTAGTGGTTGGTTAGAAGCTGTGGGGAGGACAGGGGAGCACAGAGAATGGAGCGCTCAACCACAAAACTCTCTTATATCTTCAAGTGCTCAAATCAGCATTTTGATCTGACTCTCAGGTCTGCTTTATATATATATATGCCATGTCTTACTAATTTTCATCGAGAAGTTCATCGAGCACTCACATATTAACAATTTATATTGAACCTCTTTTAGTGTTGTTTTAAAGCCACTGTGTAAAAGGTATTCAAACTATGGAACAAAGCATTAAAAATTGAGTAACCATTAAAACAATATGACAAATATTTCAATATGACGTACTTAAAACATTAATGAATACTAATTTAATAAAAGACTTCAGCAATTGAATGGAGGCTGTAGTAGAGTCCTGTGACATAAGAATGAAAACAACATAATGCTAAACACCAATAGGAAGTCAGTAACTGAAACTATGCATAAAATGCATAAAATAAACTGCCTGTCGTCCACCAGCTCACCTTGAGGGCCATTTTACAGTACTCAGCTCACCTTGAGAGCCATTTTACAGTACTCAGCTCACCTTGAGGGCCATTTTACAGTACTCAGCTCACCTTGAGAGCCATTTTACAGTACTCCGACAGCAGAGGCACGTCAAACACCAGGCGACGGAGCAGCTGCTGAAGCATGGAGGGTCTCAAATGCCTGCAGGAAAGACACCCACCCAACACAGCTAGGTAACCAAGCCAACAACCAAACCAGAGGCCAAAAATGACCAAACCAGGAATCCGCGCCGACTGGGTGCCACACCAGTGACCTCACCTGCAGACAGCAAGCAGGCATTCCTCGATGGCATCTCTCTGGGCTTTGGTGAGTGCGGACCCCTTGGACAGGCGGTAGATGGTGTGGAGGGTGGAGTCGATGAGAGCGGCATGGTGCTCCGTGCCGGCGAAGTGGGGGGCGCAGCGGGTGAGTAGAGGCAGCATGGCCGAGCCGATGTAGCGGTGCATGGCCAGGGCCGTCTCAGTGGTCCTCAGTGCGTCCTGTGCACAGACCGCATGAGAAACCCACCCCAGCACAGATGACTTCAACTTTGCTTCCATAGAAATGGAGTGAAAGATATAGAATGGAGAATAATAGAGAGTAAGAATAGTCTCCTACTTTTAGGAAGATTGTTTTGGCAGGAACATTGCATAATATTACCAATGGTCAAACTGTACGATATAAATCAGAGACAAACAAAATAACACAAAAAACCCAACTCACGATTTGAAAAATAACCCTGTTGAAATGAGGTACACTCACTCTCATATGAAAATGGGAAATCCAATTCAGAACAGTCAGAAAGATGCATTACGCTGTCTTTGCACACACGATCGTGGGTGTGTTTTGGCTTCTGTAGCGTACAGGTTTAAAGCCACATGAAGCAGGCAACAGTTCAGCGTGTCATGATACCAGGCGAATTTCACGAAATGTTCCTAACGCTATGTACTGAGTAATCTGATATTTAACAACATTCTTAAATGTGCAAGTGTTTCCCAAAAACCTTCATAACTAATGTTGTAAACTTGCTTGTAAATTTAAGTATTTTGCCTGCACTTCTAGTTCGACTTTTCCTTGAAAACTTCACTGACATGTTGATTCAAACCATGATAACAGACACTGCTCAAAACAAGTAAGGGTGCCTAATTATCACTTAATCATCACAGGATGCAGGAGGGCTTCAGTTAAATGTGAGATATCAGTCATAAGTGACTGTGAATCAATTTCACCTGCTTTGGTGCAAATAAAAGTGACAACAAGAGCACTGGAGAGCAAGACAAAAAAACAAAAAACACCCTGGTTTTGCAGGCTGTGGTCACAGACAATTACTTGATCCTGATCCCTCCCTGCTGATTCGTCTCTACAGTACCTGCAAACCACTGGAGTTGCACAGGTAGTCTGGCCCCTCCAGGATGGCACACATGCATTACAAGGTTCTCGAGAGACTCGAGAGCACGGAGGAAGTACCTGAGCTTGGCCATTACATAAGGAGAGCTGGACAGTGCTGGAGAAGTTCATCAACCCACTAGCAGGAGTGATATCTGCTCATTTGTGCGAAGAGGAACAGGAGGAGCACTGTGAGAGCCCTACAAAATGACCTCCACCAAACTGTCAGAACCAGACCTCATCAGGGTGGCATAAGGACCTGACGTGGTGGGACCTGAGCTCACAGTACAGCACGAGGCAGCTCGATTGGCATCTGCCAGAGAACACAAGTATTGGCAGGTCTGCCATTGGCACCCCGTTCTCTTCACAGACGGGGGCAAGTTCTTAACAAGCATGTGACAGGCATGAAAGAGTCTGGAGATGCCATATGACTGTTAAGCTGCCAGCAAAAGTATTCAGCATGACCGGATTGGCAGCAGGTCGGGGATGGTCTGTGGAGGCATATCCTTGGAGGATTGCACAAACTTCCACGTGATAGTCAGCAGGACCCTGACTATCCTGACTGCTTTTAGGCACTAAAATGAAATCCTCAGAGCCACTGTCAGAACCTACGGGTTCTTGGTTCCTCCTGGTACAGGACAATGCCCAGTCACATGTGGCCAGAATGTGTAAGTAATTCCTGAGTGACAAAGGCCCTGGTACCATTGACCAGCCCTCACAATATCTAATATGTGATTATGTTGTATGTATGTTCCTAGTATGGAGCATTGGATCGAGTTATAGCTTTCCATTGTGAAGCTCCTATATTCAATCCTGAGCTTGGAAAGTAAGTAAACTGTGATATAAATCATTTCATTCATTTGAAACAGACAATTTAACATGATTGAACTATATGAAATTATTTGCTGATCTACATTCATATTTACATCAAGTAAATGAAATGAACCAGCACTGCCAATTTGCTGTGCTTCTGTATTGATGCAGGAAAGGATAACTGTGCTTTTATAAGCTTGATATGTAATAGGTAGGGATTGATATGTAAATGTTTTTAATATTATTGATTTAGATACTTAAAAATTATTATTTAATAATGTGTATTTTCCTACTAATATTTTTGTGTTATAGTAATGAGAAAGCATACGTAAATCAGTTCAACTGGTGGTGCTTTTCCAGTACAGGTACAGAGGCAGAGTCAACAAATAACTACTTAAAACTAGTTTGTAGTTTGGAGATTAAGAAGGATTTTGGCATTCAAAGGCAAAACTTGTGTTCTTAAAGTTACATCATTCTTTAAGTTGTGTGTAAATTACTAAGATTAATCATTATCAGGACACTGTCTGAACATACCTGGCTATGTGATTTTAGGTATTTTAGCCTGGCACTGTCGTTTGGCTCTTGTGTGGAGCTCAGCAGCTGCTTGACCTGGAGCTATTCTTAGCTGTTAGCGCATTAACACCAGCTGCTTGTACCACGGGCGCACTGAAGAGATGGCCAAAACAAAACCAGATAGAACTGTGCTAGGCCTCGTCAGACAACACTCAACAGGGAATAACATTACGGTGTGGAGGGGGGGGCAATGCATCAAATGCCAGAATCATTCTTCTGACGACTTCAAAACCATTTTGGCTTAATGACGTTTCACTGGAAAAAAATATCCAATGACCTGCTGCTGGTGAACAGTGTTGCGCCTAACACAGGGGAGCCAGCAACCCTGGGCTGAGTGGGGTCTGAGGAGCATGAAGTCAAATTAGTTTGAGCTGTTAACAGAGACCTGAAAGTGCTACAGACCCATAGCTCAAGAACAGGGCTGAAGCAGGACTGAACTGTTATTGCCATTACTGAAAACAAAATTGAGAAATAATTTTATGGCAAATTAATTATATCTAAGGGTAGGAGTAGTATAATGTATAATAAGTAAATCAAAGAAGTTTCAAAATAAAAGCATGGGTCTCATCATCTTCATGAAAGTTATTAACACTTAGTGAGGTCGAAGTAAATGTGGGTATGTCCTACCCGGACTCTGCCCTTCTTTGATTGGCTCACCGTGTCCAGAGAGGCAGCGGCTCGCAGGTCAGGTAGGAAGCCCACCTCCAACAGATGCAGGAGGAAGCTCTGGTCCTCTATGCCGTAGACCCGGTCCAAAAACAGCACCATGGGTGCCTTGTGGTCCGGGCAGAAACACGCAGACATGTCAGGCTCGGTGACGCTGCCGTCTGACACAGGGCGAGAGACAGGAGACATAGAGAAACTGAGGTAATGGACAACTACATCCGTGCTGATGTTATCTGAACCATCTCTTTTTAGACACGTTTATTTCCTGAGGAAATGCTGAGGAAAGCTTATCAAGCAATACGCCCCAAAGATCAGATGATTATCAATCCCCTCCTGTTCTGATTTATATACATGAGATCAGAATGAGACCAGGCATCTGGGGTTCACCCACTCTGTGCAGCCCTGGGTGAACTCCCTGCTACCTCCTCACTGTAGTACTTGTGATGTCCCACATCTTTGTTTGATAATGTGGCTGTTAGGACTAGATGTTGTTCTGAAGAGCAGCCCTGTGCTCTAGTGGACTGGTGCCTCCTTCGTTCCTGTCTCCACCTGCCACGTGTTTTCCTTGCTCTAAATGATCCTCTCCTAAGCCTCTTATTCATCTCTTTAAACCTGTTACCTTTCTGTCCCTGCTTTTGTCAGTCGTTGGGTGGTGGTGGTCGTTTTGTCAGTTGCTGGGTGGTGTCAGTTGTTTTGTCAGTCATTGGGTGGTGTTGGTCGTAGTGACTGACTGTAGTTTTGCTTTGTTTTTGTCTCTTTTTTCACAGGATGAATGAATTGTTTTGCAGATTTATTGTGTTTGCATGTGTGTTTTGTGTGTGTTTTGTGTGTGTGTGTGTGTGTTCATGCACGTGAGCATTAGCTAACACTACTTGCGGTGCGCTCATGGGTGCGGACAGACGGCTTGGCTATTGGCTGGCTGTCAGCTCTCACTCTTCACTGCGGAGACGCCACACTCGCTCACCCAGAATGAGAGACGGGAGAGATCCCCACTCTGATCTGGAGCAGAGCTACAGCTCCTCTCACCGGCAACACAGTCCACAGTAAACGTATCACCAGGCAAGAAAGGCATTACAGCACACAGAATACCGCACTTAGTTACACCAAGCCGAGTGTAACTAATTGCTGTGCTATTGACCTGCTAAGACCACAGACTGGCAGGGTGTTCAATTATTTGGACTGAGTACGGCTGATGATAAGCTAGTTAGCAAAGTGCTGCGAAACAGCATTTCTTTAAAGGGTCTCGTTGTGGGTGCACCATGTCACTGTGGATGACAGGCTACATAACACACAGAGCAGCATACGCACACAGCACCAGAAGAATGTTTAAAGCATACAGCACAGTGGCAGAGGAGAGTACGTGAACAACAAAACTGATTTCCCTTGAACTCCCTCTGACATGGCAGTTCATTATTACCGTCACCACTTTGATGGTAAGACTATTTTCCACTGGTTCTCTCTCTTACATCTAATACCCTACAGCCTGAACAAAATTTTACAGCTTAAGGTCACTCGTGGTAATTATTAGAGTTAGTGCCTTATAAAAACAATAACAATATATGAGCGTTAAAGCTTAACTTCTGCAGGTGCTGACTGACCTCTCCAGACACATCCTCACAACCATGGGGTTCTTTCAACATGAAGCCTGCCATCAGCAAAGATACCCACTGACAGGCAATCGTTTGAGTTGAATTCTGTTTCTCACTCAGAGGACCTGAGGGGTGTGTTTGTGTGTCTATGTGTGTAAAACATTGGGCTTTAGAGAAGAATTAGATCAAACCACAGTTTCCTCAGTATATCACACACTGGCCTTAATTTCCAAGTCTAACAAACCACTACAGAAATGTATGAGTGAATAAAGTAAAGCAGACAGACATATAAAGGCAATAGTATGTTAAGAATAACAGAACATGCCAGAACTGAACTGTAAATCTTAAGTAATAAAAGATCAAAAAAGGATGTAGATATTTTTTAAAAAATACTGATTTAAGACAAATCCCAAGGGCCATTTTGTCCTAGACTAACGTTTTCCAAAAGCCCTAAAATCCCCAACTCCCAAACTCACTTCTGTTTGTCAAGAAATGAAAAATGAACCCATTTTGCCTCATGGCCACTGCATGTGACAGCTCCTACCTTTATTAACGCTGGGCATCTGGAGCGGGATGCTGATGATGCCAACCAGGTCTTCGGTGGGCACGAGAGAGCGAAGGATGGCACGGATTCGCACAGCCTCCCCTTTTCCTTTATTGATCAGCTGTGTGTGTGAGAGCACAGCGCTTTAAAACTGCCCTGGGGCAGATACAAATCAACCCAACCCCTCCCCCCCCAACCGCAGCCCCATCAAGCACCCCCATAGATTTACAAGATGTGTGCAATTCTAAATATGCGCTTGCTGTCATTTACTTAGCAAATAAATAAATGTGTTTTCTCCCTTACCCAAGCATCTGTTAGTACTAACCAGTCAAAGAACAGTTTCTGAAAAAGGGTTTTGGTGTTCTGATAACTAATGTTCCTAAGTGCAGATGGGACCAGCTGGTAAATCAAACAGGACCTGTTTTTTTCTCATGATGGGCACTTCACTATCTAACAAATGGATTGTTCCTGTGTGCAGAAACTGGGTCAGCAGCCAATCAAGATAGACACTGACCATGAAGAAATACATTAACCTTGCTTATCTATATTAAATAGCTATATTAATATATAGGTACAGATATGAAACTCTGGAGAATAAAACAGCTGTGTATTGCACGTGCCAGTTAAGGCCACGTATGTGCTTAGTAAGTAACGCTGCCCAGAGGCGGGTGGCAAAGGACCCCCGAGTCATGGTGCATGTGCTGGAGGGAACACGCGGTGGACACACATGCATCTCGGGCGCGCAGCGTCCCAGCAGGTCGATGAGGGCAGAGTAGAAGGACATGATGGCATTGCCCATGTGGACCACCTCGTCCTCCTCGTCATCCTCAGTGGATCTGGAAGAGGACGAGAAAGGAAGGGAAGTCGGATGAGAGAGTGGGAACAAGTGATCATGTGGTAATGAACTGAACACAAGTTGATGGGAAAACCTTAAAACAATGAAATGAAAATTTTATTCAATTTCATATATTCAACAGCATTTTTATTGAAAAAATGATAAACTAAACATGTTTATGAGGTAAAGGTAAATTAAAAAATAACAGTAAACCATAAACCATGAGAATGTGGGTGTGTAGTTATACAGGGGTGTATGATTATATAGGTGTGTATAGTTATACAGGGGTGTGTGGTTATATAGGTGCGTGTAGTTATATAGGTGTATGTAGTTATACACAGGTGTGTAGTTATACAGGAGTGTGTGGTTATACAGGTGCGTGTAGTTATATAGGTGTATGTAGTTATACACAGGTGTGTAGTTATACAGGAGTGTGTGGTTATACAGGTGCGTGTAGTTATATAGGTAAGTGAAGTTATACAGGAGTGTGGGTGTGTGTCTTACGCATCTGATGTGAGCCCCTGGGCAATACTAGGCAGGTCCAGTGCTGGCGTCTCTGAGATTTTAATGGCCTCCTTCATGGCCGCCAGCAGTCCATTCCCGCCCTCTCCACGGAGGGCGGGGCCAAAGCACTCAGGTCGACGGATCAGCAGCTTCACCACCACGCTGGAGTTCTCCTCCACGCTCTCACCTGCAGAGCAACCGGATGGATCACTGCAAAGAGTCTGGCTGTACCCTGTCTGACTGCAAAGAGTCTGGCTGTACCCTGTCTGACTGCAAAGCGCCCAAGCTGTCCACCAGCCGAGGCGTTTGTGTTTGTGTATTTGCGCACGGCCAAAGCAAATGTGCCTGTTGGGCTTGTCTTTTTATCCATGCTTGCTGATTCTTTCTCTGTTGACGTGGCAACAGTTGCTTACCGTTGACGAAGACAGCGAAGCGCAGGAAGGACAGGTAGCGCTCGCCCTCAATGGGGTTCCAGCCTATGTCAGGATAGCCTTTAGAGAGCAGCATGAGACAGCTCTGCAGGCCACATCCAGCTAGATAGTTCACTACCTACACACACACACACACACACACACATATACCTGTATGAACTAACACAGGAGAAAGGCGTACCTTATAAATCTTAGATATGAAAAAGACACACACAGACATTAACACAGGTGAGATGAGCACATTATAATTCTCTGGAATAAAAAAAGGAAATACACTCACATGCACACACACACACACACACACACACACACACACACACACACACACACACACACACACAAACCTTGTCAAGATCAGGCTCCTCAAGGGCCAGTGCGAGACTGTTGTTGTCCATCACAGAGGAAGCTGCTACGTCCAGGGGTGTGGAGCCCCTCATGGATGGAGAAGCTGTGGACACACACGCAGGCACTTCACTAAATTCTAAACTTTTAAACTTCTCATTATAACTGCAGATAACAGGTGTAGCAAATCCTATTGCCAGAAGGAGGCAGTGTTTCCACTACTTGTGATACAACCTGAAAATATAGTGACATCCTAGCAATGCTGCAAAGCCAGAAAAATACATATACTTTGAATACATATATAACAGCCTAAAACGACTGAACTGAGGAAGAGTTATATTAAGCATTAAGAGTTCAGCCTGTAAATCTGAATAAATCTTCACCCTTGTTGATGTGTTTCCCTGTTTTGGTACTGCAAGAGCTAAACACTGTACATGCCAATTTGGCTCAGTATTAACAGCGTTAACAGTTAATTAACACACACTCCCCAGACAACATGTGGAGTGCAGAGAGTGGGTAACTAACCTGGTATGACGCATATATACACAGTACAGATTTCAAGTGTTTCCTGAGAGGCATTCTGGCTTGCTCAGTTTTGAAACAAAACTTCTAAAAAAGATTTAAGCTGCATAAAGTGGTTGATAACAATGTTTTTAATATTGATTTCGGTTCCAGAACATGGCTGATAAAAGACAACACACATCCAGCACATTCAATCTGATCCTGCTCTCTGCACTACGAATTTTAAATGGATACATATTGATCGCATGTGATGTCATAAGCTTGGCCCAGCTGTGCAGTGCAGGGAGTATGGGAGGTCCAGCACGCACCCAGGCCCACGCTGCTGTTCTCCAGCAGGTAGCTCAGGTGGTCGAACATGGCCTTCTGGTTCTGACGGCTGATTCGGCAGAAGTAGCACAGGAAGCGGCAGCAGCTGGCCACCATCTTAGGAAAGGCGATTTCCTGTGAAAGGAGGTGATGGGTTAGTTAACTTAAACGGACTCTGCATTCCTCAGCTTACTCACGGGTGATATCCACATTCACAACTGTTCAGTCAGTCATGCACTGAACCTGAATGATGTCCTTTGAATCTGAATAATTTGTATTTCTGCAGATGCCTCAAGAGAAATTCATCAGTCCCTTCCTTTCCTAAAATCTGCCAGTACTGTGGTGTAGGCACATAAAAAAACACATCTTCACTTCATTCCTTCAGTCCAGATCAGTACTAGATAATGACGACTCATAAGTCAAATGCTGATTCTGCATTTGGTTACTAAGAAACAAACCAAAGGCAGTAAGGGTTCTGTGGGACGTCTCATTATTCAGGTGTAGGGGGGAGTGTGTGTTTGCTTGGCTGTCTTCATTCAACCACCAAGGCTGTAGAAAAAAAGTACATAACTCTTAACCTCCACATAAACTAATTATGGTTCAGTGTGCAGAGTTATTAAATCACAGGCCAACTCTAATTAATCTGAGAAGTCCAGCCCTTCCTCAAAAATAATATTAAAATTATAGGACAGAAGAGTCCCTGAAACATCTTCTGAACTTGGTCCAGTTCTCATTAGTCCACAACCACATACACATACACACACACACACACACACACCAAACAGCCTCCCACATGACCAAGCAGTGGCACAGTGCCACAGTCCCATCTACCTTCATCCAGTTAACATCACCCTGACTAGGCAGAGTGCCATCATAATGATCACTTGAGTCCCTCCACCAGTGCTCCATTCTCACAAGGCTTCCCACACTCACAGTGGTGCTAAATTGGTTCGTTTGCCTTTCTTTTACACTTGAATTCCTGACCATGTTCCAGGGTCCACAGTACAAGTCAAAATGAACCTGAGCAACACTTTATGTAATACATTCTGCAACCTAATATTTTAATATGTTTATTAAAAAGGTGGATTGCTAGGGGCAACTAAAGAAAGGGTAGCCAGCAACAAAATTCACATTCCCTCCACCTCCCTCTCTCTCTCTCTCTCTCTCTCTCCCTCTCTCACACACACACACAACTGCTAAAGATCAGTAGTGCAGTACCTGAGACTTGCCACCCCCCAGAACGTTCACCATGACCTCCATGACGGTTTCATGCATACCCAGGACCCTCATCAGGTTGGGGTGCTGGTAGAACACCTTGTTGTTCATGATGTCACTAAAGAACAAAAACAGGGAAAAAAAGGGGATACATGAAACTAGCAAAAACTGAATTTAGGCTTTATCAGTGTATTGTCTTCTATAATTAGCATTGTTCGCATTATCCATGAATGTTCTCTGTTCCCCCCCTTTAACTTATTAGAATGCTTGCTCATGGCCATTAATCATAAGCTGGGCTCAACGGTTAGACTAGTTAAATAAATGCATGTGTAAGGTATGTTCCCACTACCCCCAGGCTAAACAATTCATCATATATGTCAAACAGTTTACTTCTACAGTCTCCTAAAGGCAATATACAAGCAGGGAATATGATCTCAATCCATACCTCCACCTAAATATAAAATCATCAAAACCTCCTGTGTAAGAAATGTTATTTCTACACGTGTGTCTATCCCTAAATGTTATCTCAGTCACCATTAGCACATTAACATTTGTCTGCACGTGGGCGGGGCCAAGCCTACCCCAGGCCATCAATCATGAGCCGCTCCTCCTCCTCGCCCATGCGCACGCCCAGCAGCGAGCGGATCTGGCCCAGCGAGGCCAGCAGGTGGATGGTGTCGTGCACGGAGGCGGCGCTGATGGTGTAGCTCTTGCGCATGGCACGGAGCAGCTCGCCGATGCCATCGTACTGCCGCCGCAGCAGGCTGAACATGACGCGCACCAGCTCCGGGTCCTGGATGCGGCTCTCCTGGGCCCAGCTTACCATGGCCTGGGAGATCAGCTCCTTCAGGTTGGCTGTTGGGGGAGGGGAGTTACATGCAGTGAGTGTCTCCTCCCCACGATGACGTGTACGAACACCTGATACGGCTTTAGGTTTATAAAGGAACTATTCAATCAGTGTTCTGCCCAGGCAAATTAAGGGTAGGCAAACCTTAGCATAGGAATCTTAAATCTTTAAATGACTTACCGTGACAGTAAGCAATAGGTGTACATTTTCACATGTATTATTGGATATAAAGACACTGTTTAAAAATATATAACATATGTTACGTATGTTCAATAACTTGGAGCGACAGGTGTAAGCTGATAGGTGTGGTTCCTCAGAGTCATTGGTAATAGAAGTAATAGCAATGGCAAAAGGTCTTCATTCTGTAAGTAATTTTTCAGCAACTTGTAGACCTGTGCCTCAAAAGCTTTTGCCCCCCAAAAAAACTAACTCCTAAGCTCCTCTTCAAAGAGCTGAGAGCAGGCCAGGCAAAAACGCACACTCGTTCTGTCACGCCTCACTTAGGTCAGCCTTGAGAATAGCGCTCGACTTGCTCGTCACAGACCCCGAGCAGGGTCTCAAAAGCCACAAATGTCAAACCAGTTCCAGGGATGCTAATGTCCTCATGAGTAAAACCAAATTTTGGATTCTGAAACACATTTATACGTTTTTTTTTTAAAGCTGCTCGACAGAGAAGCACGTTCTGTGAAGATTAGCGACCTGCTGTCACGAGATATATTTCTTTGTTTAATTTTCCAATTAAAATTCTAAACGCTTAGATCACCCTCAGCCCTGCGGCTAATGAACAGGCGATTAGATTGGCGAGCTGATTTCCGTTTGCTATTATGTAATAGTGGGTGAGAGAAGAGGAAGGGGGTTATTAATAGTGCAATATCACCCAGCTAGCAGTTCTGACTAAGTCATTTGTTTAGACAGTCATTACGTTGAGATGTGGGGGGGTAACCCTTAAGGCTTCATTAAAACCAAATCAATATATTGCTAGCTGCAAAACCAGGAGCATGTTTGCGCTATTGTGCTGTCAAGGGACAAAAATGCGCGATTAACTGTAGGTTTATTCTCTTACTCACACTTCTACCGCAAAGCATCATGAAGCAATTATTTCCACAATGAGGACATGGTAGCTGACACACTGAATCTCTTTAAACTGTGATGTCAGTAATATGTCAGACATGAGCTTGACATCGTCACACCTGCTACAAGCAACCACTACCTCTGCTTACCAGAAGATGACCTCGCTGTGTGTGTGTGTGTGTGTGTGAGGGTGTGTGTGAACTTGCAGTCCCAGCTGGTTCTTGTTGTCTAATATAACCCTGTATATATAAGCCCCACTGTCTCAGTATTTGCTCACCAAGTTGTGCTCCTTTTCAACAGTCTGCAGTGTTGAGCAGTTGCTGTGCTGTTTACTGTCTGTTTGTTTTGACCTTTATTCTTCTTTGTTGCTTAGAATTTGGGATTTCTGGTCTGGTTCTGTTTACCTGGTTTCTCTATACTATATATATTCTCATTTTTTAACCTCTGCTTTATGTCTGGATAATATGTGGATTTGTACTTTGTTTTCTTTGTTTTGGATCCTGAGTCCAGACAGGAAGCAGTTGAGTATCTCACTTCACTTAAAGAAGGGAAGAACACTGCTTCCCATTATTCTATGCAATTTGTTATACTCTCAGCTGAGAGCAGGTGGAATAAAACAGTAAACAACACTGCTTTTCAAGCCCTGCAGACAGAATTAGCCTTGTAGGATCTGAGCCTTAGTTCTTCAGAAAACATGCAGTTTGTTATAAAGACAGACAATCTACTGAGATTCATGAGTTACATTAAGGCCCCCCACTGCCATTCCCACGTATCAAGTTAATATAGAATTATGAATGTTTTTTTGTAAATTTCACCAAAACAATCAATAATTTCAATAATTTTATGTCCGTATCTTTTACCTGTGTGTACCATGCAGTTGGCATGTATGTGCATATTCAGATTAGTTATGCATGTACGTGTGGTTTTTTTTAATGTGCTAGAGGTAGGTTTTGTCAAACTTTGCCTAACTGTTAACACACCCAGGCAGTTGATGGTTTCATGTATGTCCTCACAGTAAAACCCAGTACTTCTATAGAACACCAGGAACACCAGGATCTCATTCAGTAGACAGAACAGGCAAGTTATACATAGAAGTAGGAAACATTATGTTAAACCCAGAGAGGAGAACCTACAGAAGACAGCATAAGCATCATATGTTCCTATTGTGACATGTCCCAATGAGTGTCCAAGTCCGTACCTCAGCCAGTTCACTGGTCACCTAGCACATACTCTTTCCCAACACTAGTTGATTCAAGAGCTGCAGGAAGCATTTTGGATGAAGCAATGGCCCTCCAGTCTCTAACATGTTCTAGCCTGGAACCATATGGAAAAGGGTAAGGTAGGGCAGGACACCAGTGCAATTTCTATAACCATGGGCTTTTTCCACCACACAGAATTCCTCATCACCCACATCTCCAGCAGCAGCATCATTCTAGGGTTCTTGTTGGTCAAAAAAAGATGGAAAGTTGAGGTCCTTGTTCTCAATGCTGCAATGGTGAAATACATCTACACCGTGCCTTGGTGCCCGCTGCTTGGAAACCTCTCAGAAGTGTAAATCACCTAGTTAGATTTGCATAGAACTCATAATATGATTCACAATGTTAATGAACGGAAGACCATTTTTAGTTCTACTAGTGGCTTTTTCAAGTACTTGGTGATGAGCTCTGGACTTGCTAAAGCACCTTGTGTTTTTCAGTCTTCTGTCACAGAGGTTCTGAGGGACATGCTGAGCAACCTCATCACCTGCATAGACGACATTCTGATGTACTCTAAATCAGAACAGGAAACACATGAAACACAAGTGCAGCAAATACCTTGGACAACAGCCTTTTTCATCCAATCAAGTGTGAGTTTTACAAGCACAAAGTGTCATAAACACAAATGGGGTGGAGATCAACAAAATGAAGAGTCAGGCTGTGACAAATCCACACATTGTTAAAGATTTATGTTGTTTTTTGGTCAACAAAAGTTTTGTTGACAAACTTTTGTCAACATTTGAAAACTTTAGCATGGTAACTGCCCCGCTTCAACAAAAACAACACTAAAATTAATGTGGTGTGAGATAGCTAAGCAAGCCTTTGAGAATCTGAGGTTCCAACCATAGATAACTGGCTTCTTCACAGCGGACAGATATGAGAAGTAGCTCAGATAAATCTCCAGAGGGCGGTGTGCGACAAGAAACAGACCACCTGTCGTCACAAAATCCTTGAAAATGGGATGAACATATGGACTGCTTCTCCACCCCAAGACCTATGTCTCCAACTGTCCTCACCAAAGTGAGATTCCTGCTTTGTTGGTAATATCCAGGTCCACTGTGTCATACTGACCTTGGGCAGCACATATCAGCCCTCTGGAACCAAGAGTTCCTCTACCTTCTGAGGGACATGCTGAACATGTTTGTCATGCTCAAGTTCCAGCTGTTTCTGGTAGTCTAATTTAACCTTGTGCATGTCATGTCTCACAAGCGCCTCACCAAGTCAAGCCCTTTCTCAGTGCTCAGTGCCCTTGATTTTTACTGGCTGCTTGTTTTGACCTCTGCATTTCCTTGCTGGTTAAAAGTTTTTGGATTTCTGGTCTGGTTTTGCTTGCCTGGTTTATCTACACCCATGCCTTGTTTGTTTGTTTGTTTATTTGTTTACCTCTGTCTCTGGATGTATCCCTTGGATTTGTACTTTGATTTGTTTGCTACTGTGTGTGCCTGGTCAAAAGGTGACGAATGTTTAGCTCAAAAGATTGCAAAAAATGCAAAAGGCTAAAACACAATGGAGCGACTAAACTTCTAGTGTTTCTGTAATAAAGAAAGGGGTAAATACCTCATTTGCCACATTACAAATTCAAGCACTGTTGCTGCCGCAGATTGTGGTCCACACAAATGAGCTTACATAAGACTATAACTATACCCTATGCAATAGGGCTACTGTTCAAAACTAACTATTGGGATAGCCTATTCACTGATAGGACTAACAATATAGATAAATAGATTACTACATAGCTTTTGGGATAGCCTATTCACTGGTAGGACTAACAATAGTCTAAATCACCTGTCAATAATTCCTGCATTGCTGTCCTTAGCCAATAATGTCACTCTCTCAACAGCTGTAAATACCGGCATTACCTATAGAGGAAACCATTGTGCTGGACTCCACAAACTGCAACACCTCCTGTTTGAGGACATTGAGTAAATGTGAGACAGACCCCTTGATGATATAAAGTGTAAAATATACTTATGCATGTTAGGCGCTTTATCTGGGTTTAGGGAAATTTGAAAAAAAATAAATGCCATGGAAAGAGGAGAGGATCTATTGAAGTGCTGTGCTGTTGATGTCCTACCACTATATTGAATATCCTACCTGTTGATGTCCTACCACTATATTGAATATCCTACCTGTTGATGTCCTACCACGCCACTATATTGAAGTGATGTGCTGTTGACATCCTACCTTGCTGAAAAGTCCTAACGTGTCATACAGAGCAGATGTAGTATCTAGTATATATGAAACATCACAAAATAAAGTCTGAGATACGTGTACATTTTTAGAATACCCTAAAGCAAACAACAATAGCATAACGAGTTCTCATTCAAAGTTGAATTCAACGTTGATGGGGTAACTAATTGCTGAGGTAACTAATGTACTTGTAACCCAAATACACTCATTCGCAAAGGTTTAAAAACATGTAACCGTGAAAAACTGCTCACTTAACATAGTTCAGTGTTTGCATTGAAGACGCAGCTCCAATAAACCAGTAGAATTAGAGCCAGATCAGGCAACAGTATAAACAGTGTACGCTTCCTTAAAGCCTAGAGGGAGTTTCAGCTCTTCCTGCTAGCCGTCCTTTCACGAGGACTTTGGTCGTACGACCTTTATGCCCTCACATTCTCCCAATCCCCGGCAATTACGAAAATGCAGCTGTCCACAAACCTAGCAACCTCTCAGCCCACAGACACAATCAATCGCACGCAAGATCAAACAGAGAACAAACACAAGCATTGGCAATTGTCCAGAAGGACACACACACACACACACACATTCTTTGCTGTACAGCCTTAGACACAGGCATTCTGCAGATGAAGAGATCAATAAGAGGTATTGCATGTCCCCTAAAAACTAGCGTTAGAAGTCAAGGGGGGGTTGATGTCAGCGTCTCAGCATCACTGGGGTATTTCAGGCCAAAATGAACTTGTAGAATTTCTTTGGGGTGATGCCATCTGGGGCGCTTTGGCATATGGTGTAGTCGGGTTGGTTTTTTAGGGTTTGTTTGTGGGCAAACATAATAAGCCTCATTTATAGCAAGAGAAAAGCAGCACTAGTGTGGTTCATGTTAGATTTGGTGAGATACAGGTGACAGTCATAGCTGAGTGCACAAATTAGAATGCAGTAAAATTCATTTTCTGTTTTAATGTTGGACGTTCAGGATAAAAAAGCTGATCTGTCACAGGAAAAGGGCAATGATTTTGTGTAACTGCACAAAGAAAACCGCGCAGCCATTCCTTGTCAGCGATACACTGCAGAGACAAGCCTTCAATTCTCCTGCGAATCTTGCTGCTCAGATCTTGCTCCATCTTGAGAAGGCGGTAGCGTTCATTGCTTCGTGACTGCCGCTGATTTTCTGCTGTGCTCCTGAGGAACTAAGCAAGCAGGTCGTTCTAGAAAGAGCTGCTGCATGCTATTCATCTGAGGAGTCACAATGCAGAGATGATCCTCCTCCACTCACGTCTCACATGGGCTGGATGCCCTGGATGATTGTTTTAGACCAACCCAAATCTATAATGTAGTGTAGGTGCTAAAATCCTGTGGCTAACTAGCTAAGACGTATCTGAAGCTGTATGGTGCTTTTGTAGGGCTACAGCTGTTCTCTGTATTGTGGCTCTCTTTTATTAAATGTCCCAGATTTCCATCATTCTTTCAGCAGTAGGCTTTCTTTAAAAAGATTTGTGGGTAAATAGCTCAGTAGGGTGCTACGTGGACATGGAAATGGCTTGGCCTCTGCCACTGAAGAATAATCACTGGCCCCGTGTGGCTGGGAATGAATGCGCTTTCAGAGATAGTGCAGATTTGTGAGCAGAGGGAAATATGTGGCTTCGAGATTAAGGAGCGAAACCGTATAACAGCAGAAGAGGAGAATTAGAAAAGATTAGCGAGCTGTTCAACCACTATTGGAGCTCCACAGAACTAAGTGTAGCGCATGTGACACAGAAGATGAGTGTTAGCAGGAAGTTATAATTCCATTGTGCAGGCAGGTTGTGTCCAGAATGTGTGCCTCCTATGCCTCCTACATACAAGTTTTCCTAAGGAAAGCAGAATCTTCACTAAAAGTTCGGTATCCTACCAAGATTGTGTGCTACCTCTTACTGCAACATCTATACTAACATTAAAATAAGTTGCCTCCTCCCCACCACAAACACACACACACACACACACATTCACCACTTTATTATAAATATTTATTTTCAACCCAGCAGTGTGTAAAATGTATAGAACTTCAGCAACACTGCAGTGTCCTATACACTCATACCACACAACACCTGCTACCCACACCAATGAGTCACTGGTACACTGAGAACCACCACCTTAATAATATCCAGTCAGCAGTGGTCAGACATTGGCCACTGATAAATAAGGTGGGGAATAATGTGCTTACCAACAGACATGCTACAGTCTGAATGTTTACAGTAGCTAAGAAAATACACTATATTGCCAAAAGTATTTGCTCACCTTCCTTGACTCACATATGAGCTTAAGTGACATCCCATTTCTAATCCATAGGGTTCAATATGATGTTGGTCCACCCTTTGCAGCTAGAACAGCTTCAACTCTTCTGGGAAGGCTGTC
>JAOXYF010000011.1:7312687-7326203 GCA_028565775.1 Sternarchorhynchus goeldii | reverse complement strand
AAAGTAAAGACATTCCTAATCTCCTAACATCCTAACACTGGCTCCACCCACCACTCATTCATAACTGAGATAAGATTAAAGTAAAGACATTCCTAATCTCCTAACATCCTAACACTGGGTCCACCCACCACGCATTTATAACTGGGTTTATTTTAAGGCCCGGGTGAGTTTGAAATGCCCTTTGGTTCCAGTCACAGCAGTTTCAAGCTCCTCCACAAAGAGTTGGGGTGGCTACAGGTTTACAGTGAAACCAACAAGGGGCCCACATGAGTACACATTTCAACAAATAAACTGTCTGAAGACCAAATGCCAATGTAATCTGACTAAACTGGATTTAAGTCATCATAAATATATCTCTAAAAAAGCTGCACTGAATAAAAAAATTTGTCCTGGGCTCTGTAACCTGGGCTCTGTAAGAGAAATGTCAATTACTGTCAGGCCTTTCAATTATTGTCAGGACAATCTATTACTTTGCATGTGCACATGCATAAGGCTAAGCATTAAGCATGTACGTCTTTGGAGGTCATGGCTTAGAAAAAGGTTTGGATACTAGGTGTAAGGAGAAGGCAGACTGCTTCAGTGACCAGAAGAGAATGGACTCCCCCCCGAGTCTTGGTTCCTCCAAAGGATTCTTCCTCATGCTTTTAAGGAGTTTTTCCTTGCCACTGTTGCTCTTGGCTTGCTCACTCGGGGCTTGGACTCACACACTTGTAAAGCTGCTTTGAGACAACAACTGTTGTAAAAGGCGCTATAGAAATAAGATTTGATTTGATTCAGTGGTGGAATCTGGTGGAAGCTGGAAATAACATCAAAACTGAGTTCAACAGGTTTAAATATGTGACATTTTGTCTGTTTCTTTTTATTGGGAAAGAAAACCTGCAGCCCCACCAGCTGTTTATAGATAACACCTCCCACCCCGGTTTTAGGGCCTACCCTTCGGTGCACAGAACTGAGAGGAGAATATTGTTTTTTTTTTCTACCTGTTCCTGTGGAGGTGACCGGAACTCTTTGGTCTTCTTAGCGGTGACAGCAGCTGACATGTTGAGGGCTAGCATTAGCTCGTTGTATCTGAACTTCTGGTTGTACTGAAGCTTTGACACGAAGCCGTCAGAGAAGGACACGATGGCCTCAATGCGGTGTCTTAGCTCGCAGTCACAGAAGTAGTGAAGAAGCTCACACATCTGGGTTTGTATTAAAGAAATGGTACAAGCTTATTCTTCACATCCCAGTTCACTATAAACAAATTACAGTTGCTAGAATTCCAGTCACTTTAGGTTTCAGTCTTAATCCGAAACACCTCATATATGAAAAAATCACAAAAGGTGATGTCATGATGTCATGGTTTTATAGCTATAATCACTGTTGACTGAAATCCAAAAGCTGATGAATATCTGGCTGTCACAGAGGCTCTGGCACAAAGGCTCTGCTCCAGGTTTTGCTACTCTGGATCCTCCTACTTCCACTTCCTCCCAAGCAAACCCCACTAACCACTACTGACTTGTAGCTCTGTACATTTATAAACCACACCTGTACTTTTTCTACAAACTGTCCTCTCTGTTTTTAACCTTTTTTCCATAGTGTCTTGTAGTTTTTGTTGTTTCTTACATTCATCAAGGGGTTCATTCAGGGATTCATCAGTTATGTGCATTTGGGAAAATATAGACTATATTTTTTATACAGAGAAATTAAAGATTAAGATATCATAAAACAAATTTACACAAGAGTAATCATTTATATTTCGTAGTATAGATCATATGTCTGATTCCTTCCATGTATAGTTCTGTTACCAGGTCAGTTCTGCTAAATCCATTACTGTTTTTAAATACATACATTTTAATTGGAGAGTTATTTTATCTTTAAAATAAAGCAGTACCTCTGTCCAATCATTTACAATTAGTTGTAACCATTTCCTAGTCAGTGCCTTCTTACTACCTGCCACGTCTCTGTGTTCTTGATTATGGGTTTGCCCCAATTACACTGTTTTTGCAAGTCATCAAAACTCTGCCTGTTTTGATGACGCCTCATGGATTACACCTATTAAACTCACTCAGCACACACTCCTTGGTGCCTCTGACTCCAGTACACGGGCCCTTAGGGTGCAATAAATGTAAGGAAAATGAGTTATTATGCCATGCTGTGCACTAACTAAAGCTACTCAGTTTACTCAGGCCACAAGTGAATCTTCCTACCTGCCGCTTGACCGACTCAGGCAGTTTCTTCTGCAGCAGACCTTTGATTGGCGGCTTTGTGTCTTTGGCTTCCTCCTCCCCGGCCTCCACGGCCTTCTCCTCCACCCCAGTCACGCCCTCCTTCTCCGTGGCCTCGCCCACCGCATCCTCCCTCTGCTCCCCAAACACACTCGGGTCGATCAGGAGCAGGATCTTGTGAACATCCTGGTTGGCCAGCACGCCCATGGTCAGCAGCGTGCAAATGAGCCTTAGAATGGGTACAAACTGGTACTCCACGCTGCCCCCAACCGGGTCACGGATGTGGTCGCCCCCGCCCTGGACGGCCTCCGTTAGCATGCTGATAGCCTTGTCTCTCAGGACGTCCAAGGGGATTTCGGGACTGTAGAGGTGCTGGTCACGTTTGGTGGTGATAAAGCAAGGTGGAGCAAAACTGAGCCTGGGTTTTAGGGATGTGCTCAGGCCCACACCCGGAGGTTGGTGGCGCTTGGAGGCATCCGGAAACAGTCGGATGCTGCGTGTCTCTGCAGTGACTGGGATGATGAACTCATTGTTCATCATGAGTCTAGCGCCTTTAGCCGTCTCCAGGTGGATGCTGATGAGCACATTGTAGAAGCCTTCACGCAACATGCCCGACAGGTACTGGTTGTCAATGGTGTAGAGGAGCTGGGATTGGTCAAGATGGCTGCAGAGGGCGTGGGCTACGCGAGTGTTCCCGAGGGCACAGAGGGCGCAGTACAGCTTCAGGGTGTGGTAATGGAACGTCCGCAGGTCTTCCTGCTCAGAGAGCTCCATGATGTCCACACAGCTTTGCAGTGAAGAAGAAGAAGCAGTTAGCAGTGTTTGTCTGTATAAGCAGTAATAAAATAAACCCACAGAAGGGATTCATGAGTTTAACGAGCTTATTATGTCTTCCTAAAATTGCTATCTTTGCTAATAATGGATGAAAATATATTATGGGCCAGTTAGCATTATGCAAATGTGTCCACACTAGCTTTCATTAATGCACTGCAATAATTAGCTCCATTAGCCTTTTTGAGTGCAATGTTAGTTCAAGGTTAAAAGTGTTCAATGAACTTGCATTTGTATACGAATTATCAGTCAAGAGTGCACATGTGCAAGCAAAATTCTTATATGCATGAGCAGTGCATGTGTACCAACCGGTTCTCCTCTGGTATATGCACAGCCAGCATCTGCAGGGGCTCCAGGCACTGCACCTGCCAGCCGTGCCTCTCGCTCACACGGCCCGGCTCCACCTTCAGGAAGGTGTTGGGCATTCGGCTCCACAGCACCGCCTTGATGGTCTGGACGTCCAGCCGCGGTGGGCACTGCGGGACCGGGTTCTTGTGCTCGCTCTTAAAGATCGCTGACGACAGGGGCATGGCATTCTGGGGGAGGAATGGTGGCAAAAGCAAGAGGTTCTGGGCACGTTTCTTTACAAATGGGATAAACGTTTGGCATAATGTATACATATGTTAAAGGAACTCCATATATGGAGATGTGGACAGCCTATGACTGTTCTGTATTTCAGCATACATTTATTTATATTTACTAAGATTTTACATCAAGATTTACTAAGGTGAGAGAGGTCTTCATTAGCAACATAATGTACTCACCTAATTAGCCATAGATATCCAAGACCATTCACTACCAGCAACTAGCCTGCCAATGCTGAACTGGTACTGAACCAATGAACCTAGTTAGATGGTTTTAACATGGTTTTACATATTTTAAAGATGCTTGTTGCTGTCAGTAGGTCCTGTATGAAGTTCATCTCCTAACCAGCATGCACAGAATGGGAAGTATATATACTGTAAATGCCTTCAGTCCAGGCTCTCGGTTTAGAGAGAAGATCTAATCTGATGTGAGGATGCACTAACCTTGATCTTGGTCAGCTCAAACTGGAACAGATTCGGACTGGTGGGCCGTACAAACACAGCAGGGAAAAGCTTCGTGTTGGGTTCCACCTGGTCAACACACACAACCCTTCCTGACATCATCACTCTCTTCCTTCAAGAGAAACCTCACATGAAGCTGCGGTGTAGAAAAACAGGAGCTAAGACTTTGATTTCTTATTCAACAGGTGCTGCGGGAGCCAAAGAGGGCATGAAAACAAGAACACTGCGTTTCACTGAACTGCCACCAGCAAGCTACAAGGAAAGTAGAGCAAAACTGACAGAACAAATCATTCATTGTGTGCTGGAGGAAGCACCTCTGCACTACTGCTAATCCAGTGCTGATGTGATGCTGTCAGCACACTACTGGTTCCATATCCATATCCAAGTCAACATAAAACATAAAAGCTACAATAATAAGTGTAAAGGTTCAAATAATAACAAATGTTCAAATTTTAAGAAAGAAAGGCAAGAAAGAGGCCACCTTCTGTAGCTCTGTGCAGAAGATTAAACAGAAAATAAATGTAGTGTTTAATATCAGTACTCAGCTGGATGGAGGTGGTGTGGAATGGTATTTCAAAAGCTTAAGAGTCAAAGTCTGGAAAGTAAGACAAGTGAGCTAAAGATAATTACCACTGGCAATGAGGCATTCAAGGTTAATGGCCAATGACTTTTAAACTACAGCGCTACACTGTGTGCCATTGTACTTGGAATAAATAGTTCTGCCTAATTTCAATAAAATAATCAAAGGTCCCTTTATTAATGTATCTCTCCTCTATGGACGGACTGAGGGGACTCTACTGGGGGAAGCAGGAGAGAAACAGAGACAGAGCAGTAGTAAAGAGGGGGCAGAGATTAACATGACAACCAAAAAGGAACCAGAGAGATATACAGAAAGAGATATACAGAGAGAGATATACAGAGAGAGACAGAGAAATATAGAGAGAAAGTGTGACGGAGGTTAGGATATTAAAGTTAGGAGAGAGACAGAGACTGTAATCTACAGACTGGAAGAGAGAAACCAACTCAGAGAATAAGATCATATGAGAGAAAGATGTACACAGCAACAGAAACAGAAGCACAGAGACAGTGAGAGGCAGAGGCAGGGAAAGAAACCATTCCTTAATGGATGGGAGATAAGCCAGCCATAAGCTTGCTTGATCTTGGCTTGTTCTGTGGTGTCTGCAAGTCTCCTGTGGAGAACTGGACAGCTTGTGAATATGAGGCTGGGGGAAAGTCAGCCATAGTAAGCTGTTCCTTCCCTCAGCTCCCACTGTGAAGTCGCTGGTGAACTAAGACTACTGGCAAATATTAAAGACCTTTTGCCTCAAAGTATGATAGAAGTTGTTTAGTCAGTTATTACAGTATTACTGGAACAAGGTGACTTAAACTGCAGTAACACAAGTCCGGGTGGTATCATGGTTGAGATGATGAGGAGTTGGTGAAGACTGAGGACAAAGAGACCCTCTGAAGATAGTTTAGCATCAGTGCTAAACTATCATAAAGAATGTGCTGGATGTTCTCACCCAAACTTACATTAAGGTTACAGAAAAGCCACAAAACCAAGACCTGATTAACACACTCGGGTTGGGAAGGTTTACTTACAAAATGTATTGTGTTACAGATTTACCTATAAAAATTGATCAATGAAGCACTACATTAAAGCAATGTAATCTGATTACATTCCATTATGTTTGTTTCACTTTTTAAGTCTTCAAATAAAGATGGATTTTCTCATAAAGACAAAACAAACTTAGCCAATGTAACTTTTACTTAACATAATCAAATAACACAAATACTGTATCCATGCTAAACAAATCAATTAGCACTCTAATGGCATGATGTGTGTTAATGAAAAGAATATAATCACACCTGAAAGACATCACAAACGCACACGTTTAAAATCAAATGAAAACATTTAATAAATCCTATTGTTCCAGTGTGGAGAGCAGTACCTGGTAGGAGGTTGCCAGCTCTTTGCCATTAACGACAAAAGTCACCAAGCCAGTAGCCAAATCGATCAGGCAACCAATCTCTAAATCCACGTTACTGCGGCTGGAGGAATGGGTCGCACTACTGATGTCCCCTCCCCACACCATATAGCAGTTACTCCTCTTTACACTGTAAAACAAGGTTGGATTAGTCTGATTGGTGCATATCCCAACCAATCACAACAAACAGATCTGAAGAAATGGCCAATGGCTAAGCGTCTACCTCTCGTGGACCCGGCCTCGCTCGTCGCCCAGCGTAACGGTCACAGTCCGGTTCTTGCTGAGGTTGAACTGGTTGCTATAGTAATGGTAGTCAGGGGTGACCCAACCAACCCACACACAAGAGGGATCTTGTCCAGCAAACACCCTGACCGAGTGATAGTACTACAAAGCACATTAAAAGCACATTAAAAGCACATTACCTACATACAGGAAAAAAATATTTCTGCAGTGAAGAAACTGGATAAAACCACCATAACTTCATGTCACTTACTGTGGTTATGCTACTATAGTCAGTTCTCCTGATGTCCTCTATGTGTTTCAGAGATTTCAGAGGGTGCCTGTGAAACAGGTTCGAATCCAACAAATCACACTGGAAAATCTGATTTATATTCCACTGATATTCGTTAACTGGTTTATGGTATATAAATCATTACAGGCCATTTTTAATAGAGCGGCAAAATCCTGCACTATGTAAGATACAGGTTAAATGTTTGTAAACTCAATAATAACAAATGCTCAGAATTTCAGGATATTCGTATACTCTCATTTCACTGATCTGACTTAATGTAGATGCATGAGAATTTGGCCCAAATTAATTAGTTAAGCTAGTTCTGGAAATTCTCCTTAAAAAGTATTCATCAATAATTTTAATGCAGTTCACTCAAGTTAAAAAATCTTTCTGTAAGATTTTCTATAAAATAAAGGCATTTAAGTCATTCTTAAAGAAATCCTACATTTACATACATTTACATTAAATTGCGCTGAAAATCATAACAAACTGTTGTATAGTGCATGTTTGAGAAGAACCTCTGTGAAGCATATCAGCTTCCGCTCACCTGTGTCGGAGTTTGAGCGGCTCTTCATCGTGCACGCCGTTGACGTCAACACCGACGCTGCTGCGGAAGGCTGCGTGGAACTCCACGGGCATGCTCAGCCGTAGAAACACCATGTCAGCGTTGCTGTTCTGTGTCCCAAACGTCTTGTGGGTCACTTTCAGACACGGGGGACTGTCGACGGTGCCGTCGATGCGCGTGACCTGCAAACGCAACGGGTTTTAACTCACCCTTCCTTTCCAAACAAATAAAACTATTCATGATCTGAATTCTGTTTTGTATGCAGATGCTGTCACGTGGATGACAGCTGCAGGTCTCTTGATACGAGCATTAGGCAACATGGTTGCACACGCACTTCTGCTACAGGCACATTTTGGCTGACTAAACTAAACATGTAGTACTAACCTCGTAGAGACATAAACAACATGTAGGAATAGCACCTTTCCATATTGCACACCAATGAGTCCAAAAACAGAAGCCAAAAGAAGGATTTTACACTTTATTAGGGGGAGAGGGCAGAAGGATCCAGGCATTACCGCAATATGACAGTGATCTTTTGGCACGTTGATGAAGGTAGGCAAGCGCTTGCTGAACCACATGGTGACCTCTCGGTTCATGTTGACAGCGAAGGGTCTGAAGCCCTCCTGCAGTCCACACATGGTGTAGTACTTGAACGTGCTGGCGTCCTTTCCCAGGTTCATCCGGCCAACCTGTGAAAGCCCCAAGCTGCAGACCGGGATAAAGCCTGCAACGGAGATGACAAGACAGCATTCACTGTTAGGAGACTGTATGTCATTCCTGGAAACACACAAATGACCAGAGTCTGGAACTCTGAAACAGAAAGTCTGGAACAGAAAGCATGTGAAGAGTCAGTCACTTCTACTGATTCCTGGAAACGAGTTTACAATTAGCCATAACCACATGACAAAGCGTAACTCCTTCAGAGCCCTTCATTCTCTCTTACTCACCATCCTCGGTCTCGAAGTCGGTGAAGCAGAGCTCAGAGCCCTTGTTCGTGATGAGGATCTCTCCGTTGAGTGTGAAGATCATGGACTTGTCCTCCATGTTGATCATGCAGCCCACCACATCTCCGGCGTGCCAGCAGCGCCCGAAGAGGCGGCTCCCCTGATGGAGGCGGTGGCCCTGGGGGTGTGGCAACAGAAAACTACAAAAATGCTGGGAATGTGGGAATGGTGAAAGTCCAAAGCCTTAAACGCTGGGACGTGTTAGGAAAGAGTGTTTTTGCAGAGTGAACTATTGATTATATGGGTCAAACCTTTTTTTTATGAAATCTTTAGCATGCAAAGGAAGATCCTTAGATGTTACACTCTTAACATTTGTAAACATAAAAAAGGTTTTTTTTAAAAGGTGTTTTTAAAAAGAGATTTTGCCACTAATTTATTGTATAATGTCACAGCCTATTATCTTAGTTTTGTAGAACACAAAATTTCATTTCTGAGTCACTATTCATAAAAAGACCTCAAAAAAGGAAATCAGTAATCGTGAAGTAGTAATAAAAAAAACTAGCTTGTAATTTTTAATGAGACAAGAAAAGACTATTCATCCCACTGGGTCAGTATAATGCATCAGCTCAGCTCTAACGGGCGCTGACAGCAGTTAGTGATATGACATGACAGATGTTAGTTACTTACAATCTAATAATTAATGGTGAAAAACTGTCCACACGAAAGAATGCAGGTTTCATTACATCACATATTCCAATACACAATTCCAATAATTTTTTGTTAATAAATATCAAATATCACATTTGGAATCTGAGCAGGAAAACCAGAGTTATTTAGGCTTGCACCTCTGGTCCCACACCGCATACTGCATCCACACTAACCAGCGGGTCCGAATCTCACCCTGTAGCCGTCGAAGACATAGGCCTGGTCGTCGGTGCCCAGCTCCACATCGGGCCGCAGGCCCGGCCGAGCCCAGCCCACCCTCATGTCTCCGCCGGTCACTGCCTCGAACTCAAAGTACCACTTGCCCACTTTCACTGCGTACGTTTTCTCCAAGCGGAAGAAGCGGATCTTGTCGATGCTCAGCCTTTCCACAATATGGCCTGCAATGGCGTGGGGGTGGGGGTGTGGTGAAAATAGGGGGGGGAGGTGGGTGCAGACCGTCAAACAAATTAAGGAAGACTAATTTCATGTCCCACAAATAAACCAGTGCCAGGAGCATCAGCCTCCACCATCTGGAGCTAAGGAGTTAATATACTAAAACTCTGTGAGTGTATGTGTGCATTTCTGACATCCATCTGATCCACACATACTCTGAATACAAAACAGTGACTATGCCAAAGGAGCAGATGATCGATGTATTAAAGTAGATGAAAAAACACATGCCCTTACAGGATCCTAAAAACAGTGACATAATGTTCCCAGTGCAGTATCAAATATAGGAAAATTCACAAAAAAAGCAGAGAATTTATTATTAAGTCCTGATTCAAGAAAACCAGCAACTGACTCCGAGATTGTGGGCGTGTTTGTGCTGTAATTCTGGCCTCTCACTGAACTCTTTGATTTGGACCCAGAAACACACAAATACAAACAATTCTTGAGCCACTTACAGAAATGCCTTCATTTTACAAAAGCCAGTGGAAAGTTTACTGCAAGCACTTGATTATATAAAATGCCTGTAACCGCAAACAAATATCTTATCAATTTGATTTATGGACTCAAACATGCATTTCAGCTTGGGGTTCAATCCACAGTGATGCCAGCTGGCTGTGAAGGAAACGCAGTAGTGGTGCTCTTAAGAGCCATGGAGAAAAGTGGAATTAATCCCTAAAATCATACTTTTTCCAAAGCTTGTAGTTGCTGAGTCTCTTGCAAATTTATTTTTTGCTAGATTTTTGGTAACATCAGATTGTGCAACCAATTCTATAGAGTAGCTATACCATTGTTGTATAGTACAGTATACAGTCATATTATGTAAATATGCACTGAGTATACTCACAGTATCAAAGTGAGTATAATTTATCTGTGTATTAATGCTGTCATCCATTTTATGAATTCCGTGCATTGTTACACATTGTTACTCAGTATATCACACTGTAATTAAAGTAGTTAATACCTACTGCAACAGTGGTAAAGTAATACAAATCAGTACCAGATCTTCCAGACATAAACTCATGACATTAAAAAAGCTTATAAAAACATGTCGTATATTCATATCATTAAAATGATTAAAATATTATTCTAAAATATTATTTCTTTCTTTAATATACATGGCATGTTAATGCATTTCTGTGACATACACATCCTGTATGACCGCTGCATCAAGTGTGAGGGCAAGGTGGTGGTCTTAAGGGGATATACACAAGCTGAGTGTGTAAGGAGACATTCCTGAGGCACCCACCACACTCCTGGTCAGGAGGTTCGATGCTGTATCCATATCCGATGAGCGTTCGGATGGCCTCACGGAGGCTGTCCCGGTTTGACTTCTTGGTGCGCTCGTCGAGCAAAGTATATGGCACCAGGCGAGGGTTACGCTTGCTTTTTACATCCTGCAGAGAGACAGGCCGAGAGAGAGAGAGAGACAGGCAGAGAGAGAGAGAAAGAGAGACAGGCAGAGAGAGAGATAGAGAGAGAAACAGGCAGAGAGAGAGCGAGAGAAAGAGAGAGAGAGACAGGCAGAGAGAGAGAGAGAGAGAGAGAGAAAGGCAGAGAGAGAGATAGAGAAAGAGAGGCAGAGAGAGAGAGAGAGAAAGAGAGAGAGAGACAGGCAGAGAAATGACAGATAGAGAGTGAGAGAGATAAGCAGAGGCAGAGAGAGATAAGCATTGCTTGTACAGCCTGAGCTAGAATTTGTTATGATGGGCCCAAACAATGCCTCCACCTAACTGAGGACAACTTTGGCTGCTTCTCTCCATCATTATGTTTTTGATCACATTACACTTCATATGTAGAGGTTCTTCCATGTGTGGTTCTGCTAGTGGTAATGCAATGGAAGTTCTCGACACGTAGTACAGTAAGATGGATCCATAAAGAACAGAACAGGAAACAGGAGGTGCAGTAATCAAACAGCACAGCGGTTCGAACTCAAGAGGCATCGGTGGCACGTGCCTGCTGTATGCCGTAGGTCCAGCCCTGCTTGATCCTGTCTTTGGCCCAAACGTTGTGGGCGTTCTCCGCCAGCTTATCCACCAGGAGCTCCTGGCCTGGGCTCAGCCTCACGTCAGACAGGTCCAGTGGAGTGGGCTTGTAGCCATTGGACATCATGTAGCTTTGCAGACACACAGGACACAGAACATGATTAAGGAACAAAAAAAGTAAAGTGTGACATCAGTCCACACTAGACCACTAATAACTCAACATTATTACTCATAATAAACATCAGCAATGCCAATTCTATAATTCTATATATGTATATACAAGGTTTGGCTTTATAACAAAACTAGACTCAGACAAAAGCTGTTTTGCTGAAGCTCAACTGCTTCAAATAAACAATGTTCATAATGATTTAGCATAGCATAACCATAAAATACCATAAACCAATAATTAAAGTGTTCCACATTCCAGCTAGAGGAGCCCTGGAGTTCCTAACTGCATGAGCCTGTGAGTCTTACTTCTTGGGGAGCTTCACTTTCTGGAGCTCCTCCTCAGGACTGCCATGGACCTGCACGATGTGGCAGCCCAGTGCCAGCAGAGTCCTGCCGAACAGAGAGTCCCGCAGTGGGTGAGAGCTCTGGCTGAGGCCGCAGTGCCATGCCACGCCTCTATTAAGGAAGCCTACCCCGCACAAGACCAACTGTGGAGTCACACTTACAAGAGAGGGGCACAGTGCAGACACAGGGATGCATGGACATAGAGACACTGCAAACACAGTGACATCCCAGACACAGGGACACTGAAGACACAGGCACAGTATAGACACATGCACACAGAGACACTGCAAACACAGTGACACAGGGACACAGAGACACTGCAAACACAGGGACACATGGACACAGAGACACTGCGGACACAGGGACGCATGGACACACAGACACACCAGACACAGGGACAGCACAGACACATGGACCCAGTGTACAGGGGCACACTGGCGGCATTTGCACTTCATGAATCCTTTATGAAACCATGACGTGTCCATTATAAATGTATGCAGGTTGCCCTTGAAGTGTTCATACATGGCATTAAAAAGGCTGAAGATTTACACAAAGCCATCTGCTCCTTAAAGTTCCCACTCGTACTGGTGCATATGTGAGCTGGACATTGTTTAACAGAGAAGACTGAGTTAAGAAAAACATTTGATAAAGTGATCATTCTTATTAAGTACATCTGATTGGTCGTGACATGCAGTAGGTTTGTTGTGCCCTGCTGCAGAGTGTGTGTGTTTGATCTACCTGTGTGTGTGGGTGCGTGTCTGTGTGTGTTTTAATTAAACACGCTGGGGAAGTGCAATCACACGCACATACTCTGAAGTGCTTTGAAGTGTAATCACGGGGAGGGTGACAAATATGCACACACACACACACACACACACACACACACACATATGTACATACACACACTCTCACGCACTTCCAGAAAGAGAGCTTACTTCAAGGTCTCTGTTGACATCTGCAGGTTGTAATTCCTCTCTGTTTCAGGCAGTTTGGAGAAATCCACCAGGCAGGGGTGCTGCCTCTTATTATCATCCCTCATCTGAGGAAGGACCGCACAGCACAGCAAGTCATTATGGGACACTGGATCAACTGCTCAGGACTGGAGACAGACTACATGTGGCAAAATGACATCACAATCCAGGAAACAACCATAACAACCCCGAAGCTGCCTGGAAATGTGTTATAAAGGACGGGGGAGACAGAAGAACAGGAAGCTGTTTCACACATACACACACACACACGTGTGTGTATGCTTGGGGAAGGTATGCTTGGGAAGAGGTGATTCTTCTTGTGGACATGTCAGGAATATAAAGGAAGCATGAGTCAAGAATACTAAATGTGAACAATCCAGTGAAAAAAGAGACTTGCTGATTGGGACACGCTGTGGAAAATGTTCTACCATGGATGCAAGACTCAGTTCAGCCCTATGTCTTTGCTTATTGCCTGGTTAGAATTTTTACACACACACACACACACACACACACACACACACACACACACAAGCTCATCCTTGTATATGTCACACCTTTTCATAATAATAACAGAGCATGTGCATGCAGTACTATTGCAGACACTAAGCAGGGGTCCTGGAGTGCCGTCACATCTACAGTATGGGTACAGACACAGTGTGTGTCAGCAGGTCCAAAAGGGAGTCAAAGATGCTCATGAGGGATTCCTTCGGAAAAAATACAGCAGCACACCTGCTCCAAGATGCTCTAATCGTTTGCCGCCAAGAAAATTAGCATTTGTAACGGGTGACTTACAGTATACATAT
>JAOXYF010000011.1:7273956-7305830 GCA_028565775.1 Sternarchorhynchus goeldii | reverse complement strand
TTCTGGGCCCAGTGTTGTGAGGTAGATACACATTCCTTTCTTATATTGGGATTCTGGCAAATGTTGTTGATCCCATGTGTCCCCATAGCAACACCTTTGAAGTGCAGTGATGGAACAGGTCATCATTGACTTCTCTAGTTAAAGGTTAAATAAAAAAAACAATCAATAAAAAAAATGAACATTTTAATTTCTGAGAATCAGAGAATGATAGAATGGTGTTCTATGCATCTCTACTGTGGTTCTGAAACGTCCACAAATTATTATTAGGACGCATTTGACAGCCTATATCCTACATTTAAACCAACAGTTAAATGAAACATTGGCTATAAATGACTGAAAGACTGAAGGCATATAACCCAAAATCCCGACTTTACATATTAAAGCCATTTAAACTATATTCATTTAAAAATTTAGAAATTGAGTTTTCTTTTTATATTGAAGTACTCTCCAAATATGTCTTGGGATGATGGGATGAGAGTCATTATTTTTCCATATTGAGTAAGTGATCTTATTTCCCTACAGACTACATGGGTTCCTCTATTCAATAACTTTACAAATTTGCTATGAAATTGGTTTTCAATGCTGTGGAGATGGTAATTAATAAAGGCACACTTTCATCAGGGCTCCACCCTGATGATGGCGACATCCTTTCCACCAAACTCTTACACCCCACCAACAACATCTGTAGCACATCACTGGGAGGTCAGGGTCAGGTTTTTATGGTTGGATTTTTAATCTGCTAAAATCAGTCTCCCTCGTAATTCCTCATGGGTATAAACCCCAGTACCCAGTCTCCTGGTCAGTCACTTGAAACCCGTGGTGCGTGCGAGCAGAGAGCAGACGCCCACCTTGTGGTTGCGGCCGTGTTTGTAGAGCAGTGCGATGATGGACTTGATATGTCCTCTCTGGATGACGTTGAGCGCCTCTGGGCTCTCGATCAGGATGCAGTGCAGGACCTCCAGAATCCCTGGGGTGCGGAGGGGGCCATTACAGCCCGGCGCGAGGGAAGCGAGACGGACAGAAGACGGCAAATGACGGACTGGGTTTCAAAGAAATGCTGCAGTAGTGTCATGCTTGAAAGCAAATCAGCTGTCAGCGTAACGGTAATGACAGGCACTGACCCGTGCTGGTGTATGACTGCTGGCACCTACCTGAGGAAGACTCCAGTCTCTCCAGCTTGCTGACCAGCCAGTCTAGGTTTTGGGAGAACTGTGTGCAATTGTTCCTGTTCCCTCGAATCAGAGCAGCTAAAAAATTTATATACACATACAAAAGGACCAATAAATGAGTAGTGCTAATAGATAGATAGACAGAGCACATTATTGATAGATAGATAGATAGATAGATAGATAGATAGATAGATAGATAGATAGATAGATAGAGCACTTTATTGATCCCAGAGGGAAGTTCATATACACACCAGTAATTAGACGCAACCTTTTCCTATATCTCATACAGTCCATCAAAGACAACCTCTCTTAAGCTTATTGCCTTATCGAAAAATATGCTAATGCACATTTTGCATATTTTTAAATATCACTCCCCTCTCTAGGGCAGAAGAGGTATCACCTTCAGACACCTCCACCTTCATGTATATTAATAACAGCGTGTCTTATAGATGGAGGTGCTGGGGGATGGTCCGGTGATGGTGATGTCAAGCGCACTGACAAGGTCACCTCGCTCAGGCAGGGTAGGAGACGCACGCTGAACCCGGAGAGCGAGCGCCCGTGTGGACCCAGAGCTAGGTGGAGGAGGCGGAGTGCAGTTCGAGAAAGAGCCCACAGAGGGTCGCGGATTAGCGCCATGGCAACAGAGCAGGGCAGTCTCTGGGAGGTGGGGAATGTCCATGGGGGACGGAGGGGGAATGGGGGAAGACGTCAGCCGCCACTACAGACACTGATAAGGATGGATGCTGTGATTTATCATAGACCCAGAGACCATCTGCTGAGGAGGAAGCTCAGCAGGTATAACTGGTGTGTGTGTGTGTGTGTGTGTGTGTGTGTGTATGTGTGTGAACATCTGCACAAAAGTGCATTTTTATGGCCATTACAGATCAGCTAGAATCCTACAGGGAAGGTTTCCTTCAAAACCTAGAATGCTGATCTGAAAACTATGCAGAGCAACATGAAGGTGGGAGACCTAACGTATGATGACTGAGCATATGAAACACAACCTACATTCAAATGTCAGCCAGGTCAATGGAATGTAATAAATATACGTTCACTGTGCTTCCATAAGGCTGTTTTGTATCTATGGCACATCAGGGACTAAGCTGATGCTATGGCAACAGCGCATCATAAAGGAATGCAGTTAATAATGCCTCAAAAGATGAGTTTAGCCTAGTTTGCATATGCAATTGTATGCAATATTGTATGCAACATTCAAAATTATTATTTAATATTTCATATTATGTATTTTCTATTTAGACACAAAAGGTTGTCCAATTCACCCTCTGTATTCTGCAGTTTTGCCACCCACACAATGCAATTCAATTGTAAAACATTAAAGGCATCTAAGATAGAACAAGGTTCTATTTTATATTCAGAGCCACAGTCCACTTAGAGTATATTCCCCTTAAGAGTTTACTGGATTCAGAAGAACCCTGTGAAAGAGACCTCAGATAAATCACAAATAAATCACTCATACTGCAGGATCTGAATTTGGACTGAAACCATGACAAGAGAAGAATAAAACACTAATGACCTAGTAAATCTATTCAGGAGGTTAATCAAAAGACTGCTGTGTGTGTGTGTGTGTTTGCGTGTCTTTGAGACACTAATGATGTTGCTTGGATGGGCTGCTCACACACACACAGATGCAAACACACGCATACATCTCACACACTTCACTCTTGGAGAAAACCAGTGCTGGCATTCTGGGTGAGGAGTAGGCCAGAGTGCATGCTTGTGGTGAGCGCATCTCACCCAGCAGCGCGTAGAGCAGGTGGAGAATGTCCTTCCAGGCTGTTCCTGCCTCCTCCCCCGCACACTCGCCAAAGTGTGCAGCACTATTGTACACGCTCAGCCGGTCAATGCAGTCTGACACCAGCGTCAACATCCCCTGGGAAACGGAGCAAGAGACAGATGAAAGGGAGAAGGAGGAATGAAGAGGAGAGAGAGAAAGAGAGGGAGAGAGGGAGAGAGATGGGGGATGAAGGAGAGAGAGAGAGAGAGAGACAAAGGATGATGAGGAGAGAGAGAGAGAGAGAGAGAGAGAGAGAGAGATAGGGGGATGAACAAGAGAGAGAGACCTCCCCTATCACACTGCCCATATGTGCCCTTTTATCCAGAGTGCACTGCTCACTGCACATACTGAGGTGAGCTCTGGCAATCTAGGAGTTTGCAATCGCAGCACACACAACAAACACATGATCCACTGAAGATGACCTTCAGTGAGCCGTACGCTGGTGATCAAAGATCGCAAGACCACACTGAAAAAAAATAAAAAGAAGAAGACATCACACTCTCAGCTGTTAATTAAATGGCTAGAAACTCACAAATACTAATCAGGAATGTGGTAATGAATCGGAGAAACCATTAATATAACCCATTCTATTAGCGTAGCAAATCATAACTTTCCTATTAAGTGTAATTTTAGCAACAGGCCAGAAATGATCTCAAATTTATTTTCTCTGAAATGTCTCTGAAACATATAGTCTGCTGAATAATCATAAAAATGTGTTGAGATGGGATGAACCAGTCACTAGATGGGGTCCAAATTCATGGAGCAGTATGGAGTTTCCAGTCCGAGTTCAGAAGCAGACCAGTGCCAGAACACAAGAGGAAGAGTCTCTGACATCCCATAATTAATGCCAGCACCAGCAACTGGTGACAGTTGGGAAGATATTTTGAAGTACAATATGGCATAGAGAAAACAAAGAGAAAAGAAAACTGTTCTGGCACATTCCATAGCCCCCTCACCAAAAAACCTGAAAAATATGGACAAAAAAAAAAAGATGGGTGTATCTGAGGAGCAGCTGAGGGAACCCACCTCCTGCTTGAAGAGGTTCTGCCGGTTCTTGAGCGATCGAAGCTTATTCTGCTTCTCCTCATGCTCCAGCTCAGCATCAGGCAGCTGAAAGTAGGTGATGAGGTCCTTGAGTGTCTGTAGGACTTCCTCGATGGGGAGGAGCACAGCCATGCGGTTCTTCCCGGTCAGACCGTCCAAATCCCTGAGAAGAGAGGTGAGGGGTCACCACCACACCGCAGTGGGAGGGGCCAAGCACAAGCTGACTTGACCCCAGAAAACACCCCAGACCTAATCCGGCTTCAATTTAACAAAACTGTGAGAGAATAATGTTCTTTATATATGGAAACAATCAGCAGAGGCACATTATTGACAACTGTTTCTTTTGACTTAAACCATACAATCACTGGCTCATCTTCAGTAATGATAACCTTCCAGGGTGAATTATCCCCTGCTGGGTTTAGTGTGAAGTGTAATAACTGTTCATTATGGAAGAGTACAAAAGCATTTGCTTTGTTAGGGTAATAAAAGCAGTATTGGATGCCACATGATAAATTCCACTATGTTCATCCATGCAAAACAGATGATTCATCTGCTATAAATAGCTGGATGAATGTGTGTGTGTGTGGGGGGGTTGGGTGGGTGTGAGTGTGTGTGTGTGTGGGTGAGGATGTGTGTGTGTGTGAGTGTGTGTGGGTATGTGTGCACATGCCTGGCAGATGTAAGAATGAAAAGCCAGATGTGGGAGATGTTGAGAAGATAAGTGTAAGACAAGTGTGTGAGTTCAGAGGTCATAATGTGTCTGATGGACCATCATCCCTCAAAGAAATCAGGGGTGATCAAGCACATAGACACACACACATACAACACAAGAACAGACGGAGACCTGCAAAAACATACACAGATAAACACAGATCCACCCACCCAAACACACACACACACACACACACACACACACACACACACACACACACACACACAGTGAGGAAACAAGACTAAATAATGATTCAGTAATTCAGAGCAATTAAATTAAACTAGTAAACTCAATTGAGGGATCTCTACTAATGTCTCTTGATGATCAGTTGGGTGAAGGCGAGAGAAAAATGTATGAGATTCATGAGCTTTTAGCTCTTCACTTGGCATGTTGTAACGGTTTTTGCCAATGTATTTCTTTGCTAAAAAGACATTCAGCAGCAATTCAGGATTTTGGTTTGGAACGTGCTACAATCATTAATGGTGTAGAGTAACAAACGTCTGGAATATCCTGCCAATGTCCTGGCAATTTGATGCCATCTTGTAAAGTATTTAATTTGTGGTTGAATGTATGAATACTTGAATGTGCAGGTTACATGATTCAAAACGGACATTAAGGTTCGATTTAGAGCCCAGAGCAAGCGCAGTAGAGTTTCTGATAGGAAGGCGAGTGCTGTTGGGGAATCTGCCTATAGAGGGCGCTGTACCTGATGAAGCGGCTGAAGAGTCTGGTTGTGTTCCGTATGATGCGGGCAGCACGTGACTCCTCGTGCTGACAGCGCTGGAGGGTGAAGCCGTCATCCATGTGGCCTTCTGTGTGGAGGCAGGCCTGACAGAAAGACAAGCAGGTGAAGAGAGACAGAGAGAGGGAGACAGAGAAAGAGAGAGAGAGAGATGCTGTAAAGTTCACTCATACTCGGACTAACACTCAACACTTCAGTGCCTGGGTGAAGCAGATACAGCATGTTACAGCAATGCGCATGGATTATCCCTGCTAACAGCACTGAGCGCATACAGTAAGTATAGGGCAGGACATGATCCACAGGCCGATGACTAGGTTTGTCCAGAGCCGATGCTGGGCCAGCCACTCACCCGTCTCTTAAGAGGGCCCAGACGGGCTGACTTCACGTCGGGCGCCTGGTAGGACAGCCACAGACCCGTGGCCACGTGCAACACAAAGCAGAGAGAGTCTCCGTACTTGATCTCAGCCACTCCCATCCCCTCCACGTCCCTCTTGGGGCTCTGCTCCAGCTTCTCCTGTAAGGGACACACGGAGCAAAGGGCGCTAGGCGATGGCCACCAGACAGCCATGTCCTCCTCCACACAGCAAACACGTTGATTCACACTGCTACATTTAAACTGGTTTCACGCAGCGCTGGCCACTACTGCGGTCAGTGTCACCCCCGGCCGTGCAGATGGATGTGCCAGCGGTCTGGAAGCACCTAATTCAGACACACCACTCTCCTGTGTAGAAGCATCGCATCTGCAAACTGCTCCCCATGTCTTCAAACAAACCCCCCGTGACGTCACGGACCAGCGCAGAAGAAACCGCGTGTAACCTGTGCGGAACACGCGTGACCCGCGGATAACACTCACGGCCTGCACAGAGCACGTCTGATCCGCAGAGGCAGCATCGCCGACTGCAGGTGTGACAGGCTGAACCGGCTCAGCTGGTAGCACTTAGTGACAGGACGGGGTGAGCCAGTCCGCCATCCTTATCCCACGGTGATCGTACTGTACGTTTTCATCCTAGCTATTATTTTTCCAGAAAAATATCTGGCAACCGCTGAAAACCCCTCGAAGAGCATGTAGCCAAACTGTCACCAGAAACCGCAAGTGTCCTCACGCATCACGGAGCAGAACAGGCTCCCCGAAAACCACAGAAATCTCCCCACGGCATGCGGAATTAAGCCAAGCACGGGAGGACCATGGGAGAAACGGACACCGCCAGATATAGAGCAGGTCTGGTCAAGAACTGTAGAAAGGCTGACCTCCCTCTCCAAGATGACTCATGATTACCAGAGTCCTCACAGGCTGAAGCAGCGACAGACAGGAAGGAAGAGAAGAAGAGGGGTAGAGAGAGATCAGCAGAGAGAGAGAGAGAGAGTAAGAGAGAGCTGCGTGTAAGAAACCCACAGGATGTCCAGAGGCATCATTGCTGAATCATTACCGAGACATTGTGATTTTTTTTTTTCAGCAGTGTGAATGCACCAGAAGAACAATAATTGGATAACAAATGACACGCAGTTGGAATGTGCTATCTGTTGGGCAGTCTCCAGGTGAGTAAAGGTTACTCTCCATTAATTAGTTTAAGCTTGAAAGACCCATTAAGAGCCAGTTTAATCAAGACCAAGAACCAGAGCAGATGGAGTCATGATGCTTGAGGGTTTGGTTTGATTAACCTGCCTGACATGTCCTCGTCACACTTCAGCCAAGGCAGCAGATGAAGAGCTTTAACTGCTGAGTGGAGCAGACTGTCAAAGGCTTGCAGCTGCCTCTTCTAAAGCTCTGTGTAATGACATCCATAGTTCTAAAGCCTACAGTACGCTTCCAAAATGAGCCCTGGATCTAGAAGAGCATTTTACATCGCTGTTGTCACAAATAGCTTCAGAGGCTTCATCACTGCTTCTGAGTCAGCCAGAATTCCTCAACAACCAAGATCCCGGGCCTGGTGCGGCCCGATCCGGCCACAATGTCCCAGCTGAGACGGGGCAGGCAGAGACCTTGGAGGCACGAAAGCAGAAGGCGGTGGAGGCCGTGTCCGAGCTCTCCCTGTCCTGCAGAAGGAGGCCCGCGTCCTCACTCAGGGCCAGGTAGTGGCCGGTGGTGAGGTGGCGAAGACGGAACGTCTGACCCCAGCGGATGTAGCTGCCGCACCAACTGCAGAGCGCACATATGTGAACACACGTACATACACACGCAGAGGCACACACACAAACACACACACAACACGCAAAACACACGTATTAATTCGTAAACACTGTATTCATAAACACTGCTCCCACGGGCTAAAGTGTCAGCAGTGAAAGTACACGGAGAAGATTCTTAAAGACAAAATTAGCAGTGTGGGACGTTTCATGAACTGAACTGTGAGCAAAAAAGAATAAGTGCTAAAATCTAAATGAGAAAATAACGTTTCTGCTTGAAACATTCAACCAAGGGAGTTCATTCAGGACTGGAGGGCTAGACTCCACAGCTCTCCTCTTATTTCACGAGAACAGAAATATAATTAGCGTGAGGTGAGAGTTACGCACCTGATCCGCAGAGGTTCTAATCTCCATAGAGACCGGGCTTTGACTCCCACTTTGCCTGACTCGTAGTTGACTATTCTAAAGAAAACAGGAGCAAAATAAAGGCACATAAAACACATAAAACAGCCCCCTTCCAGCCATACTGCGCTTAGACGCAAACACGGCCACTTTATGATCTCTGTGTAATGGGGCAGGTTTTGAAGCTGTAAGGGCCATTGCTGGCTCAGGGTAAACACCACACTGTAAATTCGATCAGCACAATGTGTATTTTGGTTTTTGTTTTGGTGTTTTTTGTTTGTTTGTTTTTGCTTTTCTTTTGCTTTTTTGGGCGAGCTGGGCGAGGTGGTGTGCCAGTGCGTGGCTCTGAGGTTCTGGTGGATGTTGTGAAGCTTTCCTCTGAGGTGTAACAGTGTAGTCTGACCCAGTAGCTTTACCTCCCTGCCTAAAGCCCCCATACGTTCTGTATTCCATGCAGGTTGTTACTTTATTTGATTACATGTTCAACTATAAAATCGTCAACAGGAAACGATTTTTTGTAACATTTCCATCATGATACACGGTTACCATTATAGATGTTACATGTCAAGGACTGAGAAAGCAGCACTTTCTCCACAGATGATTGAAATGAAACAGTATTTTGTGAAACTGTTTAGCCTTATGCAGTCCTCCAGTACAAAGGTCACACACTGAAAGCTTGTTTTCAACCATCACTATATAAATGAATACACAACTTCCTCACAGACAGACCATAGACTGTATAAGTCGGAACAAACACGTCGATGGACACATCAACACAAGGACTGGGGTCCCCCAGGGCTGTGTTTTGAGCCCCCACAACAATAGTGGACTTCATCAGCAAGGAAGATGACTCAAAGCCATGGGGAGTAGGTGAACTCATAGTGTGGCACGAGGACAACACGTCGCTGCTGAACAAAACAAACAAATGATCCTGGAACCTTCATGTCATCTCCACTGTGAAAAAAGCACAGCAGTGCCTTCACTAACCCACCGAGTACAAGAGCCAACCTTCCTCCTCCTGTCCTATCAACATTTTACAGTAGTGTCATAGAGAGCATCCTGACCAGCAGTACTGCACCATCTCTCACCAAAAACGTCTCCAAAGGATAGTGAAGACAGCAGAAAAGATCACCAAAACCCAGCTCACATCATCAGCTCAAGAACTGCACAGACAACGCTGCCTCAGCAAAGTGACGAGGATAACCAGGGACATTGCACATTCGGCCCAGTCTGTTCAGCCTGCAACCCTCCGGCAAGCATTACTGCAGTGTGAGGAGTCCAGCAACACTAATATACAGTTCAAAACTCAATTATTGGAAGCACCATCTCTGCAGAACCAACAACACACAGAACTAATGCATAGTGTAGATCTAAAGGTAAAGAATGCGTAATATGCATGTACATTACATTGCATACCAAACATGTACTATACTAATATGTAAAGTACATGTATTACTGTCTTGCTTGTTTTACTCATGTATTACCATAGCACAATGTGTCCATGTCATTTATAAATGTATTTGTCAATTGCACATCAGAGCCTGGGATCGCAATTTCATTCAGCTCTGCGTCGTATAGTCTGAACGACAATAAAGTTCATTTTGACTTTGAAATCTCGCAGATCTAAGCTTGTACTGCTCAAAGATCTTTCAGATCCAGTGTACTATATATGTGATATGTATTATTGTCAAGTGCACAGTCATGTCTAGCAGTATACAGCTTTTTAAATGTGCTGCAACAAACATGGATGGATTGGTACCACGGTAATATTTTTTGCCTGAAAAACCAATAAACGTGCCTTCATTAAAAAAAAAGAATTACATCATTAATAGTGACATTAGAATAGATTGAGTGTGACACTGACTGATAAATACGAACATCCTTGCTGATAGTGGATTTACGATAGATATTGAGTGATCCTGAAAGATCAGCATCTGGCAGCTTGGCCAGCTTTTCCTGGACTTTAAAGCCAAATCAGTAATTCAGCTTCTGGACTGTCCAGTATAATATGCTTGAAAGTTCCAGATTGAAGATTGTTTCATTGACGTTCACTTTGGCCTCCACCAAAACTGATGTATCCTTGACCTCCACTAACCCCTGCCTGGTTGCAGAAGAATTTCAACTATGCCTGTACTTGAGATGACACCAAATAAAGATTTCCAGATTCGGTTGAACAGTAAAGTTTATTCTATTCTATTAAATAATAATGAGGTGAAATTGTTATGTAGTAATATAAACATAAATTCATTTGAAATTTGGAAGCCAAAGTCCCCCATGTTGTGGGCTCTGAAAAATAATGCATGTTGCTGAATACACACTAAAGAACAATTTCAAAGAGGACATTTTGTGGTATATGCACATTTGCACATAAATGATGGGCGTTAGGCAGTGCAATCTCTTATTTCATGCAACTTCATGACAACAGGCAGAGGTTGTGCATCAATAAATTCAAGTCTGGATATGAATTGATGTACTTCATCTTCCACAGGTTGACTCTATTTTATGGTAAGGATAAATTACGACCAAGGTCTTGTGCCTGTGTCATGGCTGCCCTCATTCAGTTCCAACCCTGGATTTTCATCCTGTTTTTACTCCATTCCAGGTTTTTGCTTTTGCCACCTGTTCACCATACCCCTTCATTATTTCTTCATTATAGTATTTAAGGTCCTCTGGTTTTGTCTTTAAGTTGCTGGTTATTGCTCATGCGTTATTGTATGTTTATGTTCTTTAGTCTGTGCTGTTTTTTCCTGCCTACTTCCCCCCCCCCCACCCCACCCCATTGTTTTTTGTATCTTAGTTCCTTTACTCTGTCTATCTCTCCTTTCTTTCCTTGTTGTGTTGGTTCTCCCCATTTCCCTTTTCATGTCAAGTATATTCAAATTGGTTTCATGTTCTTGTAGTTTTCAGCTGAGTAGTTTGTATTCTATGTCTTATATTAGTTCTGTGTTAGGCTTTCAGTCACCCTCTCTTTTGATTTAGCTTCCTGTGTTTTAATATGTATGCGTCTCTGTATAGTCTTTCCTTGAGTTTGTACACGTCTCATCTAGGTTAATCATTCATGTTCTGTTTCTGAGTGCTCCGTTCCTTGTTAGTTCATTTGTGCTTTACTATCATGTTTAGTTTGGTAATGTTTATGTTTAGTTTATGTCATGTTTAGTTTGGATGTGGTTATGTTTATTTGGTTTTCCTGTGTATTGTCTTGGGTGTTTGTGTGTTATCCTTATTTGTGCTAATGCTCTGTGTTGTCTTGCTCTGGTCTTTACTCATTAAACCCAGTGGCTTTTCATCTTACTGAGGCTTCCTGCATTTCTCTTATACCTGCGTTCAGCACAACCACCCCACATTACAGTCTGGAATACACACTGATTAGCTTCCTTCTTTCTGTATCTTGGGCCAGCCAATCATTCTTAGATCTATACCAACACTTTCATCCAATGCTTCTTTCACAAAACACTGCTGTTTTACTTCTTATCCGGTGCAGAAGAGAATGTTCTTTAATTGCATTTGCATCTACAGTTGAAATCAGGACATCGTTAACATAAGCCTGGACTGGACTTGGAGAGAGAACCTGAACTAAAGCATACAAACAGCTTAAACCAATGATTAATAGCAAAGCTTACATTAATAGCACTGTGGACATCCAGGTTTGATTCCCACTTGAGGGATTTTTCCCAAAATAACCAGCGAAAAGAAACCTTGATGCATCACACCATGTCCACATTGATCTTAGGGAGCTTTGTTTCTTCCAGAGCATTAATCATAAGACTATGACAGTCTAAGGACATCTCAAAGTAAAATATTCAGAACATGCTCATCTAGAATAATCAATACCCTTCTTTAAGCAGAAGACATGTTCGTTCACACCTTAATGCTATCTATAGACCGTTTGTTTATCTGACAAAATCCCAGTGCTCTTGGTTTTGGTTTCTGTTTCCACCTTCAGTTTTGTTAATCTGATTTCAAGCCACATCTCCATGGACTATATTCCAGATCTCGGTTTTCCAGTCACTTATCAACGTCACTCATCTCTGCAAATGCGTCACTTGATACTACTTAGAAAAGCAGATGGACACTGTAATCTGAAAGTTATTGCAATGTGTGTATGTTTTGCCACTGTTTGTAAATTTTACTTCTTAATATAGATTAATACAGATTGTTTAAAACCCAGTCTCAAAAAAGCACTTAATGAGCAGGTAAAGAGCATGCAGAACATTTCTCTACATTATCGACAGCAGTAACAACAGGTGTGTTGGGCCTCTTGCGGCAGCTTGTCAGGCAGCAAACAGCGAAAGCAGTGGCAGTAAGAGCAATGCCACTAAAATCTTGACACACATGCTCTCTCTCTAATACAGCTGACCTGCTGCCAGATAAAGCAGGCCCCTCATGCCCCTCCACGTCACCCTTGTCTTGGTTACAGATATGGAGACCCCACCCAAACAAACCCCTGATTAAATTTCAGAGGCAGAATGGTCTGAGTCACAACTGGAGACCAAACCTAATCTCGCAGACTGTGCGTCACACGTCGGCGAGCTAAAAATAGTTCCTTGCCAGTGTGGAAGAAGAAGGAGAGTCGTGTCAGAGCTCGGGCATTTCATGAAGGTGTGGGGTCTCTGCCATGACCTCAGACCCTGCTTAACCAGGCTGAAACGCCATGCTCACACACACACACACACACACACACACACAGCTGGCTGCTTATAGACACTATACCCAAATATACACACATGCTTTTTTGAGACTACACATATGATGTCAAAATAATTAGAAAGTGATAAAAATGATCCCTTATACAAGGACAGTTAGGACTGCACTGTTCTTTCTGCTCTATTAAACATCTGATCTTGCAACAATTTAATATGTTTTTGACAGCTGTGAGCAGAACCTAGGGATGGTAACCTGAGATTGGTTAGTACTGTTTTCTGGAACTCTTGCTGCTTGAAAAGCAAGAATATGAGTCTCCTCCTAAAAGACCTCTACAGTACGGTGGTGTCAGCTAGAAATGATAAACTCTTACATTTACCTTGGTTCACTAATCACAAGACTTTTATCTCTAACACACAAATTTTAATACTTCGAACATAATTCAACAAACATTTTATTCAATTTCAAAATAAAAACTATTTGGGTAAAATGTTAAACAATATTCAGCTGATATGGATAAAATGCAGATCAGCTAAACTTTTTTTTACATAACCATAAGTGCAGTTAGCCTTATTTTGTCATTAAGAAAGCCCTGCCATTCAAAACAGCACAAAGACGTTTGAAACCCTGCAGGTGGTTAACATTTAACAGAAAAACCTAACAGAGTATAAAATCAAGTGCAGGCAGACAGGTGCACTATATGATCAAATCAATATACTTGTCTATATAAAATTATGTGCAAGCCCAGACCTTGATTTTGAGTAAAGATGGCCAGAGGAGAAGATCAAAGTGATTTTTACAGAGGGTCCAATATTGGAGCAGGAGCTTCAGTCACAGTGGCTATGGAACTGATGAGTGTTTGAATATGACTGGTAACTACAGTGACGTCTGCACGTAGACATATTCAAAAGATATGAGCAAATAGATAGTGTGTGCATTCAGTGGTCATGGTGTGATGTGCACCTCTGCAATATGTGAGGAGAAGAGAATGGCTGCCAGTCCCTTTAGAGGGAAGAAACACTGCAAAAATGACTGGGACTGATCAGCGCTGTCCTTTGCTGACAGTTCTGTGATTACTTCGGACGTGGGAGTGATTTAATCCAGACTGCTCCATCCAAGGCATGAGCGCTCACTGAAAGTGTTGATGTGTAGGCAGATTAAACACCTACTGGAGATTTTGGAATGACACATTAGGTAGCTCTGGTCCAACACCATCATCAAAACACTAACATAATATCTTTTGGAAGAATCCTTCCAGTACACTTCCAAAGACCTGTTAAATCTGTCTCTGCTGGTTGATAGTGGCCCATCACTTTCATAAGACACTTGATGTTTCTTTATGTGTCTTTTTAATGGGCAGTAGTTAAGGGAAAGTGTCATGAGCAGAGGTGATGTATTTTTGAGTCAATAGTTTTGCTCTTGCCAGACAAAGATGCTCTTTAGGGAGTTGAGTTTCGGTTGCTGGTTTTGTTTTTGGTCCATGATATTTTCTCTAATCTATGCATTTTCACTTTCATATTGTAGTAGTGAGAGAGAATTAGTATAAACAAAGTACTTCAAAAAACAAGGGGCCAACTTCAGTTTTTACTTCATACAACATAATCAGTTCAGGCACTTAAGTAAAAAAACTATTTTAACAAAAGTTGAATATAAACTATTTCAAAATGTGCTTTAGTAAATTCATGCATTAGCACATTTCTGACCAACACTGACAGACCAACAGTAGTAACCAACTGTATTGCAGGTTACACCTGATACACCTGAGCCCTGCCCACATCTGTCAAAAATGAATGTGCTGGAGAAGCAGATCTTTAATAGTGAACAAAAAGCACAGTGGAGTGAAGGGCTGGTTCTCCTCGCACAAGCTGCTCTCCTCACTCACAGGAGTTTCCCCATGTGGGACACGACTTTCCTCACTCACGAAATCTGGGTTGCAACCACCCACCCACACACACACGCACACACGATTTATCTATAGGTAATAAACCCAAATGCACCCATGCACAAATGCACATAGCTGAGAGAGACTTCAACCAAATGCAGAAATGCACACAGAAACACACACACACACACACACACACACACTGGTGATGAGTTTATAAAGGATGCAAACAAATGCACACATGCACTAGCCTGTCTGTAAGTGCTGCACCCAAACACACACATGCACACCCAGCTGGCATGTTTATAAGACATGCACCCAAACCCATATGCAAAGAGAGCAGAACAAATGCTGCTCTTCTCCCTGTCCTCACACACATGACCTGATGTTATTAGGAGTTGAGAGACAGACACACACACTGCTAATGTGTCTACAGAGGCTGCGATCAGACACACACGTGCACACACACACACACACACACACACACACTGTGTGATTAAAAGGACATTATTTTGCAACCCAAGGGAACAGGGGATGTCACTGAGCTGGATTTGGCGACTCATGAACAGCTCACACTCACCACACACTGGATATGACACACCTCACTGCGCTCACTGTGTGCTGGTGTCTTTTATGAGCATGTTACAAAGGTACAGTTACTGACTGGAGCCCCAACGCTAACGCTCTCCTCACTGGTTTCAGATGTGACTCTGGAGGAACCCGTTCCCACCGAGGCAGCACCACTGACGTGATTGTAGGCACAGAATTTTTACACGTCAAGTGTTCGTGAGTGTCAGAGACACTGCTGAGTGGAGTGTAATCTAGACCTCAAAAATATCTAACCAGCAGTAGCCTAGCAATGAAGATTCAGAAGACAGCTAACAGAAAATAATGGCTGGATATTTTTACTGTGCACATACACGCTGCTTCTAATGAACTGTTTCTATGTGGTTGCTAGGGTCACATGTATTATATGTGCATCCTAAAACTTAAGCCAACAGCTGTTTTGACATTCAGTAAACAGTGTGAAGGGAAATGCAGCTTTTGACAGCTATAATCAGAAAAAAAGAAGTCACCAAGTGATGCATTCATTCATTCATTCATTCATTCATTCATTCCCTCACTTATGCATGATGCATATTATAACATAATCCACACGTAATGGCTGAACTGTAATTAAAAAAAAAAGATTATTTATTTCTTATCCTGTCATTGAGATTGCTAAGTGTGATCTGTATAGATTGCACGATCCCACGCACACTTGTGACAAAGCCTGTGATTCAGCGGGGCTGTGTGAGCAGCTGTGATTGGTCACACAGCTCCCAGGCTGGAGGAGAGTGCGCTGCTCAGACGCCGCACCACGTCTCTGTACTTCACCAAAGCCCTCATCTGCTGACTGAAGGTGCTTGTTTATGTCAGGGAGCATTTGACTTTGCTGCAGCAGAAGCGAGATTTGGCCTTCCGTGCTTTGGCCACTGCGGGGAAGAAAACTGCAACCACAGCTGAGTGTAGCAGTGCTGAGCTGTGGCGCGAGGAACTCGCTACGAGTGTAGCAGTGCTGAGCTGTGGTGCGAGGAACTCACTGCGAGTGTAGCAGTGCTGAACTGTGGTGCGAGGAACTCGCTGCGAGTGTAGCAGTGCTGAGCTGTGGTGCGAAGAATTCGCTGCGAGTGTAGCAGTGCTGAGCTGTGGTGCAAGGAATTCGCTATGAGTGTAGCAGTGCTGAGGTGTGGTGCGAGGAACTCGCTGTGAGTGTAGCAGTGCTGAGCTATGGCGTGAGGAACTCGCTGTGAGTTGTGCGTGAGCGCTCGACCGGGAAGCTCAGCCCAGACTCCCACCTCTGCTGCTCTTCGCTCTGATCTGAAGCCGGGATGGTCAGAACCTCATCGTGCCCGTGGAACAAGCGTATCACGTGACCACCAAGGAGATATCCTATAGGACAGCAGAGGAGAATATTAATCACACCAGGAATACATCCTGAGCTGGCAGCTGTGGCTAACTGAGATATGCATCATTTTTCCCTCATGTAGCTTTATAGATTTTTTTTGGGGTGCTTGGTGTTGAGGGTTATAGGTCTGGAGTTGGTGGGGGTGGGGGGTTGTAGGGTGAACATAGGGGTCGTTGGACCACTGCATTGCATGCTTCACAGGGGAGAAAGCAAGCATACTGAACCTTCCTCCACGCTGCTGCCCGAGCATGTTGGGTGGACGTTCCACAGAGTCTGCATGAAGGATGCATCCACCTGGACACCGCCATTGGAGATGGACAGGTGCTGGGGGTGGGGTGTAAATTAATGACCATGGCAACACATTCCTTGACACACATGACCATTTTAGAGTGTGCTTATTGAGGCACAAACCTAAAACATGTGTAATGTGAAGGCAGAGTGATTTAGAAAATGGTGACATTTACCCAGTGACCTTTTGGAATCAGCAGCAGTTTCAAAACCAGATTTATCACACCCTGTACTCTTAAAATGCAGGGTGAGTTTATTAAAAGTATCAAAGCTTAGTGTAATTCATCCATTTCTTTTAGGGTTTTAAGATTATTGCTTTAAGATTATTAATGAATGAGAATTAAACAAAATGGCTTGTACCCAGTAAAGATCCATGTAATAATTTACCAAGATGTTCAATCCAGTTGTCAATCATATACTGAATGGTATATCTGCTATTACCCAAGTTTCACTTAATGACAGACACCAGCCATATCAGAAGTTCAGCAATTCTGAAATCCTTTGAGAACATTTCAACCTGAAGCATGTTTTTTGGCTCCTCTACTGTCAAGTGAATCATTCATCTCGATTTTAAACTTTGCATGGAAGATACAACATTCCAGAATTATCCAGTCACCCACAATGGAAGTGTGGAGACAAACATCTTTAAAAAAAGAGCACTGAACACATATTAAATGGAGCCCTAGCTTGCGCTTGACCTTGGCTAAGTGTCCAACTACAAGCATATGGCAGAAGCTTCTGGAAGCCAGAGAGAGCTGAAGCTGCCAATGTTGAGCAGAGCCCATTACAGCAGCAGAGAGGCAGCAGGAGAACGCATGATCGCATGGTGGGCTCCTGCCATGGACTAAACCAGGCATTTCACTGGAGATGCCTGGAATGGTGAAGAGCCTCTACTACATTGGAGGACTCACCTCTGGTTCCATAGACTCACACACACACACACACACACACACACACACAAACGCAGACACATGCCACATGCACATACATATACAGACATGGCTTCATTGGGGTTTGGTTGTAAATGAAGCTCATATATTTTCAATAGCAGCATGAATGCTGTTTCTGATGTGTACTTACAAGGTAGCGCTCAGATGACACACTGACGAGGATCAAGTCATCACCGATACGAACTTTCTCCCCTTCAGACCTCTGCTTAGAGGCAGGGTGGATAGTCCACCAACACGCCTCCCCTGTACACACACACACACACACACACACACACACACACAAACACACACACACGCATACTATTGGCTTCTTTCACTCTTTCAGTCACCATGCCAACTCACTTGTTAAGCATTACCAACAGATCTTGTTATGTAATTTCTCATGAATGATATGAAAGATTTAAAGAAACATAATTGCCAATAAAAAAACCACAAAGATCAAATAAGCTTGCCACGTTTGATCTGATCACTCACAGCAGAAGGCAAAAAAGGCAGCAAGGAGAATGTAAAAGGCAGCAAGGAGAATGTAAAAGGCAGCCTTCTACTCATTACAAGGGAATGAGATCATTAAAAATAACTTCAGAAATGGTGACACAACACAATTTAAATACATGTACTAAGATAGCAAGTGACATCATTCTCTCACTTCCTCTCTTGCTGTGTTTCCTTTGTGTAAAGGTGTGAACGCACTGCTGCTCAGGGCTTCGGCTGCTGGCAGCGCAATATGAATCACTCGACTGAAGAATCTGTGAATCACTCGACTGAAGAATCTGTGAATCACTCGACTGAAGAATCGGTTTAAAGTGATTCAGCACGAAGCTTGTGCTCCACTGGGTCCACCTTTACCTCATTTGCCTTTCATGCTGTTTCTGCCTTTTTATTCCAAAAAGACCCAACATGAAAGACTCGCCTCTGATGAAAATGAACACTTTTTGTAGTAAATAGCTTATGTAAAAGTAAATGGGTTACTGGTAACTGGAGTTTTGAGGATATGGTTTGTTAGTAGTGAAAATGGACATTTATTGTTGACAAATATAATTTCCATTTTGAAAAAACACAGTTGGTCAATCTTTTTATGACATTTAAAATTTATAACTGTTCACATGCCTAATATGAAGTGCTGTGTGTGCGGCTTCTTTAAAGAACATAATTATCCATATACATTAGAGACCAACCAATATATCATCTGGCTGGTCAATGTCCATGAATTTACATCAAAAACTCCTGCTGATTAAATACCAGTAAAGTCTTTAAATGTTTATTTAAATGTCTTTAAATAAAGATTGAGGAATGTGATTCTATCTTAAACAACAATCAAAACATACTTTGGGAGCTAAAGGGCTTTTTACAAACCGCCATTGTGAACAGTGTGATACGTGTAAGTGCTTGCCTGTCGAGTCCTGCTGCAGGCCCACATCAAAAGACAGCTTATCCGTCAGAGACCTGGACGTCTTCAGACAAGTTAGGTACTGGGCCGAGAAGGAGAAGGCGCATGTTAGATTTATATACGACCAGGTGCCCTGTAGGGTGCTGACCCTCAGTGAAGGAGAGGCAGATGGTGGATCCTCACCATTCCGCTCAGGGAGTGTCGGAGGAGAATGGCGTGTCCGTACAGCAGGGTTCTGTGTCCGCCTCCGTGGGCTGCCTGCGGGAGCCATATGAGCAGTGTGTTAAAGCATCACTGGAGCCTGGCCTGAGGTTTCCGAGTGCCATCTCTCAGCAGCCTGCTCTCTGAGCTCCAGCTCTGTGGGTTTCTGTGTTTCGCCCGCTCTGACACACCCGACCCAGCTCACGGTAACGACCTGACGAGCTGGACGAGTGTGTCGGACGCAAAAACGTGTGCAGCGCATTGTGGGGCCCGGAGGAACGAGAAACAGGGCCTTATATCACTGGACAATGATACGTAATGAACGCAGCAGAGGAGAAACTTTAGCCAGCAAGCGTGGTGAGCAAGCAGGGCGTTTCTATGGAGACTCTACAATGAAGAGCGACTGAAGCAAACAAGCAAAGAAGAAAACGTTTCAACCCCTCGTTCCTAACTTGATTATGAATTCTGTACACTAAATATATGCATACAAGGAAACACATTTGAGGGCTCCATATGCATGCACTTAAAATACTGCATGATGCTGCCACTACTGACAACCAGTTCTGACAGGTCCTGCAGAGGGTAAGGGCACAGGGTTTGGTTAGAGGGGGTGGGGGTCCTACCTGTCAACTGTATCTGTATTCAGCCCTATACCACAAGAATTACTCACCTTTCTAATGAGCCTCTATGGAAGGCATCGAAATAAGAGAGGAAAAAGTTACATTGACCTTCTGCCTCAGATAGTTACGGCAAATTTATAAACGGTGCACGATCGATACGGTCTATAAATCAGATTATATTATTTCCACCACCTACGGACAAAAATAACATTTTGAATAATCTCTAATAATTATTGCATTTACGTGATGACAGTCATTTGCTAATCTTTGAAATGACCTAAGTACACTGATCAAACATGAATTATTAGTTTTAATTAATAATACATAATTACTGTTGTTTAATCAATTACTGAATCAATCGTGTGACGAAAAAACCTTGTTTGCTGCCACCCGTGTGTGTGTGTGTGTATGTGTTTGTGTGTGTGTGCAGTGGGGTGGTGTGTATTTGAACACGTGTGTGTACTTGTGCATGTGTGTACACATATAAACATGGTGCAGTCTTAAAGGCAGCAGTCTCAGGCCTGGCCTGCTCATGTGCCTGCCTCTCAGAGGCACCAACAGGTCCTAAAGACTTCAGGCACACCCTCCTGATCCCACCAGCTGCTTCCTGCAGCGGACACACTGCTCTCTCACAGCAGTCAGCGTGACCTTTGGGCCACTGGCTGGGCGAGGCCCTGTCTGCGGGTGATCTTCTGCGAGGCAGGGCATCTCTGGCACCAGGCTGGCCCCGGGCAACGGCCCCTAGAAATATCACCACCCGAGACAAGTTGCCTTTAGTCATCGGCTTCACAAAAGCCGTTTAAACCTCTTTTTATGGTCAACCTCAGACCAAAAAAAAACTTTGTCAGGACCCGCAGGATAAGTGCCCTTCAGCTAACCTTCTGTGGGTTTCCACATAGAGCTGGTGGAAAGCTTTCTGTCTTCCCAAAGGGTAAAAATCTCTCTAAAATATCTATGATATTTTTAGCACTGGAAATAGATAAAACGCAAAGGGGTAGAGGCAAAAATATGGAAACAGTCTGAGAATATGAGTCTATATAAAAATATATAAAATATGAGTCTATATAAAAATATATAAAAAAGCAACAAAGCAATTTTTCAAATTTCAGAGGTTTATCATATTCTCAGTCCACTTCACGTGTTACTTAGGCAATCCAAGGTTGTCAACATGAGGAATGAAATGAAATGGCCAAGAAAAACCTTTATTTTAAACTGTTTCCATTCATATGCAGTGTCCCCATTTTTGCCCTGATTTCCCACAGCTGCCAATGGATTTTATAGCCTTCATTTCTATAGATTATAAGGGTGAGATATGGAGATATGGTAGACAAAATTTGCTATTACAGTCAAACTCAGAGTAGCTTGAGAATCAGGCCTAAGGCCTCCTGCTTGGTTCAGCACTCTGTGCCAAAGCTCTAAAACCAAATGGGGATGGAATAAAGCCATTTAAAGCTGCACAGTCTAACGTACCTTAATTGTAAAGTCAGAATTAAAGTGTAGGAAACCTGTTTCTAAATAGTCTGTTAACAGGTTTATTAATGTTTCCCTCTCAAAATCTCATATAATCTGACATCTTAGAGGTAAGAGAAAAATGCTTTTCCATCCAGGAATTACACAAGCTGTACATAAACTAGATGATCTCAAGCCAAATCTGCAACATATCCACAAGGAAAATCTTCCAAGCTTTCAAACTGCTCCAAAATGAGACATCATTGAATACATTATTCCCACCATATCCTGGCACTGTCATCCAAATCCTCGAGCAAACAGCCTGAGATTGTCACACTGTGCAAAAGGTTTCAGATTCTTCTTGTTGGGAGTCGGGAAGAAAAGACGTGTTCCCTTGTTTTGATCTTGGTCTTGGACTTGGGTGTGAGGCAAAACTCTTTTTTTTGTCCCATGCAAAAATCTATAAGAGCACCTGTTCAGTTCATAGTGTGGAAACATATGCAATCAATGAAATTCCTTCACAATAGTTATTCAAAGGCCGATATCATGTCACTGCTGTAAAAAGGGAAACTTGCAGCAAGCCATTACTATTGCATGTGAAATACCTCATAGGAGTGTTTCAGTAATGACCCTTTATGAACAGTCTTTGAGCCAGTATTAATGCTGTAATAACACAACTTATTTTTTGCCACTGATCATGGGAATTCGGTGCTTTTCATTTACTGTGGTTGGTTTATGGTGGGTCAAGGACCCAGGACCCAGAAACTCTGACAATGTTGCATTACACAACTCATCTGGGATTCAGGAAGCCCTTTTGACCTCAAGCTAAAAAACACTGGTGATGACTTACTTTTGCTCCAGAGTCTGGATGGGTGACTGAGAAACGGGTCACTGAAAAGCTGTCACTTCTTCTCTGTGACTGCATTTAAAACTTGAATGATTTCATCCTTGAGTTCATTTTTAGCAACTTTAATAAATATATTTATTTATTTTTTTTATTTTTTTTTTCAGCATCAGATGCAGACTGCATAAAAATAACCACAGATTTCTAATGTGATGGTTGACTCAAAAACAGGAAGTGCCAGGATGGGGAATAATCAGTGCTGATCCACCTGTCTCCAACATTAAGCAGACATCCAACTGGGGTAGATGAGCAGAGGGGTGGAGCTGAAACTAACACCTGCCACCAGCATCTGCTGGGAGGGGAGGAGCTGAATGTGACTCCTTTCACATCCACTTTTTCCTCATGCATCGGCAGAGGAGGGTATTCCAGGTTCAGAAAGTAAATGTCCTTGTCAGGATTTTACTCAAGCTTCCTGGATCTTCTAACTACCACAAGCCAGCAGGTAAAACCAGTTTGTGGAATCAATGTGATCCTGGTAAGGATTTTTACTTTCTAAACCTGGAATACTGACCTTGCTATCAGACTCTAAGTTGTTGCATAGAGTCATGTTACTGAAAATCAGCAGACCACTGATGAACATGATTTGAAAAGTTTATTGTTATTTAAAGAGTTTGTACAGTGCTGTACTCACGTCATTATTTTGACCAGTTTTGGCCAGCATTTCCTGCAGTGCCCTTACAGAAAGTGACTGCTCCAGCACAAAGTTACAGATGCACAGGTCTGGAGGGACATACTGAAAAAGAGAGGGAGAGAGAGAGAGAGAGAGAGAGAGAGAGAAAGAGAGAGAGATCAAAATTCCATTACAATTCAACTTGGACATTTACTTCATTATATCCAGCCTCCAATGTAAACAGACTATATTCTCAGTAATTACAGGAATAAGATGTCATATGAGCAAACACTCCTGGATTCTAAAAAGGTCATTTGAGCCTGTGCTTTTACAGCCTGTGCCCACTAGTATATAATGTGAGAATAGTGACAATCACTGGTGTACACCCCGATACCTACACACAGAGCAGTAATAAACTGTATTCTTAGATTCAGAATAAAATATCTGAATCTATTCATACAACTGGTGCACACAAACATCACAGGCACACAGCACTCACTCACACACACACACACACACACACACACACACACACACACAAGCATTTATACAGTCCTCAAAAGTCCACAATGTACTTGGTGCAACTCCAAATCCATTTATCAGTGCCTTAGAGCTAGAACTGAAAGATGGTTCGTGGAGAAAGAGTTAGTCTGCAGTGTTTATGATAGTGTACAGCATGGTTAAGAACAACCCATTCCTGGCTTGAGCACTACAGACATATGGATGAGATTCCCATGTGCAGGAGAACATCACAGGCAAAAAAAATTTATAATTCCTTTCTATATTGACTTTTAAAACCTCTTATTTCATTCAGATAATGTCATGATACTCCACATCAGCACAACGTTCATCAGAAATGAAGAGACATTTGGCAGACGTTCACAAGAGCTTAGGTCTTGGCTCTTTAACTGAAGAATCTTGTCTATAACCACAACACGCAGTGTGTTCCATCAAGATCTATTTTGTTGGAGTCTTTATTTCTATCTGTGTAATTCTGTCCTGGGTTTTGTGATTCCCCAGCATGCATGTTACCATTTTCTGGGTGACACTGACTAATCACAATGTTGCACACTAGGTGTCAGTTGAACAGCAATCAGATTCTCCAGGAAGGCAGATAACCCTAACCTAACCTAACCCTAACCCAAACTCTAACCTAACCCTAACCCTAACTCTGACCCTAACCCAAACTCTAACCTAACCCTAACCCTAACTCTGACCCTAACCCTAACTCTAACCCTAACCCTAATCCTAACCTAACCTTAATACAAATAAGTTTTACACCATCTGAAGTGTCTTCATCTAAAGTATGCCATGTTTGCCAGAATATTACTTATAGCAATTTGTTTGTCTCTGTACACCATCAACCTTTTATAATACACCCTGAAGTACAGTGGTTTCACTGATCCAGAAATGGCTTGGTTTAAAATGGGGTGGTAAACAAAAAGCAAACAACAAAAGACCCTTGACTACTTTGGTGCCTTTGGAGAGACTGAGACCAAAGATAAACAAAAGGAGAGACAGAAGGCCCTATGGCCTATAATGTAACACAGTGTTTTAACAGCAAATAACATACAACACCTTCCAAATTCCTGACAATGCCCATTTTTACCTGTAATATACTAATATACATGTATGTAGTATGCCAATACCATTCTGTTCATGAGAACATGTTGTTTACTAATACTGGTTTTACAGCACATCAAATTTTATAGAAATAGCTTTAAATGAAAGACATTTACATCTGTATAGAACAATCCATTTTGAAGTCACAGACTTTCCATGCAATACTCTGTTTAACCAAGAACGTTTATGTTCCTTGAGCAGCCGGAAGCGGTTATGAAGGACCGCAGCAGTGGTGTGACATTAGAACCTGACAGACTGGCAGCAGCACGGGCAGTCCAGCGCCCTCACGCCTCACCCAAAAAAAGAGATAGATCTACACACCCTCGTCCCAAATACGGCAGTCAGAGCAGAGAAGGTACCCTGCAGAGGCCACTCAGTAGGGGGGGAGGCTGGTGGAGGGAGCGGCCAGGGAAGGGGCTGAGGTGAGATTTGGGCCGGGAGCCAGCAGGGAGCAGCACTACAGCAGGCTGACAGTTTGAGGTAAGAGGTGAGCGCGACCCTGCAGTAAGATAAATGAAGTGCATATAAAAGCAAACTGCCCTGCTTCTTTGGTAAAGTCACCCCCCCTCCCCCACCACCAAGAGATAATAAATAAATAACAACTTGGATAAGTGGATCATGCTGGTCACAACTGAAGTTCGGCTCCAGAACTTTCATGCTGTTCTAAATTCTACGAGCAAGAGTAGCACACTGACTGGAATGCAGCTCTAAAAGAACTGATCATTCCTACTTTAGCTCTAACGTTACAACGTTACGTCTAACGTTACACAGTGCATGCAATGCACATATCACATGTACATTTACCTAATCTAACCTGATTTTAGTGCTTGTTGTGTTTGCTTTAAAAACAGTATCAGACTCTCTTTTAAAAAGCAAACAGAGATCAGCCATAAACCGTTCATTACATTTATTGACAGCATCTGGTAGAGCCTCTTATCTGTAGTGACCTACCTCTGTTAGATGATACACTTGTTTTGTTTGGGGATCAGCCCAACACTGAAATACTTTGCAGTTTTGACTTAAACCTAAGAACCATAAACCTATAAACCAATGATATTTCACATTCACTACACCACAAGCACTCACACATGTGTTCAAGTTTTGCTGAATTTCACAAATCCACGAGAGATGGAAGTCACTAACTGACGTTGCCATGTGTGCTAATGGGCTGAAGTGGCTCCATGGATGTGGGCAGGACCTGCTGCAGGCTGTTCCAGGCTGTACCCTCTAGACAATCGAATCACTCCAAACACCACAAATTTATCTAGATAAATCCTTGTGTAAAATGCCATGAGGATACTCCTCCGAGAGGCAACTTTGCATAAATGGTCATGAGAGATACTGGAATATACTTCCAAAGGGTTAAGAATGTACAGCTCTGTTGAAACAGTCCACTGGTTCATTTTTATAGACTGAGCACTGTGCATCAATATAGATTGTGCTGCTTTTTACCCATAAAACAACTGGTGTAAATAGCCACAGGTTATTTAATTAACCACAGGTTATTTAATTCCCATGCAAATATGTAGTAAATATTCTATCATATCCTGTGGAAAAGGAGTTTTTTATTTCTCTAAAGTAGAGAAGCACTTGAGTAACAAGTGAACTTTCATTATACACACACACACACACACAGACACACGCACTTGCCCACAGCCTTCTCAGCGGAGCAACACTTCTGATAGCCTTTGGTAAATTCTGTCACATGTATGCTGCTTGCTAATGTTCATATGCAAGTAACAACTTGTTATAACAACAATATGTTATTTTATTAAATCAGCACTTTACATAAAGGATATGTAAGTGTGTGAAGAATTAACACCAAATCCAAACCTACTGGTTTATAGTAGTCCTATATATATATGGTGTAATTAATGGTTCATGCAATACTAATGTTTTGTAGCAAAAGTTACATATTCTGTGTGGATTTGTTTGTGTAACAGCAATGTATAAATCAAGTAGCCAATCCAGTACCTGTATACCTGCTTTCATTCACATTATAGAACTTAATTTTGCTTAAGCCAGTTGTGGTGAAAACACAAAGGCAGATAGAAGGAGAAAACAAAAAGAGAGACAGAAAGACAGAGAAGACGATGCAACAGTGACAAACAGTAATGAGGTGAAAAGAAGGTTCTATCACAGACCAGTCTCTGCTGGTTCCATCACAGATCGGTCTCTGCTGGTTCCATCACAGACCGGTCTCTTCTGGTTCCATCACAGACCGGTCTCTCCTGGTTCCATCACAGACCGGTCTCTGCTGGTTCCATTACAGACCAGTCTTTCCTGGTTGCAGTGTACTAGATAAAGATGCAGTGGACATACAAGACACGCCCATTCTCACTTGCATCTGCAGACTATACATCCAATATTCCCTAAAACCCATTCTATAATGCCAGGCATGAGCAGCCATGCAGGCAAACACAATTTTGGAAATCCCATTTCAAATCCAACCTTTATCTGCCACCTTGGAAAATTTGTTGAAGTAATGGATTAAGCAAATATGCTAACAGTGGAAGGAATTTAGCTATCCATTAGCAAGTGTATGTATCTGAGAACATGAGTCATCACATACAGCTACAGATAGTATTGGAAGGAGAGAAACACACAACAGCAGAAATACAAACACATACCTATGCCAAAGGCCTTCAAGAAAAGGTCTCGATAATTTTCTCCTTTTATTCAGACACACATGCATACACGCATACAATGCCATTAATAATAGATTAGTTTTTTCCCCCTTTTACATACACACACACACACTTATATTCACACCAATACGCTGAGCTTTCTCTACTCAAAAGCTCATGACAGGAATGTGAAACACCCCTTTATGTGAAGATGCTTTGAAAAGGACACCCAAACTACCCCCGCAGCCTTACGTTACACAGAATGGCGCACGTAACCTAGGGCTCGCCAGGCTTAGACCAAGGCCGAATCGGTTGTTCTGTGTGTCCAGTGGACGGAGGGGCCGTTCGTCCTTGATTGCCGAGACCGCATCAGCGGCTGGGGTGACTTTATGGCCTCTTGTCTGCTGCACTGCATGTCGTTTTGCTACTGAGAGTGGTACAGGCAGGGAGACGCGATGCTCAGTGGACCTGATAGCAAGGTCGCTCGTGAACCATTCACCTGGTGACAGATAGCAGCTCGTCACTGCAGTGACAAGCAACGAAAAATAACAGGACTATCAAGCAAACGATGCCTGCAAGGTCTCACCAGAAACCTACCTGAAGCTTAGAATAACACAGATTTCTAGTCAACTTTGATGATTCAGTTAAGAAGAACAGCTGATTCAATTAAAAAGACCAAAAAAAGGAAAAACTGGAAAAAACTCTTTGTTTATGCAATCTTCACACTGATTGCTTCATATCTGTATACCCTGCAGATAATATATATTAAATCAAGTATATGTGATGGTAGGAAACAGGAACGGGCGTACAATTACATTTCTTATCAAGATGAGTCATTGATTCTTTCTCTCTGGAAAGTATTCCTCATACAAATGTATGCCATGCATACAGTGTACATGGCATGGTACAGTGAAGGCAAACCCACAATCGTCAAGGTCATCCATCATCTCTGTCTCTTCTAATTACTCTCATGTTCATAAATAAAGAGTCTTTGAGTTTCCTCTTCTGATCAAAAAGGAACAATGTAATTGTAAAGAAAAAGAAGGGTTCGTTACCCTCTTTGCAATACCCTCAATGTGGTCTGTACAACATAAATAAAACCACGGTTTTAGCATGTTGATTTAACAAGGCTAAATATATTACCTAAAACATGTCAGTGCGATCGGCAATCACTGCACAGAAATTACTTTAAATTCAGCATCCATTTCTGTGGAAAGACAATAATGTTCAGTTAACCAACCCAAGGCATTGACAGCCACATATGGGGAAAGTGACCAAATCTGGGATCAATGATAATCTCAACAACTACAACAACTGTTTATGTATTTGTTTCTTTGTTTGATTGTTTGTTTATACTATGCACATGTTTTGGTAGAAGCAAGCACACAAAATAACAACGGGGACAATATAAATCCATCCAAAGTTTTGGACTAGCTTATAAACTAGGCTAGGTGGAATATATCAAAGAGTATTTAGTGAAAGGAAAAATGTACATAGTGGGTCCATTATTTTTGTCTGTAAAACCATCTGAAAGCCTGCCCATATAAATGAGTTCAGTGGATCATAAAAGTAGGGAAACACCTAGGAGTATGACTAGACTGTCAACACCAGCAGTTTAGGCTGTGGTGCATTTTGGACATCACAAGTGTACAGTACATGGTTGTTTGTTTTGGACATCACAAATGTATGCTACACAGCTATTTGCTTTTCCCATGCCCATATAATAGTTATTTCCAGATTTTTAAGGCTCAATTCCACTTTTAATAAAAAATAATACTAACTTTGTCAATACTAACCAAAACATTCTAAATGGTTTGGCCAACTAACACATAAAAATAACTTAACTGAATGTTTTTAACCATTAGTGAAAAGGATCTAAACAAGAAAGTAGAGAAAACGTGAACATTTGATTTCTTTGTTCAATTGAAGCTAGTATAAACATTTTTAAAAATGACAATCTGTTTTTACATGCCGACAGCTCACACTAAAATAGTTGTTCTGAGAGATAGTGTCTGTGACTGTCCTGAACTCTGTGATCAGCTACTAAACATTTCAGTATGGTTCAGCTCAGCGAACCAATCAGGAATCTCTTCTGTAAAGAGGTCGACTTCCTTGCCTCCCTCTCTGTCAGTGATTCTCCATGTGCATAAGTGTCAATGCTTTTGGAATAAGGAGTGATGGAGATACCTGAATAAGGATCAAGGAAGCCAAGGCCTGCCTGAATAGTAGGTACAGGTGATATGCTACTACTGATTTTTCTTTTCAGTTTGATACCAAGTAACTCCAAGATACTGATTTTTTGTTTGTTAGTTTTTGTATAGTAAGTTTTATACACATACATCTAGGACATCTTTGTGATTTCTACATATTTCAAAGCCTTTACATTTGTATGCACTAAACAATCACAAGGGTGTGTTCAATCACAAGGGTGTCTTCACTCAATGTTGTTATATTATTACTCTTTTCAAGACATCATATGATATATGCTAATCATATATCCATCAGTGAAATCATAAATTATACTTTAATAGAACAGATGTGTTTTCACATCTTACTGTATATGTTAAAAGACATTTAAGCGGACATTTAATGTTATAATTAGGTTAAAAAATGCTTTAAAAAGTTGTCCTAATAATTCAAAATGTTCAATATTGTTAATTTTTTAACTCTTGGGTTAAAGTAAAAAGGTGTGTTTGTTTATACACTGGCTCCTTAAAAAAAAATTTAAAATAACTTTTTAAAAATCTTTCATAAACATAAAACTTTCTAGCTTGTATTGCTTGATGAGCATTATATATAACTTGATGGGCACTGCTGCAATTCTTATGTTCCACATTGCTTAGTGTAGCTGTTCTGGACTTACAAAGACAAACAAGTATTAGCAAATCAACAGGGATATTTATTTCCTGACTACTGTATAACAAGAAAGATCAATCAAATTTGAACTTATCAACAGTTTCTCAAACACGTACTCAAATGCTTCATAAAATCCCTACAGTGTAAAGGAGCTCGCAGTTAGAATAATTGGGAATCATTTCTCTCATGGGTTACCTTATGATCTTTATACGAGTTATCAGCTAACCATTACTGAAATGCATATAAACAAGGCGTGCTGTTTAACATTTCCTGTTAGATGTGGCCATAACTAACAACTGTAAAGTGCAAAGACAGCAGCTATTCTGGCAGACAAGCTATCAGGATAGCTGGACTCTGGGAACCATGGTTCCCTCATCAGCAGTAAGACAGAAAACCACTGAAATACTGTTTCCTTTGGAGAGTCCCAAGCTTTCGTAATGTGGACAATTACTTAGATGCTGTGCAATAAATAGTGTTCCAAAGGAGCTATGCTTGCCTAGCTGTCTTGCTTAACTGGATATTGGCTTAATGTTTAGTATAACATCTTAAATACCTTATGTACTAACATTATATGTTCCCTGGATCTTTAAGGAAATTTCTTCTGCTATGATCCGTTGGCAGCTGCCTTTATAATGGAACTTCCGACAGACACTTGACAAGATTTCAAGTTCCTTTTTAGTCAAGAGACGTAACATTCGTTCTGCATAGCAAAAAACAAACACCAACAATAATACTTATTTTTTTACAGCAAATCATGAGCAATAATCCATGAATACTGATCTCGTTCTTACCTTGGCCTCTGAGGTGGGTTCCAGGTAGCATAGCCGATTGCCAAGTCCCTCAGCAGACAGGCAGAACTTGCGATTCTCCTTCTGGATGCAGGCCACACACTGCAGGACCACTTCATCATCCTGTTGGGAGACCATATAAAAACCAGTTGATGAAAACAGTGTATGTGAGTCTCTCCATTTTTTCGTAACCAAGAATCCTAAAATGGATAAATATGAGAGCTTATCACTTGTTTCTGTTGCTATGAAGACATGTCAAACGAGAGCATTAACAATAGACACTTCATGGTTTTGACAAACTTTTTCAAATGTTGTTAGGTTTTACAATTTATTTGAGACTCTAAACGTTAGCATACCTTTTGATCATTAGCCTCATAGATACATATGTGTGTGTGTGTGTGTGTGTTATTTAAGACAGCATGATATTTAGCTATATTAGATATCATCTAATCTTCTAAAATCCATGAACCTTTCTTTGAGGAACTAGCTTGAGCCAGTTAGCATTACAGGTGAACTGATTTATGATTGGGACTGGTGAAAATAGAACAGTGCAGGAACTTATGAACTTATTTCAACTTATTTCATATAATTCCAGATCAAATGACTAAGTAAGATTTGATCAAACTAGCTCTTCTTTGCCAAGGACTGGATTCAGTACATGCAAGAAATATATTGTTGTAATTCATTTTTCAGTGTTTTCTATTTTCACTCTATTCTATTTATATTCACTCAGCATCACTCCAATGGCATTCCACACAACACAGGGCTCATAATATTTCATAATAACATAATAATATTAAATAGTATTTTACTGATGTTCAGATCTAGCCTATTATGCACTGCAGTTATACAGTATGAGTAGAGTTGTACTGTTAAGATTCTATGAGTATAGCAGCAACTTTGCTTTTTAGATGTAGCAGTGTTTGTGAGAGAATGCTACACATGTAGCAGTGTTTGTGAGGGAATGCTACACATGTAGCAATGTTTGTGAGGGAATGCTACACATGTAGCAGTGTTTGTGAGGGAATGCAACACGTAGCAGTGTTTGTGAGAGAATGCTACACATGTAGCAGTGTTTGTGAGGGGATGCTACACATGTAGCAGTGTTTGTG
>JAOXYF010000011.1:7260045-7273856 GCA_028565775.1 Sternarchorhynchus goeldii | reverse complement strand
AGCAGTGTTTGTGAGGGGATGCTACACATGTAGCAGTGTTTGTGAGAGGATGCTACACATGTAGCAGTGTTTGTGAGAGAATGCTACACATGTGGCCCCACAGATTCAGCGAGCGGCTGCATGTGTGTAAGTATAGGCATTTAACATTGAAACAAAAATTGTTCGCATTCCTTTTACATTGCTCTTTAGCGCAAATGAGAAGCTACGGGAGTTTATGAGAGTATTCATATTCACCACAGAGATAATGAGAGAGCACGGCTGATCACGCTCGAATGTCAAGGAGGCTAAATCTCCCTTTTATTCTCTGAAATTGGGATAGATTAATGCATAAACGAGAGGGATTCCTTTGGGTGTTTTCTGCCTTATGATCTTAACTAACTCATTGAAGATGGTTTAAATGCTGTGCAAATGGCTTTGATGAATTTGAATATTGCACATTCGGCAAAACAGCCGCATTGCTTTTTTAAAGCAAATGCCAGATAAGCACAATTTAGTCTATCTGAAGATTCTCTCAATGAAATGAAGTTGAATCACTTGATTAAATGTATACAGTAATGTGAACCTCACCATTCTAATACATGGGAGACAACAGTTCCATAACATAAACATGGATTACCTTACTTTGAAACATTTAATGGCATATCTTCAAAAGAAACTAACCATGCATATTTCTGTTCATCATTTCTAATATCTTAGTGGCAGAATGTCTATGGAATAACCAAAGTGTCCATTATCTTCCCTGTGTTCACACCCAGATTCAGACCTCTTACGTCAGCTTTTGCTTCAGTGTCAATGGCTTAAGATTTCAAAACATGAATCACATCACACACATCACTCAGCTTTCTGCACTGTAAGTGGTTCTTCAACAAAATCTGCTTTTTATGGCTTTTTGCTGTTTAAACTTTATTCACGGTTGGCTAGTTGAGTATACATCCTATTACTCAAGCTACAATTTGGGTTTTAGCCAGGTAAGAATGGGGCTGTATGTTGCATAACAACCCTGGAGCCTTTGGGCTTCACTAAAAGGCAGTCATTAGAGGAAGAGTAGAGATGTCCTGCCCTGAGATATTACCATAAAACCACAAACACTGAGAAACTGCATCAAGAAACACATGAAGCGTTGCATTGTGAGAAAATAGCTTTTTAGTGAATTAAAGTATTTTAGATCATAGAACCAACATTCTGAGCACCATTCAATTTGCAAAGAAAAGAGAGAAAATATGAGAAAATCAACATCCAGGTATTGAGTACACTTCCTTCCCAATCCAGGTGTTGAATGATGCATTCTGTGGTCATTAACAGCAGAATATGCAGAAAAGGTAGAAAAGATTTTTTAAATACTTGGATTACATTGTTTTTGTTTTGTTTTAGAGAATAAAGTATTTGTTAGATTAATAACTGACAAAGTTGGAGAGGGGACTGTGGGGACTGAAGGGCTCCACAGTAAAGTGGGAAAAGCAGGCACTTTGCTGATGCTGCTACACAGAGGAAGGGAGCGGGGTAGTACAACAGCCACCTGCACAACTTTAATCAAGAGTGAGTGAAAGAAGGGCAGCATTTCACAGCGATGCAGGTATCGAGGCTGATGAACCCTAAATGGAACAGCTCAATGATTAAAATACACTTAAAGAAACGGCTCATCAGAAATGCAATGGCTGATGCTCCCATGCAAGCAAATGACATCATCCAATTAGCGGCTAGTAACTTTCATTCTTTATTAGCTGCATTAGCATGTCTGTGCTTCCTTTAAACCTAGCAAGGATTTGACCATCAATTTCAATTGTAAATCATTTCAGCTGGATCCAGCAAGCACCTATATAATAAGCTTGGATGGTGAAGCATTAACCCAAGATGCAGAGACACTACTGATGCATTATTACTCCGTTCTGGTGAGAATAAAGAATAAACCCAGTGCTGATCTAAATTCAGATAATAAAGATTAAACCCAGTGCTGATCTAAATTCAGATAATAAAGATTAAACCCAGTGCTGATCTAAATTCAAATAATAAAGAATAAACCCAGTGCTGATCTAACTTCAAACAATAAAAAAAACAGATCTAAATTCTTGTTAATTCTGAATTTCCATTAAAATATGAGAAGCCTTCCAATCTGGTGCCAAATGGCTATGATCAAACATCATCTAACCTCCAGGCAGCAAATGATCCAGTCATTGAGATAGTTGCATGTGCCTAAGCTTTGAGTGCCAGCCACTAGATACTGAGGTACACGCGGTCATTTGTCATACAGTTTAAATGTCTATACTCTAGTAAAGGGACAGTATCTCAGAGTTAAAGTCTTGTCAGCAGAAGACAGAAGGTTAATATTAGGTCTTGTGATGGGTTCTGTGGAAGCTCTGGAGCACAAAATATATGTGTTAAACCACATTGTATTTATGGCATGTGTCACAAAAGGAAATAAAAATACAAATGTGTATAGCTATTATGAAAATGTAATAAATATGACAAATATTCAACAACTAAGGAAGAAGGTTAAATGTTTTTATACAATCATGATTTTATTAAAAATCTAGAACCTTTATTTACATTATAAGTGCAATGGCACATTAAAACTTCTTGTAAATTCTCTCATTAGATTTATATGGATGTTGATATAAACTGTATACACCGTGGGGGGTGGGGGGGTAGAAAACAGCTGAATGTGGAAGACATTAAATCTCCAGAGCACAACTGCAAGACAAGCCTTTTACATGAAACACTGCCGTTTATGAGCTGTTTTTGAGCTGTTTAATGATATCACTCTTTACATTCCCATCTACCTGCTCTTGTAAAACAAACCTATCCACTCATGTAACACAGATCCTTAATTAACAAAAGACCTGTTTAACTAGCACACTGCCCATCTCTACCCGAAGCCAAGACTCTCATGGACCTACTACAACAAAATGGAGAAACCTTCCATGAAGAAGCATATCTATACCACACAAGTCAAGGCTTTAAAATGGCTAAACTCTGATAAAGACCCTGTTCTATCCTTGATTTGACACCCTCTGAGGAGAAAAAAAGGGAAAAGAAACACTGACCTAAAAATAATGCCATTAAGATTTTGGGAGGATGAGAACTACCTTTGTTCAATTTACAAATGTACAATTTACAAATTCTGTCACTGCAATTTCAACTTATTAGCGAAGGGTTAAAGGACAAATGGAATGTTCAGCACTAAATTTCAAGGAACTGTGGTGTGAGAATTGGGTCACATCTGACAACGACAAGTGTGCCAAGTTGAACATGGGGACTCTCTCTCTGCTACGGCTACTAAGGGGATCCGTAGCACCAGGTGTTAGGACAGCCCCACGTACTCCACCTTGCTTGGACCATCCAGGGTCTTACTGGGATGAGCAGGTGTGTAGTGCACTGGCTTATACCAGCTGAACACCTGCAAACTTGACCTACATCACAGACAGCACGGCTCAAGTTGGATGACCAAAATAACCTGCTAGCCTGGATCTTTTGTTAGCCAGTAAGCATCAAGGTAGGCAGAACCACTGGCCAAAAGTTAAATCATTTCGTTTACCTAACCGACCAGGCACTGTCCGTCTTACCAATATATCTAATTGTAAAAAGATCCAGAACAATTATTACTATGAATTAACTCTAAATAACTGACCATTATCTGAAAACATCTCTGAAGACTAGTTACAAGAGTTCTACGTAAAAGTTTTAAAAAATTAGATATCTGAAAAGTGCAGGACATACCATGTGAAAAAATAACAGTAACTTGCAAATGCAGGGTACTTCTCGGAAAATAGGGCACCAAAGAAAGAAATATCAAGACATAAATACTGAGAGAGTCTGGACTGCAACCAGACTCCAAACTTATGACTCCAGATTTAGGCTCCAGACTCCTGTAGACCCACATTAGAGAGCTACATTAGTGATCTACATTAGTGATCTACTGCATCTTTCCAAACATCTTTGTCAAACTAGTTCTACAAAAATTGTTCTGGCCAATTATGTGGTTTTGAACAATGTATTTGAAGTAATTTGTGAAATTATAGCTTTTAGGAGATGTGAGCAAAGTCTTATATGACTCAGACTGAGATGTGTTTTAGGTTAAAAAAAGAAAGCAAACAAATTGTTATTATGACTCACCACTAATATAAAGTGAATCCTAACACTTGACTGTCTAAGCAGGTATATGTACCTTGCATCCCCAATAAAACCCCAGCAGCCATTTTACATTCATGCCTTGTATCACAAACAAGTGTCTGTCACTTTGTCATCATGCAAGGGCAGTTTAACTGTGCTCAGTTTCTCATGTTTACACATGAGGAGAAATCTAGCTGATCTAGTACTTTCAACTGAGAAAAGCCTGTACATGAGCACTACCAAGCCCTGTCCTAGTGTCCTCCGGCTATGAGTAACAGTACACTTGTGGTGAAATGTCTCAGAGTGGCTTATCATCTACAGTGCCAAGATGAAACAGGCTCAAAGAACAAACCATTCGTCTTTGAAAGAAGAAGACCTGAATTTATGGTTTCCATCTGTTCCATCTTGGGTTGACGATCATTAGAGTAAGAAAAATGGCATATTTAATGTATGCTCATGGTTCAGATACCGTACAAAATGCAACATATGTATGATTAATGCAAGATGCAGGCTTATTAGATGTGCTGGATTAGTTATACTCAACCTTATGGCACCTGATATAACAAGAGCGTGAGACTCTGTCTGGCTATTTAAGACCTAAATCTAACCCCAGCTCAGGGCTGGGACTGCAGAGGTAGAAGCTTAGAAGGTTATAGTTACATGCACATGGTGACATGCTCAGGAACCAGGTAAGAAACCGGTGAAACAAAAGAGAATTTTACAGTGATGATTTCATATTGATGTTTGGAGCAGAGGGGCCACTCTAGTCAGTACTAGTTGTTTTTGCAACTACAAAATGTGTTTGAGATGTCTTGGTATAACCCTCAAAGTCAAAATTTCTACAAAACAAGCATCATATAATTTCCCACCACGGCCATGCTTCTAAAAACAAGTGTAGCACAACTGGACGGTCGCCACATTTGCCATGTTCTCTATCTCACCACGAGCTCAGAGCTTGGCCTGAGGCGTCCTACATCTCGCCTACACACATGTGAAGGAACACCTCTGTTCCGGGGTCACCTCTCTGCCCTGGTGTCAGTCCCCAGAGGAAGGCCCCCTGGCTCTTTTGCAGACACCCAAGAAGGGAAACTGGCTATAATAGGAAAGAACTACTTTTATAAATCGGACGACAGACTGAAGAAGACAGAGATTTTACGCCAAGCTTAGACCTGTGTTTAAACGGGGGGTTGTGGGGGGGGGTACGTAAAACAAACAAGTGTGAGGTGCTTCTCTGCCAAGTATGTGTGTTCGAAAACTCTACTGGCAGTGGAAGTAACTTTAAGAATGCTTTCAGCATTCACTCTATTCACTAAGGCCTACTAACACTTCTCCAAGTCACCCCAGGAGTTCATACTCTTTAGTACAATTGTGCCAGACATGAAACTTCTACTCAGACTAAGCCATTTTCTGTGAAAACAAGCAGGCTGAATGCACTGGGCACTCTAGTGTATTTCCGAGTTCATAGCCAGGGAGATCACTGTCATTACAGCACATGCATTCACAGACCCAAGCCACACTGATTGGGTCATAGACGTCCAGGTAATTATTCGCTACACATTAAATGCTAATTAAAAGAATACATTTGAACCACAATCAATTCAAGAATGCCGCACACCTTTGAACAATTAACACAGAAATGCGCAACCTAGGCTGCAGGGTTTTGGTATACAGCCTTTGTGTTGCCTGGGAGATCCAGATGGAACTCAACCAACAAGAGAGAGGAAGAGACTCTTACACACAGAAGCCACAAATGAGTCCAAAGAGTAGGCAGTCACACACTAACCAGTTCAGCTGGCTGTGAGCCCTGCTTAATGCCTAATGCAGGATGAACTGAAGGTGTGTGTGTGTGTGTGTGTGTTTGCGTTTGTTTTTGTATTTATGTCTGCAGATCTCTAATTTAGTGTGAGAACTGTTTTCATTCACCCCAGTAAACAAACGGCATATGATGCAATGCGAAGGTATTAATGCTGAGAAGTCCAAAGCTGAGGCTGGCCAGTGCTTCGCTTTGCTTGGGGAACACCATAAAAGCAGCAGTGAGTGTTGTCAGCTTCTCTGTTAATGGTCTTCTGGCACCTTGGAGTTGGGAGTGCAGCGTTCCCTTTTACAGCAATGCAGAAACCCCCTCCTGCAGGAGACTCATACGATATGGCAGGTTTCCGTATGGCGACATCACCTCCCATTAGCACCCATTAGACCTTCATCTCAGAGGTACAGCAGTAAAACAGTTGCCCATCGAATACAATGTGTGGTACAGATACAGCCAGGATACATACAGACTGACAGGTTATCAAGGCTGCTAAACCTCCAATCTGCAATAGCAACAACACAGTAAACCTGAAGTTTCTTATAGATGCCAACCACGTCAATCTCCTCCCCACTTTTATTAGTGGAGAGTTTCTGACAACAAGGCTGCTGCTGTTGGGTGCTATTTTGAGTGGCTGACCATCCTCAACACAGCAGTGACAGGGATGTAACGGTGGTTGTCATACTGGTATAAGTGTACTGTCCCAGGAACAGCAGTGCAGCTGGAGGATCACATCACTGTCACTGCTGGGTTGAGACAGGCCCTCCACCCAAAACTATGCAGTGTTCATGGGCCCTGAGGTTAGAAAGATGAATGGGCAGGAGGAGCTTCCATATCTTCCATTTGTATCACAAAGTGTCCCATAGATGTTTGGTTTTTGATGTCTCTCAGAATGTTACTCTAGACCACAGCACTCTGCGTTCATCACTCCAGTGCACTTACCCATCACTCACTGTTCTGGTGTGAGAGCTCAGGTTGGCATCGGAGCCCACCTGCCAGCTACGCCATCCTGCCACGGGCTGCCCACCGATGGCATCATTGCCCTCATCACTGCTGCGTTCCTAGTGCCCACCACTGCCCATAGGCAGCCTCCTGTCCTAGCAGCCTGAACTCTAAAGGGTTTTTTGTGTGTATGTGTGTGTGTGTTTTTTTACGGAACAATGGATCTTCGAACACAATCATTTTTTGATGGAAGCTATTTTTCTCCTTTTATATAAAAAAAATAAGATTAATAAAAACACTCAATAGTTACTTTTTTCAGAAAAGGACATGCAAACTGCAGAAAACTGAGCGTTTCATGTATTTTGTTTGTTATTATTATTAATTAATTATTAATTTTAGTAGTTATTGTTAATGAAGGCGGGTCCCTCCCGTCACTCATTCTCTCTCTCTCTCTCTCTCTCTCTCTCTCTCCTTGCTCATCACAGTTCACTCTATAAAGCACCCAGTGTCTAAAAAGCGCTACACAAATCGACATGAATTAAAAAAAAAAAAAAAATCCGTTTTGATCTTTGCATACACACACACACACACACACACACACCCACGACCCCCAACGACACACCAAACAGCTCAGCAGTTTCACTCCTCCCACCCAACTGCTGCCCCAGCACAATAACACACTGTTTCATCACACACACCATTGACTCTGCAGTACCAGGGCCCTCGTAAAAAAGCCCAGATAACGTTTATCTGGAGCTCGTGGTGAGGGACAGACGCAGACACTGTTAAAGTGGCATAAACCTTTGAGGAGGAGACTAGCAGTAAAGAAACGACGTAGGAAAAGCCAGATGTGGTGCCTGACGCTTACTCGCTCTTAACATCACAGCCAGTCACAGCGAAGAGTCCTGCAGGCTTCATGTATCTGGCTACCTATATCTGCTCATGTCAGGCTAAAATTGAGAAAACCCCAGTGCAAAGCCTTTCCATGTTAGAACTGGTGTATTAGTGAGAATGCAGTGGAGACTGCAGTGGAGGCAAAACCGAGCTGGACAAACACTGGTCCCCACTAAGTTGGACTAGAGAAACACTGGTCCCCACTAAGCTGCACTGGAGAAACAATGGTCCCCACTAAGCTGCACTAGAGAAACACTGGTCCCCACTAAGCTGCACTGGAGAAACACTGGTCCCCACTAAGCTGCACTGGAGAAACACTGGTCCTCAGTTTTCTGACCAAAATGAGCCAAGGTGACTGTGCACACTTGTCTTCTCCAAGCATAACGATGCTGTCCATGTAGGAGGGAAACAGACAACACAGCAGGCTGCAGGTGCCACTTCAACAGCTGTGTTTCTGTGGTAACGGGACTGTTTCTAAATGTCAAGGGTGTGAAAGTTCGACTGGTGGAGGATAATGGAGGAAACTTGACATGCTCAGAATATCAGGCATAAAAAAAGCCACTAATTACAGCAAGGTACTTGTGTAATAAGTACAGTGACTCAAGCTAAGATTGGCAGTAAAAGCAAGATCTCAAAATGACAGGAGACTCCACTTAATGGGGGTTATCTTGCTACATTTATTCTGTGTGTGAGTCTGCTGATAATGTTTTCAAATCCAGTGGTAAACGTTTGTTAGGGCCCAAGTACAGTAGAGACCATTTTTGCAATTTCCTCTCCAAGAAAGATGCAAAACAGATTTTCAAGCATTTAAAGAGGTTCTATTTTTTTCTGACCAATACCCGCATGTTGCTACACAAATAAACTTGCCATGCCTGGCCTTCTAAATAAACTGTAAACAGGAAACAGCCAAAAATAACTGTGAGACCTGGTTGCATTGGGTAAATATGCAAAACCGTAGCTATTTATTCCATGGGCCACTTGGAAAGATTTACATTTACATTTATTTACACTTAATCATAAAATTGCACCCCAAAGAGAAGCTACGGACAAGAAAAGAAATCAATAATATTAGAACCAGTATCTGTAATATCAGTAATAAATCATTAATAACTGTTTTGGAGGTTTTGAAACAGTGGTTACTAAGGTCCTTTGCATATACTTCAAACGGTGCTTGTCTGGGTCACAGCTGTGCACTGAAATGCCCGATGGTCAGGACCACTTTACACCTCTGTGTCACCTGTACCAGCCTGAAGCTCTGCTGATTCAGTAAATGCACATGTGCACTAAGTCGACATTCACCAATATGAGCCGGTTCTGTTTTATCCTCCTGCCAGCAGAATCATATCTAGCCGTAGGTCTTTTTTTATGAGTACTCTACATCCTACTGGCAGACATGTAGCCTGAGCTGTTGAATTCCACTTCCAGTAATGCTGCATGCACAACTTGTTCTTATGCACAGGCCTACAAATAGTGACTCGTTTGAGACTTTGATGTGTAATAGGAATAAACCCATGTCCAATTTTGGGGCACTGAACAATATATTAAATTATAAAAACTATATAACTATATATAATTCACATAATATTCTAAGTATTGTAGCATCCCTGGAGAGAGTGGCTATCCCTGGTAGGATGAGTCATAGGCTGGTATCTGGCTAGTGCTGGCATCACTCTCGTGATTTCTGGTGAGCTGGAGCACAGTATGGAGACAGTGGTGGAACTCCTCAGTGTATCCAGATGTCAACCTCTGATCCTGGCAGACAGCCAAACACGAGCTCTTTGGACATCCTGACCTTGCAGCTGAAAATCAGTGCAGAGTGACCCGACGGAGGCTCGACACACCAGCAGAACCAGGAGCAGGTAGTTTTCCCAGTCGAGCTGATGTTGGGCGGTAACAGTGGGAAACTGAGAGGTGAGTGTCCAGATGAAACGCTCCACCAGGTGGTCAGTGACACTGGAGATGTTTTTCATGCTCAGTATCAGCCTTCCACTTCTGACCAAAAGATGCCATCCACGCTCAAGAATTCAACAGTGTTAAATTTTATAAAGATACATAGAACAAGCAAGGAATTTACAAATGGAAATGAAATAACAAACATCTAGCTTACATGCAACAGACACACAACTTAGCTATGAGAGGACAACACTAAAACGTTACGTTTTACCAATTAAAGTATGCAGAGAACGAGTGCGAGGATGAGTAACAAGACTGCTGGTAAGCCTGGTTCATGTGTCCTGCATCAGACTGGCAGAGCAGGGAACCCTGGCCTTCATCTTCCTGTTTACGATATAGAATTGTGTTTTACACCCCATGGTACTCAGCATTATCACCTAATTCTGTTTCATCTGCTGTCTCCCAATTAATACCACTATCATATTCAACTATATATATTCAATCCATGGGTTGAAAAAGGTAAAAGTCCTGTATCACACAGATGCTTTCACTTCTATCTTGAAGTCATCAGACATCAGCCAATTCAGGCAAAAAGAACATGAATATTCAGGTGCATCCTGAGTAGTGTACGATCTTGGTGTATCATCCTTAGTAGTGAAAGATGACACCTTGAGCAAATTAGCACGCAAGCTCACAGTCCAAATGCTACACACAAACAACCATGAAGTCGAGAGTCTTGAACAAAGTGCTCTTGCACCACTCACTGTCTGACTCATGAATCATGCGTCACATCGTTATTACCGGCTGAGACTCATCCGAATGCTCAGACAAGTTCACACAACGTGCTGCAACACAGACAGTGGAAAGGACGTTTCTTCATTTTGGTGGATCGATAGATCATTAGAGCAGTCATTCAGCGGGCTGCCCAGCACTCCATGGTTTCACTTAATTCCACACAATCTGTCTGTCTCCAGCTTAATAGAGATGAGTAAAAGAGAAATACTTTCTGCTGAGATGGGCTTGCTCATCACATCAGCCATTCACTTCATATCTAGCTGCTCTGGTTAAGCAACACCACAGACACCTAATTAGTATTAAATGGACAAAATGTGTGGGGAACAAATGATGCACTAGATATTGTATGCTCAAAGGCATTTAGTAATGGCAATGTCAGTTGGTCTTTGCCTGGAACCTGCAAAGGTAAACACATGGTCTAACTGAGATATGAAAAACTGCTTAAGGTTGTCTGTAATGTCTCACAGCAGAGCTGTTATTCTCACTGCAAGATTTACAAAGTTCAAGTAACACATGCTTAGATTTTAACTAAGAGCTCAAGCACATTTTCAGCTACAGTTGAATGACTAGAAAAAGATCAATTCCTTGCACTGCTTTTCAAACAAGAAGAGGCCTGGGGAACCTCTAAATGTCCTACAGGACTCAAGACATTCCCTCTTAAGAGTGATTTCAATCTTCTAGTATAAAACTGTTACATGTCAGACCAAGATGGTGCCAGTAAAATCTTGGCAGAAATCTATGTCCAAGTGTGATATAATGTCTTTTTAAAGTTAGAATGTACAATAAAGATTCTCCATCGATAGCTGCTCAATTAAAGGAAACGACTATGTTCGGCGTATATCATCAACAAACACGCTCTGGACTCTAGCAGAACATGGGGTTGTGAAAACAAAAATAACAATGTTATGCCTTGAGAAACCTCACTTCAAGCAGTGACAGCTGAAATTCCATGAACTGCTCTTCTGTCAGCTTCCACGTTTCAGATTTTGCCATGGCCAATATCTGTAGCTGTCCCATAAGTTTCACATCACCCTATGACGTGCTCTCATTGGTGGGCTGACACACCTATTGACATGCACTCATTGGTGTACTGATACACCCAATGACGTGCTCTCATTGGTGGGCTGACACACCTATTGACATGCACTCATTGGTGTACTGATACACCCAATGACGTGCTCTCATTGGTGGGCTGACACACCCAATGATGTGCTCTCATTTGTGGCCTGTAAACAAATCTCATAGGAGCAGACACACACTGCGACTTTGATCTAAATTTTCAGACACTACCAGAACTCCAAATTCATCCATCTTCAGTTGCAGAAGCCCTAATTCATCTGCCAATTTAGGGTCACAGTGCTCGTTCTATGTTCAACGATCTTAACTTATGTCCAAACATATTTGTATGTGATGTATGTGACATATTTTGAATGTGACTGCTTTTCTACATAGTCAGGTGGACCTGTACTAATCCAAACTCACTTTCTTACAGTCATTGGAAAACACAAAAATCATCTCCTTGACAATGGGAAGAACAGTTATTATGAGCTACAGCTGTGGAACTGGTTGTAGTTCTTGACCTGGATAATCATTTACACAGGAGAAAAACACCTCTCAGGAGATCTAATCATTAGCCTTGCTTAAGTAAGAAGCTTTTTCTCCTGAAACAAAGAGTGATTCTGAGTTTAGACAAAGGGACCTATACAGTCAATCTAGACAAAACACTTGTATATGGTTTGTGCATGATACATTTACAAGTGATTTCATGAAACAGCTGGACAGCTCCGGTTATCACCACCTCCAGATTCTCGCAGTTATGCTGGTGTGAGTTTCAGAGTGAGGGGTGCTGAAAAGGTACCATAACACCCCGTCCAACGACTCAGCATAGCATGAGCTAAGAATACATGTGATGTTCATCAGGAACACAAGAGGAGGAGGCCTGAGACTCTGAGAGAATCGCCTCCTCTGTAGGTTACTCCCACCGTCTGACAATCAGGCATCACTTATGCTTCTGCAGACATAAAAATGAGAAGAAAGGGACATGAAGACCCTAGACAGGTCCAAGAGCGAGCCACTTCCACACACAAACAGCCAGTAGAGCCCCAACAGGGAAGAGCTGAACGTCTCCATTCCAGTGATGTTGAATAGAAAAGAGGTTGAAATCTTCTCACAGGAGCTATGGGTCAGGTCAGGTCAGGATGGAGATCGTCTGAGGCTCAGAGGTCCCTTCCTCTGGAGTCACACGCTGCCCTTTTTCACCACAGGTAACAGCTGAACGCTTCAGTAACCGCTGGTGTCTCAAAAACGTGTTCGGTACACACTGCACCAGATCCTCTCGCAGGGCGAGAGCGGGGGTGGAGCTCCCCCCCGGTCTTCTCTCTCAGCATCAGACAGGTAGCAGGACACAAGCACATAAACACACACACAAAAACAAATCCCGTGCCCTACTGTCAGTCTGAAGGAGAGATATCTAACAGGGTCTAGGGTTCTCATCTTTGAGGTCAGCCCACAACTCTGTGTGCTGCTGCTGGTTATGAAAGCTATCGGTTTCTCACGAGACAAGCAGGGAATGTATGCTGCACTGCTGCAAGCTGTTCTGGACTCCCAAGTTTTGCTGGACACACAGTCACACCTCTGTGTTTCTGACATGCAGGAAGTGAATGAAGATAAAGGTACAGCTGATGCGCGTCAGTAGAGCTGGCAGAAAGACAAGCTCAGCATGGCCTTTTACAAATGAACGACGCAAGACATTGTGTGTGTGTGTGTGTGTGTGTGTGTGTGTATGAAAGAGAGAGCAGAGCAGAGTCAGTGAGAGAGTGAGAAAGAGAAAATACTAGAGGGAGAACGAGACAGAGAGAAATTAGAATTACATCTGGTCCATGACTCAATTCTGCTAATTAACTTCAAGCGGAACAGCAGGATTCAATAATTCCAGTTCTCCTTTAAGAGCAAACATTAAAGAAACCTATGTCCTATTTTAACACTATCAGAACAGCATGAGCATCAACCACAGTGCACTGGCCCAATGTTGGACTCTATTAACATATGTTTTTGCATAACACATATTCATCTATCACTATTCAAGACAAACACATCAATATGGATGTTCTTCAAAGAACAAGGAGCTATGTAAAGGAAGGAGATTCTATGTGCTGTAAAAGTTCAGAGAGGTCCATCTTAATAGTGTAAATGGTTATGAATGTGCATCCAAGACAAACAGGAGGAAGGGGTGCAGTTAGGGTGATAGCAGGACATGATGATGCTGAATAACTGCTGAAGTGAGCACGCTCGGCCCTGCTCTGCTGAAGTGAGCACGCTCGGCCCTGCTCTGCTGAAGTGAGCACGCTCGGCCCTGCTCTGCTGAAGTGAGCACGCT
>JAOXYF010000011.1:7239433-7250938 GCA_028565775.1 Sternarchorhynchus goeldii | reverse complement strand
TAATCATCTATTAATATATATATATTTATATATATATATATATATATATATATATATATATATATGCATACACTTTTTTGAGGAAGAAAAGCTTATAGAACATATAGAACATGTAGAACAATAGAACATGTTTTACTTTACTTCACGTTTGTCGAAAATATTCCAACGATTTTGTTTTAGTCTAATCTCTTTCTGACAGCGTTACAGGAAATGCTCGTTCAAGCAGTTGGCTACAGAAACCTAATATTGCATAATAGCATTTTATCGCTGTTTTGCATTCTAACTTTGTCTTAACACAGCAGAGGTTCTAATTTGTATTCCATTCCTTACTATTTCACTCAAGACGTTTGTAAGAAAGAATTCATAGAAAATATTTACTTAAATTCATACACTGAAATGATTGAAAGTGGTCAACAGACATTGGATTTTTGCAAACTGAATTTCCACTTGTGCTAATGAAATGTTGCATTATCAGGCATTTTATAAAATGTTCTTTTTATTCCTCTGCTGCAGTTCTTGAACCACTTAATGATCATGTGCTCTGCCCCCTCCTCTTTTACAGGTCTTTGATCACCCAGGTGATGAAAACCTTTTAAAACACTCAGCCCTTATGTTCCACCACAAAAGCCAGGAATCTTGGGACAGATTGTCCATTTGATGCAAGTGTGTAATTAATTAAATGGCTCCTATAATGGAAGGCACACACACTGTACTCTGTCTGTACAAACCCATTGAAGAGTCGAGCCACATCAGCCTGTACTTCCCCACTAGGAGGGCTCTAGGCTGGACAAGCTTACCTCGTGACCATCGGCCTCTGTACACTAATCAGCATGATCATCCGGGTGAAAGTCCAGCTTCAGCCAAACAAAGAAGTCAGTCTTACAGGCCAGCAGGCGACATCTTCCAAACCTGTGATGTGACAAAGGGAGCTTTAGCCAAGCTTCCCTGGCTGTCTACAGAACATTGGCAGCTGTTGATGGATCTGCTGTCTCTGTGCAGCGACTGTGCAGCCAGGATCAGAATGGGCAACCAGGATGGCAAGCCTGCAGGAACTGAGGGACATCTCACACATGATCTTAGCAGTAGACATCCTCAACATGGTCTTTCATTGTCCCCAGATCATAAGACAATGGCATTCCGGGTTCGAAAGTTGAAGAAACTTGGTGGAAAGAAAATTGATAGTGCTGATGAGTTCTGTCAGGGTAAAATGAAGAAAGTGGAAAACAAAACAACATCAGAATTTTGGCAAACTCATTTGGATGAAGATAGACCCCGAAAGGTGCCTGGAAACCCAGCCTCTGTTCATGTCCAAGACAATTCAGACCTCTGGGATAACAACAGCAAGTCTTTTCAACCAGTGGGAGGACCTCTCATCACTGCTCAGGAAGGTTGGGACATAGACGACTCACGTCCATTTGGGTCAGAAATGGACCTCTGCCCTGAGTTGGCTGAGTTTGAGGACCCACTCTGCTTAGGTTATGGAGCTCCATCTTATGCTTTTCTGGAAGAGACGTTTGACCATATCCAAAAGGAGCAAATGAGTGAGGAGAATAACATGCGGCCTAGCAGGGAAAGCAGTTTTATGGTAAATGGGAATTTGAGAGAGATGCCTAGAGGTAATTCAACCACTCAGCAGTTTGATGAAAACAACAGAAGGGACCTGAGAGTTGCAGCGATGACAGAGCATGCACTGGATCACAATTCTACTCTGTGGACTAAAGGTTCTTCAGCTGGTACTGTGCCTCATGCCAGTAATAAAAACTTTATCTTAGGTCACAGCCCTTGCCAAAGTGTCAGGAAGAGTCAAGAAGAGGTGACCAACTCAAATGAAAACTCTGTTCAGAAGAACAAGTGGGAGTTTAAGGTCCAGAACAGATCTTCAGAGGCAATGAGGATTCCTATCTCACATTGTTCTCAAGCTCAGCCTGGGCCCTCCAACTTAAGATCCTGGACCAAAAGTCCTACATCCCCGTCCCTTTCTGGGATTTTTAATGTTTCCTACCCACCAACCAACAGTCTTCAGAGCATGTCACCTGTACTGTCTCCACTATCCTCCAAGCTGTCAAGTCCACAACTCAACCACCGCATTGTACTACTGCCTGGAGAAAATGGGAGCCATGAGAAGGATGGAGAGAGGTGGCCCCATGAAGCAGCTCATTCATGGCCAGAACAAGGGGACCAGCCCAATGTCACGTCGGAGGTCATAGACCAAAATGGGAACTGTAGAACTATTGCAAAGCTGGATTTGAACCTCAGACAAGAAGAAGCTGGGAACTCTAGATTTAACACTGCCAGCCTAGCTGCTTCTAAAGCTACAGGTGAGTGAAAATTAATATTATCCATGTATTCCATATAATACTGATATTATCCATTTATTCCAACCCAGAACATGTTTTGTAGGAAAACTGGATTACCCACATTAATGGAAGTATTTGCTTAAAACAAATTCTTGGGTCAGATAGAAGTCAGCAGGCAGATCTAGGGATATAGAAGTTATGAATTGCCTCAAGTATTTTTTGTAGTCTTTGTTTCTGGCACATAGAGGATAGAATGTTTTTGTCTGTTGCAAAACAGGCAGTTGTTCTGTAGAGAAATACATATCTCTACAGTAACAGAAATATGGTCATTCATATCTTCTTTGCCAAGTTTTCTACATATTGGGAGATGTTTGGCAGTTTGTTTGTGGCCACATGGTTCCTTTTTTGGATAATAAACCTTAACTTACGTTCTTCCATTCATGACCAATTGTTCAATATTTTCTAAGTGAGCATGTGCCTATGTGTGAGTGGGAGAGTTTAGCACTGTAGGTCCGATTCCCTCATCATTCCACTCCATCCTGCCCCCCTAGATCAAAGTGACTTGATCAGTCTTGGGTTCAAAGATCTGTGCTGCTCCTATGAACAGAATGTTAACTCATGCGCTGTTGGTTTGCTGCATACCTCTGGACCTACATCCTGTTGAGTTAAGAGATATGCTGCATTGTTTTTTTCTTTTTTTCAAAAAAATCCAGACTGGTTACTTTATTGTAATAACTTGAGGAATAAGGCTTTGTGCTGCTTGAACCAAAAAAGAACATATACACTTTGTCTCATGGTACATGGACAGCATCAAGTAGGAAAAAGGAATTTCTATGATTTATATTGTTTGTCTTGTCAGTACATCCATTTGCAAACATCACAGACCTCAGCTCAGTGGATTATGTATGTGATTTGTTCCTATCATTGTATCTCACAGCATCCTTTGCTGGGAACTCAGTCTGCTCCAAGCTAGTTACCTAGTTTCCACCTGCCTGCTGATTTGATCATAGATTATTATTAATGGCAGTACCTATGTTGGCTCCTCTGAGGGGCTGGTAGACATTGAACATTGTGTAAAGGTCAGATCTCTGTTCTTGGTAAAAGCCACTGATTACATTAGACTCACACAGTAACAAATGTATTGTCAACACAGCTTCCTGGGATGCACATGTCAAAGATCAAGTAATTTGTTTAATTGCATTTATAAATTGTAAATTATACAGTTTACATCGAGTTTTAGATGTTTACATTCCCCACCTAACAGTTTATAACAATCTTATAAACATAACTATTCCTGCCATCCATCACTAACCATACATTTCCACAGACACAAATTGCCCAAGTATTGGAAATGATACATGGTGGATTTCATGTGATTTGCAGTCACAGGTCATGTGTAAAAGAAATGCATTTCATCTACATTTCAAAAGCAGAAAGGAGTAAAACCTGAACACTAGTGCAGTGGCTTAGTATATATATGAGAATAACCATCTGGGTTAGTCTAAAAAAGCACTTCCTTCACACGCGGTCATTTGGGTCATGTAGAATACCAAAGTTCTTATAGCATCTCGAGTGTTGAGATCCTTCTTTCAATAAATTATTAATCTGGAAATGTTATCAGGATGAGTATCAAGGAAAAAATAACACTACAAGAGCAATGTTGGTAAGAATTTCACCTGCCCTTCACAGCTCCTAAAGTGAGTGTCAACAGTTGCCAGAGTCTGAGCAGATCCTGAACACACTCAGATGCTCATGCATCTCATCTGATAGTGACATACTGTATAATTAAGAAACACCAAATAATAAAATAGTAAAACAGTCCAATGTTTAATTGTTAAGCTAACATGAAACCAAACACTGCAACCATTTACTGATTATTCATGCATGTTTTATTTATCTCTGTAAAACCTCATAGAATATGTGTATTGTCTTGTGTAGTATGGTAGGCTATGATCTCTAATGTGTGGGAGAGACTCAATCCACAGCTCATCCTAAAGAGTGCTAAAGCAGCCCTTCCATTGTTCCTTTCTGCAGCCCACAGAGTGGATGTCACAAATGTCTTAATGAAATAAATGAATCAGTCTGGGTCATATGAAATGGATCGATCCTGAGAGAGTCATTTGACAAGGTTCTGTTTTTTTTGACTGGGCTGACAGTCAGCAAGAAGTAGAGAACACTGCACATTTTGTTCTGTGTTCATATGAACAAACCAGGACAAGGACCAGTTCTTTTTACATAATGAAACTGATTCTGATTCAGGAGGCTGAAGATGCTTTTTTTCTCTCAGTGGGGTGTGAAGCCTCCAGCATAGCTCCCACTGATTACCCTAATTACGTTTAATGTGTAATTTTTCTGAATAAGTCACAAACTCATTCAGGCAAATTCCTTTTTTGAGGTCCTGTTTGAGATGCAGCTGCAGGCTCACACCATCTGAACTTCAGACCATCTAAACTGGTTGACACTGTTGAATTTAGCATTTATTTATCTCTAAATTTGGTGTCGTGAAATACAGTCACATCAACCAACTATGAAGTAACTGAACATTTTTTTCTCTTTTGTCTTTTTAATGAAGGGGTCCCACTGGTACATTTCTTGCCGATTGGCAGCAAGAACAGCGGGGGATTAAATGGCTGGGCACATTTTGGCTGCTTTCTGTTCTGCTGCAGAGCTCTCCAAGCTGAGTGGCAGCCACGTGCGGAGGGCGAGCAAGAGAGTGAACGAGTGAGCGAGTGAATGAGTGAACGTTGCGCTGTGATGTAGCTCTGTCCGAGTCAGCCGCATGACTGGGGGGTGGGGCATTCGGGGGGAGAGGAAGGACAGCTAGGAGTACGCTGAGACAAGAGAGATGGTTGTTCAGGCTGGGAACCATGGCAGGAATAAAATAGCTCGTCTGAATCAGATCCAAACTTGTTTCTTATGCCTAATGTATACTTTTGAAACATCTACGAATGAGAAATTGTGCCTCAGTTGGAAAAGCACACTTTTTCCTTATACTAATTGCAAACATCAAGACATATCCTTTGAAGAGAAACAAATAATCACACTGCTGAGTACTGATTGGGAAAACAGTAAGAGTATCTGTCTATACTTTCTGAGTGTCTTTGGAATTTCTCATTTGACTGGAATTAATGTCTTACAGATGAAGGCCAGAAAAGGATTAGGCTCCAAACCCTTTAGGATATTAGAACAGTAGAGGAGTAGGATGATCTCAAGGAAGTGGCGGCTGACAGCATGCACTTCTGTTGTTTGCTCTGAGGTGCACTGTGAACCAAATAGTCACACAGTCAATGATTTTGCTAACAATTGCATACATGCATACAAAGCTACAGTATATTTTATTGTGCCTGTCACAGTGCCTCTTCGTGCAGGAGTGTTTCATTAAGTGTATGTCGACAGTCTATTACTTTGTCTAAGGCCTTTATCATGGATCCTGTTCATCAAATAGTGTGGGATACTGGACATCTGAACTAAGCTGTTTTAGCTGTGTTAGTGTTTCAGTGGCTGAGCCATTTGGAACCTGAAGTCTGATACTTCACCTCATGTGTCTGATGATGAGCTGATGTCAACAGTGGTAACGGACATCAGCACAGGCATAATAAATTGTCCCAACAGCTGCCAGTAAGGGACAGCAAACACACACCTGCTCGATCACCTAGCATAAGGCATAATACAACAACACTGCACACTGTCACAGACACTCTCACACATATACACACACTCACATACACTCACTCTCACACATATACACACACTCACATACACTCACTCTCACACATATACACACACTCACACACTCACATACATTCACTCTCACGCATATACACACACTCACATACACTCACTCTCACATATATACACACTCACACATACACTCACTCTCACACATATACACACACTCACATACACTCACTCTCACACATATACACACTCACACATGCGTGCTCTCACACATACACACACTCACATACACACAGTTCTGTCCTCACTGTCTGGTTTATTTCATATCAGTTTGCATGCTTGTCCATCATCACTGTGCTGATGACTGTAAGTGAACACAACCCCCCCAAACCATGCAGTCATTGTGCTGTTACTCGATGTCCTTTGTTAGAATACAGCTGTTGTCAGAAAAAGCATTGCTGTCAGACTGAAAGGTCGAGCTATTTGGTTTCTCCTGTAAGGTGCAATCTGGAACACAGTATTTGTTACAAGTGGCCGTGTGAGGAGGGTGAGATGTGAGGTCAATTTACAGTTGGCCATCCAGATAAAACAAAAGTAATGTACACCAACACAGTTGTGTTGTGTTTCTTTGCTGATGGGTACAAACACAGGCCGCGTGGTGATAAAAACACAGAGAAGGAGAGCATGCGCACAGGACAAGAATCTTGATGCTTGCTTTTAAACGAAGTCCTGCTTTTAAGAAACAAGTTCATTATCTATGACTGGTCTGCATCCAGAGATTAGACAGCAGCCTGAAATCCTGTACTGCTGATCTCTGCTTCACTCACAGTCAAGTGTGTGTGTGTGTGTGTGTGTGTGTGAGTGTGTGCCTCAAAGTCTGGCCTTAAGCTCACTCTAATAGTACACGGTCATTATCTTAAAAGCAGCAGGCCTACAGAGCTTATCAAAATTACTTTTTCCTCAGAAGTTTGTGTTCAGACTGAGGAGGTATTAGTGTTAGGTGTTATCAGTAAGAGTGGAATACCTGTTTAAATCTACAAGGAGCGTCTGTCTGCGCTTTATTGCATGGAAATTGGTGGTCATTATTCTACTCAGTACAGGGTCTGTGCAGTTTGCTGGCTGGAGTTTACTAGGTGCTGCTTCTGTTGACATGTCTGTCCTTCGACTACTGCTGCCATGAACACTCACTTGAAGCAAACAATATAACAATATATACAGGGCCAGCAGAAGTGTCCCAGCTCAGTTAGCCCCCAGCCGGAGGGACACTCCCGCCTTTCCCCCACCACGCTTATACACACACACACCTTATACACCACGCTTACTCATGCACAAACACACACACACCTTATACACGCTTATAAACTCACGCTTGCACTTCATACACCATGCATATACACACACACGCCAAGCCCATTCATAACCACTCTCCTGCTCTCAGTCTCCTGTTTCGAAGTCATTCTCACACTCACCTGTTCTGTGTTTATTTTGTTTATTGACGGCACTATTTCAGCCCACAGGTACACCTCTCCTATGCTTCACAATGAGCTTATCAAGCCTGTAAACGCTGGGAGAGAGTGCTCCTCCCTCCTTTTTGGTACATTTGATCTTTTTGTTTTTTGTGAGCATTAGTAAAGACGCTCATTTGCATAGCTGAGCTGAGTTTTTCATGCTCATAGCTGAGCTATGAATCCTGCTAACATGCAAATGTGGTGGTGAGAAGTGGTGAAAGTTAACAGGTACTAGGATGCTATATGCCATTCAAGGGTATGAGGTGATTTACTTATTTAAACATAAAACAAGACAATTTTCAGAGAGATTCATGATATTTGAGTATAATCAGCGACTAAATGGAAGATCTTAACATCTTCACGGGGCTCTCTACAGCCAGAGCTAACTATGAAACAGAACTAACTATGAACCAGAACTAGCCCTCATATGAAATCCCTCGAAAAAAAATCCATAAGCCGACGACTTCGGTGTAAAAGTCTCAGAGGACTCATTCACAGTGGCTCTAATCTCAGCCGCAGGGCACCGTATGTTCCGCAACTTCCAGCTTCCTGTGCTCAGTTGTAGCTGGCATTGAAGGACGTGATGATTAGACAGCAAAAATGAACAGGACATTCTGGGAAAGCATTTTTACCCTACTAATGTTCACTCCACAATCTGAAATGTGAGTTTTTAAAATCATAACCATACAGATTTTGTATTGTTAGGCCTCATGCTGTAATGTGAATTGTTTTTTGTAGTGAACAAGTACATAACACACAGAGGCATGCTTTTGCTGTTCACACATACAGTACGTTGATTAGTGCTGTTAATTCACCTTAATAAAGTGGCAGTGGGTATCTGTGTGTTGTGTCCTGGGTGCTATACCTAAGTGAGCATACCTTAAGTATCCAGAAGGTAGCACTGTTTCACTTCCTGTAACATCTCAAGAGGGTGTGTTTATACAGTACATACTGGGGCTAAATATAGCAAAATTACAGCTTTCTCATGGGAAGGAGAGTTGTGTGTTGTTTGTCTTGTCTTCTGTACAATTAAAGCCTTTCAGTAAGTCCTGTGGTTGCCCTGCACGGACTGAAGTGTTGCTTTTGAACTGCATTAAAAGCTGGAGTGACTTAGAGGCTGGAAGCCTTCCTTTATGTGTGCAGTGCTGCTGATTGTCAGGACATTTCTGCAGAGTGAGTGGGAGGGAGTGGACTATTCTAGGGCTTTGCATTTGGAACTGTGCCAAGAGTACAGTCAGCAGTTTGAGGTCTAGCCAGCCTTAGCCAGAGATGCATTATCATAATGAAACATTATTAATCCAGAGAAGGCCTCTCCACCCGTCCACGGTCTCCTTAATTATGGTTAACTGATTTTCGTCTCACGCCAGTATAATGTGGGCATTGGAAAAACTGAACGTGTTTGTACGTTCACATTTGCAGCCTATAGTACTTTAAAGAGTCGTTTTAAGATCCTTGTTTTACACACTTACCTATAATACTACTAATAATAATTAAAAAGCTATTCACTACAAATTATTTGCTTACTATTATAATTCAGTCTTTAGTTATTTTCGGTTTGGTGAGGCCTAGCAGTAAAACTAACAACATGAATTCAGAACATTGTGCAATGCAGCTTTTCTTTTCTGTGTTTTATACAGTGTGACATGCATATGCATAGATCCATCTATAAACACTCTCACATGCACATTTATACATATACAGTTTTTTACTCAAACGTTTTTTACTCAAAAGGTTTTTTACTTTTTACAGTTTTTTACTCAAAAAGCTCTGCTATATAAGTCAGTATACAGCAAAACAGATCAATTTTAAAAAGTTGAGCTATTTAAAGTGAATGTGATCTAATTTCTACAATCAAATACAGTTATATGAGAATATTATGACCACTCTTGGTGTGGAATTATCTCACCCCGGGACGTCGCAGATGCCACGTGACTGGGTTTGGCTGATAAATAATCGAATGCACCAATCAGTTGTAGCAGAGTGCAAAGCAACCATCATAGGCAAAGGATGTGATACTGGACAAAGGTTGCTAGAATCTCAGAAACCACTAATTTTGTGGGATGTTCTAGAGCCGCTGTAGCGAAGGTGTACTGAGAATGGACTCGCACACTGAGTGCCTATAGCATCGTAACAGTAGTGCCTCATGGGTCAGTGATGCCAGAGGGCAGCGACGACTACAGCGAGTGGTACAGAGCAGGTCAACGTACCAGAGTGGAGCACTTATGCTCTATGATGAACACAGAAGCAACGAGGAAAGTGTCAGGTGTCAGGAATCACGACTGAGCGAACATGTTATGCACAGTTAACAGAGGTTCATGAGAGCACTGTGAGCTAAATGCAGGGTGGTGGCAGCAGTGTACTGGGAGATGTTTTCCTGGCATGAGCTTAGACCTCTAATAGCCCTGAATGGGTCTCTGAACACCATCGGGTACTTGGCAGTCCTAGCAGATCATGTGCACCTGTACGTGTTGGCATTGATCCCTGAGGGTAATGGTACCTTTCAACAGGATACCACCAACCTCACCTCACAAGGGTGGAGCATGAGTGGTTTCAGGAGGATGACAGTTACTTTGGTGAAGCCAGAGCAGAACACGACAAGGAAATATTTAGAATCCATAACACAGTGAGGCAGCTGTAGTTATTCTTACCCATGGGTCTAATGTGTGTGTGTGGGGGGGGGGGGGGTTCTAAACCCACTGTAAACACAGACGAATAACAACTTGGTTCAGACGGGTGTAGTATGGCACTGTGCTCAAGGCCTCTGGTTGTTTTAGAGCGTGAACATTGGCCTGGGCCATGAACGTGAACATCGGCCTGGGCCACGAACAGCCTGCTGTGCAGCCTCACTGGAGGAGTGGTGGTGGCGGGACATCAACAGCTTGACATGAAAATGTTTAAATAAAACTCATTTTTATTGACAAAAATATGTTTAGGTAAAAACCTTGATAAGAAAAACAGATCCCCAAAATTGCTCAATTTATGTCTCCGTATTTCCTTTCTCTGTAGAGGAACATTTCTTGAGGCAAGATGAGATCTGGTTGTTAGATGGTGATGACTCTATTCCCCACGAGACCCTGTGTCAAGCCACAAGGCCTGACCGCCTTGACATCCTGAGGATCACACCGCCAGAAGATGACATCACTGGAGACACCCCACACCTCTCAAAAGCTGAGCTCACGGTAAGTGGAGCAGATTGATGCTTTCCTTGGAAATGAAGAATAGAAGAAAGAGAATATAAAAGAAAAGAAATAGCTTTTCTTTTAAAAGAAAGGAAATATCATGCAAGCATAAACCCTGCAATACACGAACACACAAATGCACTAAACCTCATATTTCATTTTTGATGGGTCTAGATACAATAGCTACATTTTTTACCAAACACGCAAGGTCACACCTTTATGTACACTTCATCAAATATTCACTTATTGCCACACACACACATGCGCACAAGTGTTGTTTATTTGAGAATTCAGTTGTAAAACATTGCTAAGTTGCTATGTTTAATATCTCTTATTAGTCAGTTATTAAATAAGGCAAAGTTTAAGAAGAACTTTATGAAACTATGAAAAATATGTACAGATAGACTGTGGAATGAGAGTCTGGATTCACCTTTAATTGCTTGGAATACAAGGGAATTTTCAGAAAGCCAAAATCGAAAAGTAATATACAGACCCAGATTTATCTATTAAATTATTCATGTTGCATATCATAAAAGTGAAAAGTGTTTACTTGACTAAAACCTCACAGAAATGCATAAGCATCATATCCTCAGGGTGTGACAGACATGTTTGTTGAGTACATTGTGTTGAGACGTTGCTTTAGGCATGGAGACAGTTGAAACAAAGAACTTGTTTACTTTTTAGCAACTTGCTTTTTATTTTTAATCAAGCTATCAATAAGGGTAGAGGTTTATTAGCACTAGAAATTTACATATGCAAATTAGCTTGTAACTGCTGCTCTAATAGGTGAAACAAGTCTCTGACAAAAATAAGAGGCTGAAATGATTTGCTAACATTGATTTG
>JAOXYF010000011.1:7228363-7239333 GCA_028565775.1 Sternarchorhynchus goeldii | reverse complement strand
TGTAACTGCTGCTCTAATAGGTGAAACAAGTCTCTGACAAAAATAAGAGGCTGAAATGATTTGCTAACATTGATTTGATAACATTGATTTGATAACATTGATTTGCTAACATTGATTTGATAACATTGATTTGATAACATTGATTTGATAACATTGATTTGCTAACATTGATTTGATAACATTGATTTGATAACATTGATTTGATAACATTGATTTGATAACATTGATTTGATAACATTGATTTGTCCTGTTGAAAATTCTGAAGATGACAGGAAGGTGTTTCAGACCTTTTGATTAGTATGTTCACAAACCGGTAGAACAAAATCATACTTCCTTTGGGTGTAGAGGTTACACCCAAATGCTCAGACTTATATACACACGTGCATACATGCACACATAAAGTTCAAGTATCCCTGGGTGGGGAAACAGCACTGTTTTCCCTGTATGCAGGGAGTAGCTGCATATGGTTTCAATAAAGCATCTAATAAACAGTTCTGAGAGGTGAATTGGAAAAAAAATGGTCACCTAAAGAATCCACAAACTGGTCGGTGTGTTGTTTTACATAAAACCAGTTTTCTCAGCTCACTCTATTTGGAGTCACCATGGTTTGACTATTCCTTAGACTCTCTCTCTCTCTATCTCTCTTTCACACACACACACAACACACACACACACAGGCACGCACACACACACACCTTCTTTAATGCCGTCAAAACAGGACACTCCCAAGTATTCTTTTAAAAAGAAGATAATAGAGCTTTGCACTGATGCCTGAAACAGATAGCTCAGGTGTGGTAATTGTAGCAGGCAAAATGTCTATGACAAAACTCCTTAACTGTTTGCACAGAAGTAATCGATAGGTATTTTATTTGTTTCTGATGAACATTTCAATGGTTTTGTATCATGTTGCAGTCCTCGTTAATGGCATTCGTGGACAGTAATATGAGAAGCTATGAGCAGGCATGATCTTTACACATGGATTGAGCATCATTAATTAAGGCATATCTAGATTTTGGGTGCATAGATGCACTGATCCAAGCCATTACAAAAGAGTAGTGGGTGACCCCCCCACCATGTCAGTATAACCCTAGGAATGAACTATGCATTATGTAAGGTTTTTAGCCTTTTATTCCTATTAGCTAATGATATTTGATATGTACTGTACTTTTTTTAAGTACATTTTTCTATAGCTGGACCTACAGGCTACCATTTTCTCTGTGTATTCTGTTAGTTTACTCATTCTCTGCACCACTAGGCTGTATTTCCGATGGCCTCTTTCACAAATGATTTGTGACATCATGAATGTTTGGGTGTGTATATAAGATAAGTACAAATAGGTATATAAGTTTAGTAACATTTACCAATTACTAGTAGTAAGTGCAATTACAGTATAAATGTATTTAAAAGTCATTAGAAAACATTTGCCCGTTGGCCAAAACATACAGCAAACACAGTGAATACAGGGTGTTACAGTCAAGTCAACAAACACAGTGAACACAGGGTGCTACAGTCAAGTCAACAAACACAGTGAACACAGGGTGTTACAGTCAAGTCAACAAACACAGTGAACACAGGGTGTTACAGTCAAGTCAACCTCCGAGTGCAATAATGGTGCCAGCAGTATTGGGTTATGACTTATAATTAACTGTAAATGGCATGCTTACACCTAATAAGTATAAATATTAGGTTTTTATTTCACAGTGCTTCTTTAATTTTCTTAAATTCTTAAACTATTTTACCAGCCTTAAATATAGTTTTGCTAAACCTTGACAACCACGTCTTTAGTCCTATTTTGTGGAGGTCTTGAACAGGATTTGGTTGAATTATACAGCCAAGCTCCAAAAAAAAACTTAAAATAAATACTATGCATGAGGAGAAATGGGTAAGTATAAAGGGGAAAAGGAAAAGAGGGAGAAAAAAAGAGAGAATTGGACAGTAAGCAGTTTGCTTCAGTAATGTTACAGCTTGAATCAAAGCCCTGCAAGGTTTCCTTGGTTTCCTGGTGTACTTGTTTCTTTCACATAGCTTAGCTGACACGACTCACATGCTACATCCAGGTGACCATACTTTCTAGAACTTCAGAAGCATACTAAAGCTTTGGCTAACACACTGACTGATTGCTAACTGTTGCTGTGGCAATGTGGAAAGGCGTGGCCTGTATGACTTAAGAGGAGCTTACTGCCAGTGGCATGCATGAAGTGAAACAGCACTACCCCCTCCACCTGACCCCCCTGAGGAGATTAGCAACAAAGGAGTAAGTAATTAAGAGAGAGAGAGGGGGCAGTGAGAAAAAGAGAGAGAGAGAGAGAGAGACAGGAGAGAGAGACACTGAGACAGGACAGAGAGAGAGAGAGAGAGAGAGAGAGAGAGAGAGAGAGGGTGGTTCTTTCCGACGCCATTATGAGGAAGTAAGTTGAAGTAATAGGACACCTGCTGCTTAAGGTCCTCCTCAGGGAGTAGGCAAGCGAAAGCAAGAGAGCGAGGAACAGGGGCATAGGTAAATCATTGTGACACACTCCTCATTCTGCCTGGGTGTCGCTCACACAAACGCCACACATTCTCAAGGAATGGGAAGGAGACGTTGCACCGGGAAGTTACGTTACCTTCTGTAACCTCTGAAGACTACACTGGGGACATTTTTAAACCAACCTGCCTGCTTCTGTTCAAAACTGGAGTGAGGTTTTCTTTTGCTGTGTTTGTTGTACTGTGTTTTGCTGAACATTTTTGACCTTTTTATTAAAATGGGCATATTTTATATCCCAAAATGGTTGACGTAGCCAGGATTGTCAGACGAATCTCACCACACTTTACAGCACTGGAATAACTCTTTTTACTGGATGAAAATCTCTTTGTGGAAAAGTTTTGCTTTGAGAAGAGTACAGCTTTTCGTGCCAGAAAAAAATAAATGAGAGAGTCTTTTATGGAGCTTTAACTGAAGCGCTCCTGGAGGTGGTTAGAGGAAAGAGGAGATTTACCTTCACAAAAGGCTTTTGTTTTCTAAACAAAATGAAAAGGGAGTACATACAGGTGGGAGCAGGGATAAACACTGGATCTTCATGACTCTGACCAAATATACAAAGAGATTTGTTAGGTTTACCTGGCGAGCTGTATATTAAGTGTATTAAGAGAAAGCTGTTAAATGATTTATGATCATGGAAAGTATTATCACTGATCCAGACTCTCAGGGGGAAAATTCGACCGGATCTTTGTTCAGTAAGGTATTATCCTCTACTATGTTTCTGAGAGCAGACTCCAAGAAGCAAGTGGGACAGAGTGCAGTACTAAAGTCATTCCGAGCGTTATCTGAGGAAGAGACATATCTACACCATCCTGACCATGGTGATACTGATAACAGCTGTGTTAGCACTGCGTTAGCAACAGGTGTTGCATCTGATGATTATGTCAGCACTCCTTTTGATGGAACAGTTGAATTACGGAAGGCTGAATCCTTTAAAGAGGAGGTTGTGCAGGGCTCTTCATTTCCATGTTGGAGAAGGCCTTTTTCCACCACCTCCCCTGCTATAGCAGATCCAGATCAGGTGGTAAAAGTAACCAGAGTAGAGACTTATACTGACACCGAGTCTGAAGAGGAAGATGGAGAAAGCACACTAGGACAGTCTAATGACCTGAAACCCACTGAGAAATCTCTGCCGTTTCTTACAGAGGAAGTTACTGTGGTTCAGAACTCAGATCAGCTGTTTCATAATGAAAAAGGGGGTGATGTGTCTAAGGCGGACTTAAAACTGCCTGTCCTCACAGCCCAAAGTGTTTTGAAGCGTTCTCTCAAAGACATCTCTATTCCAAAGTGGTCAAGGCCTGATGGTAGACTTGAGAGGCAGCCAGACTCCACTCTGCATATATCAGATAATTCCAAGCGAGAGAGTACCTCTAAGATCGCTTGGGAATGTTCAATTCAAAGTGATGAACATGACATAGTTAAGGATATTGACTCAGATGTTTTAATTGCCCAGGGTCCTACCCTGAAGGACCACGCCCAACCAGTTGTGCCTGAAGATCCAAGTGATCATGGAGAAAAGGTTTCATCAACCTGTGATACTGAGACGCCTGTTCTTGCCCCCTCGTCAGAGTATGTTTCACCAGTGATGCCATCTCCAGCTTCTAAACCAGAACCAAGTGAAAATGCCTCAGACACCTCATTGCTTTCAAAGGGTCTAATTTCTCACCTAGAACAGGAATGGAGAACACATAAACTACCTGCTGCTCCTTTGGCTACAGCAGCCAGTCTCACTGGTTCGGAAACCCTTGAGTCGACAGACCCTATCTCTCCAGACTCAGCTCCTCAGCCAGGGAGCAGTGTGACAAAAGACCTTTTAGGAACTGACCAGGAAAAGTCCGCGCTTGACTCTCTACCCAGTTCTGTTTCTCCTCCTTTGGAAGGCAACACGCAGACCCTACCTAGCACAGAGAGGACCACAGCACTCTCCCCTTCCACCCCCTCCTCTAACTCCTCCCCAAAACCCCTCGCCTCATCCACATCCGGGGAGCCTTTCCAGCTGCCACCCTCATCCTCATCCTCATCCTCCTCATCCACATCCAGAGAACCCTTCCAGCTGCCAGCCCTCTTCAGTGGACTGCGTGTACTCAAGAAAGGAGCCGTGGGCGAGGACAGAGAGACCGTGTCCGAGATCAAGCAGAGGGATGCGGACCGAGCATTGCTGAGCCTCAGACAGCACGTCCGCAAAGCTAAGGTCAAACAGCAGGCATCTAGCCACACATCTGAGCACAAAAAGAAGGCTGAACCTAAAGATGTCTCTGAGCCTAAGGGCCGGTCAGGGCGACTGCTAAATTTGGACGACAACAACCATGATGAGGAGCAACTACAGAAGGGGGCGAAGGACAACACAGACCATCTGACATCAGAGGAAGGGGTAGCAAGTGATAACACGGAAACCAGCGCGCAAGTACATGACAGTGGTAAAGGCACAGATGCCACACTGGATGGCTTCAAAAAATTTTTGATCTCTAAGACCCCTAAGAATGACCCGGCAGAAGGGTCTGTGGATCTAGAGGCTGTCAAGAGGAAAAGGAAGAATGAAAAAGAGTTGCTTAAGTCTATCTTCGAGAGATCTCTAAGCAGATCACCTAGCACTGAGAAGAGTACAGTATGTATTACACAAACTGTATTTTACTGTACAAATCAAGTTTTAAACGGTATTGCATTTGAAAATAGTTAAATGTAAAGTAAATGCTATTTTCTTCGAAGTGTAAGAAGGTTTTGAAATTTGATTAGGTAAATATTTCAGAGACGTTGTTCAGCCTTATGTCTTTATAAATCCTTTATTGGAATCCTTCCGTATCTGGTTAAAATTAGTTTGGCTTTAAAGCTAAATAATTTCATGAAAGTTTTTTTTTTTTTTTACATTGTCTTCTGAAATGTAATTCTTTTAAAAACAGACATGACGAAACACTATGATCATGACTAAATGATTCTTGATCAAGACTAATGTGGGTAAAACATGCACATTAAAATGGACTGTGTTATTTTCTTTGGATCTGATTCCCCTTTCCCTTTTCTTTAAATTCCAGGCTGAGATCATCTCCCCAACAGACAGTGAGGATAGGACCCCGGGGCGACTTCAGGCAGTGTGGCCCCCACCTAAGCCTAAGGATGAGGAGGAGAAAGTCGGACTGCGTTACACTGAAGCAGGTAGGGTATGTCCTACCCAGAAGTGCCGCATAAGAGCCGGTCTCAGGACAGAAACTGGCCTGCGCACCTCTCCACCCTCTCTATGCTCTTACATCAGGTCTTCTTTCAAAACAACTTCTTACATCCTAATCCTAAAAGTTCCTGCAAACAAGAGAAGCAACTCTGGATTTGTGGTGGAAACTAAAGCCACATGTTTGGGTATTCTGTTCAAAAACTGTTTTCCCATGCAGTGATGGTGATGTTGTGGTGTGTCTGTAGTAGTCAGAGGTGCAGATTAAGCAGTGAGAAGCATACACATAAAACATAAGAACAATTTATATCCAACATGCATAGATAAATCAGCGACTCTACTAGTTAACATCCTACTATTTAATATTGTAATAGCCTAAGGGTAAAAACCTTTTTAGACTTTTTTTTTTATTATTAAACCTTGTTGTTCATTATTCTCATTTTAGTTAAGGTAGAAGTTTTATTTTCACTGTTAGTGTGTTTTTGTGTAAATGACTATGGCATTTATAGAGTTTGAAACAGGGTTAATAATCATTACTCAAGAATGTAGTCCAACACCCTGCTTGTACCAGTGAGTCCTGAATGGATGCATCAGGAAGCTTCAGAGAGCCACTTTGTTGTTATATCACCTAGTTTTCATTAAGGTTTTCTTGGCTAGACTGCTTTAAGGGAAGCAGAAAATACAGGCAACCTGTTTCAGTGGCTCCTTCAATAGGGTGTCAGCTGTATCTCGTAGAGTTAAAGGCATCTTCACAATTAATATGTTATTTTTATGCCCACACCTGGACACTGAAATATTTCAGCAAGATGTTTTTATACAAACTTGAATGAGTTTATTAATATTAAAGATGTCTATTGCATTCTGCAAACTTAGTATATTGTACTGTGTTTTGCAAATGTTCAGAGTGCATCTGATTGTTTGTAGTGAACAGTAGTTACTAGAACAGTAGTACAATAAATTTTAATAGTGTATAGCAGCTATAAACTGCTTTCTGCACTTAGTTCTACTTTAAAATATATTTTACACTGTCAGTGTAAGTTTCAGTGTAAGGATATATACATATATGCATTGTCCCCTACCAACAGTGATGCTAAAATGATGTGTTACAGACTAATTTTTTAACTTATTTTAGCTTGTTTCTCTGATTCTTGCAGTAGCTTTGTACTCTAGATTTTAGTGGGTTCCCAGCTCAAACACCCATTTTAAATGATGACTTGATGAAGAGCTTTTCAGTGAGCTGAGTGGGATGGTTTGGAAGCAGAGGAAGCACTACAGTGTGCAGATGTGGGCTGCGTGACAGGGTAGTGTGCAGTGTGGTGTATCAAGAACACCTGAAAAAACACAAGACTTCCCCACTGTTCTAGAGGTCCTTTATTGCATCATATAACAATACAGCACAGCTGGAGGATGTGGTTTCTGCTGTAGCTTTGTAACCAAGTCCTGTGGTCATCTTGATCAATTCTACTGTTATATTGTTACACACTAATTCAAGCTAAGGTGGATGGAACAGAATGCTGGGGGTTTAACATAGTGAGACAAGGATAGACATGTGCAGACAGAATCTGAATCTGAGGGTCAAAACCAGAGAGGACAGAAGCAGGCAGAATCGTAATCCAAAAATATCTGAAACCAAAGATGATAATGAGCAAAGGTCAAACAATCCAGAAGGGAAAAACAAAGCTGTAGTCGAGACAAAACAGGGTCAAGATCAAAACAGTACTCAGAATAAACCTCTCAATAGCATAATTCACAAGATTAGCAATATTTCGCAAAGTGCAAGGGTAACAAGGTCTCCTATATAGTGTTCTTTAAACAAGAACCGGTGAAACTAATAATCTGGAGAGGGGGATCTCATCCGTTGTTGCGAGTGCTGCTGGGAACTGTAGTTTCTAGATGTGGGCTGTGTGACAGGGTAAAATTCAATGTGCAAATCAAAAAATAAACATGTTTATTAGTTAGCAATAAGACGGTGGAGTGCTCAGTATTCTAAATTATTGAAAAAATTATTGAAAATTGTTTTTTGAAATTTATCAAAAGAAAGAGCAATGCCCTAAGAAATGTCACCAGCATCACCTCTTAGGCATTAAAAGGGTCATAGTGAATGAGGTTATGGGTTATGGAAGTAGCCTTGAGTTACTGAACTGAGATTTTTTTAATTCTTTTTTATGTAATAGTTAATGCTAGGATTTTTTGCAAGGTAAACTGCTCTCAAACCAGTAAATGCAGCAACTTTTGCTTTGGAACCATGCCATAACACAGGGTACATTTGTCTTTCCAGAGCACCAGGCTGCCCTCCTTCAGCTGAAGAGGGAATGCAAAGAGGAGGTGGAAAAGATTCGTGTAAGTGACATCTGTAAACCAAAGTTTGCAGTCTGCACCTATATAGTGTAGTTCAATTTAATCACACTAGATGTCAGTATAACCAGCGGATTCAAACACAGTGGCATTGGCTTCCCTGAGTATTAATATTACTGTGTTTGAGGTAACAGTCCAGTACCAGATCACTTTAGCAGGCTTCTCTGGCCATTATGGAGACTGGCTCTTTAAAAAAAAAGAAATTAAACAAGCAAAGCTCACCTGGACATTTTGATGTATTGTTTTTGAACTAATACAGACAGGTCTGATAATGCCTTTACAGACTCTTGATTTGGAATACACAGTCTTATAACCTTAAAGAATATGTGCAGGTTACAGTTTACAGGGTTATGACTAATATATGAACTGGTGGGAGTGTCTTCAATCGTGTTTTAAAGGGATGTTTCTCCCAGAAACATTAAAGCTCAACTAGCCTTTTTACAAATAATAAAAGCTTTACACTAATAAAGCTTCATGTTGAAACCTTTATAGATGAGAGGCAAAAAAAAGTTCGTGGATAAAACATATTTAGTAAGGAAGTTTGTTTTTCCTTTGAGAGGTGGTGAACGCTAATGTGTTAGCGCAGGCCGAGTGCGGTGCCCACCAACTGTGAGACGAGGGCTGGGGGGGAGTGGAGAAGCCATAACGCTCTGATGGTTTCCATGTGGAGGCCGACCTCCTGCCAACTCCTCCTGTGAAATAATATCACAGTTTACAAGCTGTGCGCATCCCTGCAGCACATCCATTAAAACCTGCGGTTGAAACTGTCCCTGTCCCGCAGGAAACCTTCCCTTGAATGTTCTTTTGCTTGATTTATTTGGCCGTGGTAAAGCACTGGTTGGACATGCAGTCTGTGGCATGCTAATTTGTCTACTGATAGAAAGTGCAAACTTCACAGTGACCGCAGCTGAATAGGCGTTCACAAGGCAACGCTGTGTAAACAGGTATTCATTTTCACATACTTCCCAGTGAAGAGGATACATCTGAATGAGTTTGTTTTCTTTCTATCAGTTTGTTATGTAGTTTGCTGATTTAATGGTAGTTAGTTAAAATAGAGTTGGACTCTCAGGGCTGTTTTTAAAGACATAGATTAAGATTAAATCTAGTCTATTCTTGATTTAAATGAGACTACAAGTAGGTCTTTGTCAAAAATAATTTTAATTTGTCACTGACAGATCATCAATACTGGACTCCAGCAACGCATATAGTCAAACTTTATTGGTTTATATTAAACTTCATATTGAACTAACTGCCAGCTTTATTGAGTCATCAAGATTTGCAGAGATAACAGAGTTCAGTGCACAATTACTTTCATAGTTATAAACATACATAATATTAACTAAGCAATTTAATTCTGTAGGCCATGATAAACCATTAAAGAGGCATCAAAGCATGTGTTATAAATTATTTCTATTATATAATTTAGCTCTTTTTAAAAAAAGTGATCTTTATGTCTCTGGGAGAATGATTAATGTTTCCATATACACCAATATACTGCTGTCCTGTTGTTATGCAACAGTGTCTTAGTGTCTTGTTTGATGCAGGCAGATTCAATTTAAGGGAGAACGGATGGAGTTGTTTAGTGCTGACAAGTCGAATGATAAAGTACGGGAGAGGACATGAACGTGCCTCCCGCAGTCCTGCACGCACCACATTATAACAAGAAACATTCGCCTGGTACATTGCAAAATGCTTTTCGCCTCAGCGGCATCTTGGAGACCGTCGGTTAATGTTTCTCAAAATTACATAATGCGCGTTTTTTCCCCATGTTGTTTTTGATGCATTTCAACCAGGCTTTAAGATATTTTGAGTTTTCTTTTATGGATGGTTATGGAGAATTTTAACATGATGTGGGTGGTTGTGACTGTCTGAGTTTGTACATACATACAGAGGAGTCCAAAAGTCCAAGAGCAAGAATTGTTTTCATGCTTCATCATTATACTTACTCAGACTTTTACTCTTTTTCTTTTTTACTGTACATAATTTAAAACCAAATAATATTGGAATATCCTGTCCACGTAATATTTCCTTCCATTTTTTTATTGTTTTGATCTCATAAGTTACATTACATTCAAATGCTGCTAACACAGTTAATTGATGACTCACAACCAGTACAGACTAAGTTAGCATGGTCCTCTGTGCTCTTTGCTCTGTGCCTTTGCTGCTGAAAGAGATTTAACTTTGAAGGATTTCTGTTGAAAAATATTTTCCAGCTGTTTGTAACAATGTCCGAGGAGCTCAGTGAATTACTTCAATGCCGAATTGTTCTCCTGAGTGCTGAAAAATGATCCAACTGCAGCTAAACTGTAATAGACTCATACTTTTGGGCCCTACTGTGTATGTCATCCTTGTTCTAAAGCACTAGAAGCAAGTGCTGGCTTCGTGAATGGCATGCATAAACACTGCTACTTCAAACTAAATGAAATATCTGTCATCTCCACTCACACACATACTGCTTCAGGCCAGCTTTGAGCTCAGGATCTTTGAATTGCGGGGAGAGCATGCTGTGGCACTGTCCCGGCTAGAGGGAGTCATCACCGACATGCAGCGGGAGCAGGCGCGAGGAACGTTGCGGGAGCGGGGCGAGCTTCGCGAGGTCTCCGTCTCCACGGAAGATGACGTGCCCTGCAAGACCTACCGCACCGTATGCATCCAAACAGACCGTGAGACCTTCATCAAAACGCCGGATGAGGATGCCACCAAGCCCAGCCAGAGCCTCTCTCTCAGCCCGCCTAAAAAGCTTGACCTGGACTCAATTACGATGAGCCTGGGTGTGTCCCCAGGTGCTTCTCCACCCCCACCTCAACCCCTACCAGGCCCATCACGTAACTCACCAGTCCCCACGACACTGCCCCCTCCACCCCCCTTACCCCGAGACGGACCTGTGCCACCTCCACCCCCACCTCTCCCTGGAGCCCCGCTTCCACCCCCACCCCC
>JAOXYF010000011.1:7208528-7228208 GCA_028565775.1 Sternarchorhynchus goeldii | reverse complement strand
CAACAGCACCAAGAGGACCACCTCCACCAAGAATGCCCCCTCCACCTCCACCTATACCAGGCTGTGGCCCCCCACCTCCTCTTCCCGGCTTTGGTGTCCTTGGTTTCGGACAGGCCATGGAGAAAACCCCCCGCAAGGCAGCAGTAGAGCCTGCTTGTCCAATGAAGCCCCTCTACTGGACTCGGATCCAGATTCAAGATACCAAGTAAGCGCTCTCAATTATTTCAGCGTTATAGAGTCTCTGCACTTGAATTTAACTGGGCATGAAGATACACACACCCACACACACACCTCCTAGTGTGTATGTAGCTCTCCTTGCCTAGGGCCAGTGGTTGTAAGAGAAATGGAGTGTGAGCTGCTTGTTTTAAAGTGCCTGTGGTTTATACAGCTGGAGAGCTTGGAGTGCTAGCTCAGGAGCTTTATAGGCCTGTATTGCTGTAAGAGGGATTAGGAAAGGATGTTCAGTGGTTCTTCATAGCCCTCGTTCTCTCCACGAGGTAAATGAAGTTCTCATCATAGCCGTCAGAGCCACCAGAAAAGTGTTCGATCCAAATGAAACCTCAAGGCTGAATGCCTGTGATTGTCTCAACAACATAATCCACAGATATAAGTTAGGCTCATCTTTTTACTATTTATACATCGTCTTCTAAATAGATTGGTAATAAAGTAAATGCATTCAGAATAATGATAAGAGAATTCCAGGCCTTAATGTGATTGAATTTAGGTTGTTATAGTTACAATAACTCTTATTACAGGAGTTATAATACATAGTATTTACTGCCTCTCACAAAGTAGGCCTGGGGTGAAAAAAGAAGAAATATGTTAATGTTGGCTGATCTCCACCAAAACACTTTCAGCACTTTTATTGAACCCGCTGCCTGTAGAGTGGCAATGGCTGTAAGCTCCATTAGAGCTATTTAAACCACACGGCTTTAGCAAGTGTCAAGCAAACCAGTGCCCTTTACATCTATTTGTTTCCTTTCGTAGAGAGCAACACTGTTAGGAACAAGGCCCCAAATGTTTTATATTAAACTTAATCAAATCATTGGCAACCCAAATGGTTGTTGTGGTGTTCCATCTGTGACAATCACTGATCCTCTTTGTTTTAGAGGAATCTTAATTTTTTTTTCTTGTAAAATTCTTCGCTGAAGCCAACTCATGCTGCCAAAGTTAATGTCTGGGGAATATCTGGGTAATATCTGGGTAATGTCTGGGTAATATCTGCGTAATATCTGGGTAATGTCTGGGTAATATCTGGGTAATGTCTGGGTAATATCTGGGTAATCTCTGGGCAACATCTTGGCTGCTCATTATGTTTAGTAATTTATGCTCTCTCTTAGCTTGACACCATTCAAGTTTGACTTAATACATGGCAAGCATGGTAAGACCTGGCAGGTCAGAGAGTGGGACACCTGTAGCCATGGCTTTTTATGCAGAAGTGCATACCTGCACCTTCAGTATCATACCTGCACCTTCAGTAGAATCTTCCAAGCCCAAGTTTTGGATATTTTTGCAAACCCATCCATCACATGTTTATCCAGATTTATGCAGATTCAGACGAAGCAGTCTTGATAACAAGGTGATCACCATATCACCATTTCCTGCGGGACAGGGACACATATCCGGATGGATGAGCCTCTCTGAACTGGCCTTTGCGAAGGGGAATTTGTGTTGACCGTGAACCTTGAGCTACTTTCTCGTGGAGATGTGTATGAGCAGGTTAGAGAGCTGTCTGGATTATCAGAGGTTGTCTGCCCTTTAAGAGGAAGGAATGGAAAAGGAGTTTGACTCTACAACTCTCAGACAGCTTGTTTGTATTGTCCATGTTACTCAGCAACAGCCGAAATCAAACACCTCTCATCCTTAATGACGCAGTCGTTTTTGGAGAAGAGAGTAGCTAGGAGAAGACTGTTTTCTGGAAGAACACTTGAGTTTCTCCAAAGCACCAGGGACACGTTCCACTTTCTGCTCTCCTTGTACCGTTTAGGAACTTGTCTTTGTAGATTTACTTTCTGCAAAAAGCTTCTCACCTCGCCTCAGAAAGTGCAAATAAACATTTGGAGTAACTGTGGTAAACATTAAGAAATAGGAAAGTGTTTACAGCAGGAAGAGAACAGAGTGACTTGGTTTGTCTATTGTGGTGTGTATAATGCCTTCTTTCACTAGCTGTTATTCTAATGTTTCTTAAAATATTGCATGTCCCCTTAAATGTACACTGGAAGAATTGGTGTGTCTCTTTTACAGTAATAGCATGCTTTGGGATTCTTTGGAAGAGCCAGATATCATTGACACAAAGGAGTTTGAGGAGCTTTTCTCCAAAGTCTCAGTGCAGCCTAAGAAGAAGCCTCTCTCTGACACCTATGAGAAGAAGGGCAAAGCTAAAAAGGTACGTCTCCATCCTCCCAGTGCAGCACATCTGTGCCAAATTAGGAGCTGAACATCTCCACTTTCATCATCCAACAGCGATTCACTTGTCCAAGGACTCCTGTATCTCCTCCAACACCTCCAGTCCCCTGTCATGACAGCGTGCTTATGATTGTCTTGTGGTGCTGTAATTTTAAATTGGACTCATAAGTATGTAGACTGTGTACATTAACAGGCCAGTCATATTTGATATGGAATCGCTGCACTATCGATAGAGAAGTACTTCATTGCAACCACTAGAGGGCACGTGAGGCACACTACAACTTAGTATCTCTTTTAGGCTAATTTGGGTAAAGCATGTTTTTGTGCACATGGAGAAATACATTACCAGCCAAATAGCTTAAAGCAAAGCTCACCAAACAAAAGTGTGTTGTGTCTGGGCAGTGCTTTGATTCTAATTGTGTGTGTGAAGTATGCTTCTCACCGTGTCTCTAAAGATTGTATCTGTGAAGTGTGCCTTTCTGGATGATTATTACAGAAATTTTAACTTATAATTGAAGGTTTTACTCTTTATTAGTTGTTTATTGTCTATTATCAGCTTTATTTTGTACAGTTTATATAGTTTTTATATAGCAGTTGTATGCAAACTGATTCATAAGTAAGAGTTCTTTCGCTGTCTTTAGACGCTATATTTACCATATTTAGTTCTGTTTACAGTGTTGTTATCTTGGGCTCGTGTTGCATGCATTATAGTAATTGCAAGTCTGCAGAACTCTCCTCCAAACTGAAGTCATATACTGCATATATGAACTGTACATATAAATGGGTTGTTTGGGACATGTCTTAATTGAAGTTAATTGAAGTCTGAATTGAAATTGCAATTCAAATAAAAATACAAATGTCTTAGGTTCCCTTTTCATTTTAAAACACATTTTCTCAGGAAGGTCATGCTTGCCAGAGAGTGGGGCATGCTGGGAAAGGGGTACAAGGACTGAGGGGCACGGTGCTTCCCTGTTCTAGCTGCTCCTGTGGGCTTGGCATAACCCTCTGTGTTCCATGTTGTCACTCCTTTGAAATTAAAAGCCTAGACAAATTCAACTTCATTCACCTGACAGGTCACCAAGACTTGAGTCTCCTTAAGACAAGTGTTAACAAGAGCGTAACTTGTGTAAAGTTACGCTCTTGTTAATACTTATCCTAAGAAGATAGGTCACACCACACTGAATCCAGATTTCCCTCTGTACCTCCTGGACACAGCTGGAACAATGGTTTGTGAATCAGCCATGTAAACATTTTGGGTTAGATTCTAAAGAACTCGTCAGAGGGTGCAAAGACCAGTTTGCTGATGGCAGAATTATGACTGCTCACAGAGGATCCCAAAATTAAATTAAAATTTATTTCTATAGTCCTTTTTTTTTTTTTACAACATTTCAGTTGTCACAGGAATCAGATTTACTGTGAATTCAGGTTCAGAATCCCCAAATCACATCTCGTACCCTTAAGGATTAGTAAAGGAACTGCAGTCTCTGCTCAACTGTCCTATAGCTACTAGCTGTGAGAGACCGATATTGACAGTATCGTCCTATATTAGTCAAGTCGGCACTTTGGTGTGGCGTCCAGGCAGTTTGGAAGGCAGTCACTGGCCTAAGTACCCCTGTCTAGCCCTGCCTCAATCCATATACAGGCCCCCTTTGATCAATCAGTTAGGTCACAGAGGCCCCAGCGTGCAGGCGGCTGGTCACTTGGGCCTACGAGGTGCCTTATCTGATCTGATTTCAGATTGCCAAGACTGTGTGCTTGCCAGCTGGCTGCCGTTTCAGGTCTCCAAGTGTAGTGCTAGCACTCGGCTATTCTCTGCTATCAGAGTTTTGTAGGTTTTTTATGTATTGCAATAACTTTTCTGCATGTGTTGGAATTAGGAGTGCTTCAAGTTTCAGTGTCTGAAAGTCATTATCTTTAATTTTTAGTTTGTCCCTGTGCTTATATTGTCTTCAGTTGTGTCACGTTTCAGTGGATCTTGTTGCACATGCAGAGAGAGAAAGAAAACAGAGAGAAAGAGAAAATACTGGACATGAAGATTAGTGATGATGCCATTATTACATTTCTATGCTGTGACCAGTAAAAGACAGATGGACATTGGCACAGTCGTCTTGGCAGAGCAGCACAATTTCCAGAAGGTCACCTAAACAAAAGTAACATGTTTATATCTTCATCTTTATTTTTGCTTGTTTATACTTTAAGGTGCGAACATTTTATTCCTGAATCATCTTTCCGAGAACTTGGGCTCTCTAACCAAAGGTCAGAGGATTTTGGAGAACAATTGAGGAATTCGGCAGGGGGAGGAGGGGGTGGGGGGTGAGACCTATCCCGCCAGCCAGCCAGACGTGGCCTGTTGTCAATTTCCCTGCACTGGCCATCCTTACAATGCAATATAGGAAAAACCCAATAAGCCAATATTGGTGACCAGGCCCTGTGATAGTGGTCAGGTGCACCTGGGGTCGATGGGAGCTGTGGGATGTAGTGTCATCCCCCATCACGTGGGCCAGTAGATGGTGATGACAGTGCAGGCGTGTGGGTGGGGGTGACAATGCAGCCCTTCTCAAAGTGTTGCCAGACTCTGCCTGGCTCCCATGCCCTGGGGACACGGCTCTTTCAGGAGAGGTGAGGAAATAATCGGAGTCTGAATGTGCTTGGGGAAAGTGTGTGTGTGTGTGTTTTGATCTATGCAGGCATTACGGAGATTAGGCGTCTACCATTGTGTGTTACTAAGTTCTCGCCACCCGTGCTGTTGTTCATGTCGTTGGCCAGATACTCCATGCTTAGATTATCGAACTTGTGGGCAGGTTTTTGCAGTACATGCAAATATTAACATCTCTCAAAGCAGAGATGGTCATATCAACTCTCTGGTAGCGTTAGGGGGGAGGCTAATTTATATCATGTGTCCTGATGCACTATGTGTACTCATGGGACCTTCTCTCTCTTTCCTGATTATCATATGAAAGAAGAGGAGATGACATGGGGGGGTGAGCGGACCCGCCCTCATCTCAATCAGCCCACTGGAACAAGTCTAATTACAAGCATGTGGCTTTGCTCAGGGGATGTGCGTGGCCTTTGATGAGGGCCGAGCGCCCACGCCAGACCTTTCCCCTCTGCTAGCGCTCAGCTGAAGCGCCACATCTCTGCATTGCTGAAGATGACGAGATAAATTACACATCGTTAAAGAAAAATGTGTCCTTCCTTGCTGCCCCCCCCCCACAGCCCCTTCCCACGCGCAGGACTGTAGTACGTAGCCCAAACGCATAAACATCACACAGCAATTTCAGTCGCCAGATGAATCACATTTAATACGCCGTTTGTACAGCGGTAATACTGCTCAAACAAACTGACATTTTAATTGGTCCTGACTCAGAAGTTCTGGAATGACTTACGGGCACTAGCACCTCGTGTTTATTGAACAACTATTTCAGGATGGCGCTTGACGCCTGAGATGGAGTTTGGGACAGGCAGTGTGGACAGACCTGGGTCCTGCTGCTCTCCACGCATAAATTCTGCTGGAATTTTTGGCAATTTGGTGTGTTTGTAGGAAGAATCTGGGCCTTGAGATATGCCAAATCATGTTGTGAAAGGAATGCACTTAATACTTAATTAATAATACAGACAAGGGCAAGAGTTACTTTGCCTATATGAAGTCAGAAATTTTGAATTTCTCCAAATATAACATGATTTACTACAAGTAACCAGTGTGAACTTTATTTCTGGATATTTATGGTGTAATTATATAACTATAATTCTAATTATTATCATGACATTATCTTGTAATGACACTACTTTTAAATAACTTTCCTTATGAAATGCTTTGCCAAGCAATCTGCACAGGTTACATGTGAGAAAATTAAATATATTAAATTAAGTGCTTGGTTAACTGGATATACATATATGATGACATTACCTTGGACAATAATGTAATTTCCCCATTGGTTGGGTCATTGTTATTTTGAAGTACTTCTTATTAATTTTCGATAAATGTTCTATAAATGTTGGGACAAAATGTCTATATCCTGAAATCTTTATATGCTACTTGTTAGGTGTATGATCAGTACATCTATTAGCTACACTATATTGAATCAGTGATACACTATATTGCCAAAAGTATTCGCTCACCCATGCAAATGACTGGGCACCAGTGCACAAAGCAAGGTCCATAAAGACATGGATGGCAGAGTCTGGTGTGGATGAACTTGACTGGCCTGCACAGAGTCCTGACCTCAGCCCGATAGAACACCTTTGGGATGAATTAGAGCGGAGACTGAGAACCAGGCCTTCTCGTCTAACATCAGTATGTGACCTCACAAATGCGCTTCTGCAAGAATGGTCAAAAATCCCCATAAACACACTCCTAAACCTTGTGGACAGCCTTCCCAGAAGAGTTGAAGCTTTTCTACCTGCAAAGGGTGGACCAGCATCATATTGAACCCTATGGATTAGGAACGGGATGTCAATTAAGCTCATATGTGAGTCAAGGAAGGTGAGCGAATACTTTTGGCAATATAGTGTATATCATCAGTAACTCTATTAGGTATACCATCAGTAAATCTAAGTGATCCATTTAGCATAGCATTATAATTTATTATATTTGTCATTATAATTTAACATTCAATATAACATTCTATATAACATTCTTCATGCTACAATCTTTCCACTAATCAAAATGTTATCTTTGTCTCTTCTGAGATATGAAATGTGAAAAAAAAACTATTCCAACTAATTTTTGTTTAGCTTAGTCTTCTGCAAACAGGAAAGTGTACCTGCAGTTATTAGTTAAGTTAGCATTTATTGCTAATGTTACTTTATAAATATTTACCTCTTTTTTTTTCATTTTTTTGAAAAGCAGACCAGTAAGGGAAAAGTAGATTACATTTTCCATTCACCCCTCTTCCCTATTTATGCAGTATCACATATTCAAACACTGCTACTATGATACCCTATTTGCAGCTAATCCATTAGCTCTGCTAGCCACTAGCGCTAATTGGTACACTGTATAACTTTTAAGGCTGGTTAGCTTTAACATGGTAGTTCATTAGAGGTGTTAAGGCTCTGCCTCTCTCAGTGTCTGTGGGAGGGGAGGCCAGGGGAGATCCCCAGCAACATTAATAATGAACGCAGAAGCAGCATGCTCATTCTGCTGCCTGTAATGCAATACTCACTTCTAAAGGCCCCTTTGCTATTCCCACTGAACGCCTCGGTTGCTTAGCGCCCATAAGGGCAATGTTTGGCTACCTAATGAAGAAGTTCAAGACATCATGTTTTAAAGTGAGGGTTTGCCTTGCCTAAAACTGTTCTGCCCTTTATGAGGATATCCAGTCATATGTAATTGTGACCATGTGTAGGCACAACTAAAAATCCTGTGAATTTATAGTTCATTATAAAATCTTGTAGCCTGCTCATACAGAGCTGAAAGATGTCCTTTTATGGTTCAGTTTTTCTACTTTTTTCATTCACAGCTGCATCCTAATTGTGACTATACCATGTGTCTTATTTGAGTAGTTTTCTATTGTTCTAGAATATTAGAGATTGTTTGTCTATATGAGGAGGCATTCAGATCTGATCAGGTGAGATATTAGGCTATATTATGTAGAGAAACAATATCAAGATTTGCTCACATACCCAAGTTATCACTCCAAGGCCTTCGTGGACATTTGAATGATGATCCGTTATTTAAGTATTTCTCATAGATAGCCTCTAAACAGTTTTTCAATGCAGAGGAAACTATGCAAAGAATAAAAAATGTCAATCTAATAGCAACAGGACAGAACAATGTGAAGACAATTAGCTAAGTGAAAATCCCTAAATGAACTCTTTCATCTGTCCACATTTCTGCTTAAGGAATACCAGTGTTAAATCATGGTGATTTATTTTAAATTCCTTTGTTCATTTCAGCTTATCAAGTTATTGGATGGCAAGCGTTCTCAGGCAGTGGGAATCCTCATATCAAGCCTGCATCTGGAGATGAAGGACATTCAGCAAGGTGTGGAGAGTGTGTGTTTCCTCACTGTCCGGCTGATTCCCGACTTTCTTAAGTGCTAAACCTCATTTCACTGAACAGCTACAGGGATTAAATCACTTTTGGCACACTCGATAACTCGCAGATGGGCTTCGTTGATTTTTAGAGGGGGAATATTTGAGCAATGTGCAACAGTAATTTTCTCTCTCTTTTCGCCCGACGTCTCTCTGTTTGCTTCCCGTTGGCCTTTGATGAGTTTCCTATGTCTGTGGTGAACTGCAGTGGCGTTTAAACTAGTATGTGAACCGTGTGTGTGTGTGGGGGGGGGGTGTCTCCAGTGAATAAGTTAACATGCAGCGTAGGAATTATGTTAAAGGATTTAGAAAGTACAGCGCAGAGGCTTTTCTTGTTGGAATTTAGGCAGAGGATATTTTTTCTCTTCGTGAAATGGACAGATGGAGGTTAATTTGAAGTGATGAGAGAAATGAGAGTTAATACCAGAATGTTTTTTGCTGTTTGAGAGTATTTGTCTTTGTGGGACTGATGTGTGCTTGTGTGTGCTTGTATGTGTATGTGTGTTCAGGGTGTCAGTGTCTGCCTGTGTGAGCATGCAGCTAGGATCAATTATTTAATGCTGGTGATGGTGTCTACATCCCTAATGGGAGTGACACTATGCTAACAACTGGAGTGTTAATCCGCCGTGAACAAATACACACACATTCATACAAGTCAGCCTGTGACATAATACTGTTACCACTCTGTCTCTCTCTCTCTCTCTCTCTCTCTCTCTCTCTCTCTCTCACTCACACACACACACAATAAACACATACACTTGTATGCAATCATGAATGCACATATGAATTTATCCAGCATGTGTGGACCCCCCTGAGAGATGTTTTGGAGAAGTGAGGAATCTTTTGAGTGTCACAGGCAGGAGAAGCTCTTAAAACCCACTTCTCAAGGACTACCAGAATACAGAGCCGCTTGCCTTCCAAAGGACTACCAGAATACAGAGCTGCTTAACTTCTAAAGGACTACCAGAATACAGAGCTGCTTTGCCAGATTAAAAATACATGGTACCTGTACTGCAATTACAGGCTCTTACAGGAAGGTGAGAGGAGTGCTGAGAGATTGGAAGTAAGAAGAGGGAGGTAGAGAGAAAATGAGAGAGAGAGAGAAGGAATGAGAGAGAGAGCATGAATGAGAGAGAGAGAGAGACAGAGAGAGAGGTTTGTTTGCATGAACACACACACACACACACACACCAAACATCACGGGAGTTGCTGGTGGTATTTTCATATAGCAGCATGAAGAAATTTCCAGACTATTCCAGCCCTCACCTCACACCTTTGACCCTCCCACACATACATGAACACACACGCATGCATGCACACACATAAACACACTAAACCTTCGCCTGTGTGTGATAGATCGGGCGCCCTACATGCTATTTAGAAGCTTGTTTTTAACCCAGCCTGGACCGGTCCCAAACCAGGACAGCTATTCAAATGTGTCAGTAAGACTGCTGGCAAAGAACAGCATCCAGCAGAGAAAAGCAGATAGTCCGAGTCTTGTTTGGAAGACAGTGGCGTCTGCAGAGAGAAGCCAGAAAGCCCTTCAGTGTGCTGCACTGTCTCTGTGTAAAATCACTGCACGGCTTTTCAACATCATCATGTGTAGGTTATAGAAATATGATATACTGGATTAGCACTCAGAGAAAAGGGTATTCACTCTCCTCTCCTCTCCTCTCCTCTCCTCTCCTCTCCTCTCCTCTCCTCTCCTCTCCTCTCCTCTTTCTTTTTCTAATCTCCCCTCTCCTGCTTCCCTCTCATCTGGCAGTATAGATCATTACAGAGCTGTGGTGGTTCTGTATGTGTGAGTCCTGGGGTTAAGCAATTACAGACTTTTGGCCATGACCCATGGCCTACAGGCTTAGTCCCCTGTGTGTGTGTGTGTGTGTGTGTGTGTGTGTGTGTGTGCATGCATGTGCGTGTGAAAAAGAGAAAGAAAGATGGTAAAGTCCTCTATGAGTTTGTTACTACAGTCATAATCACCTCAACTGCTTACATTCCCAACCAAAGCTCATTGTCCACTTGTTTTTTTAAGATTCCCCTATAGTTTCTTCACGTTCTCATACCACTTAGTTAGTCAGAAATGTTCAGTATTTTGTGTTTTCCTATAATTACGAGTCAAACCCACCACATACTGAATATCTAGTTTAAATCAAAGGTCCAGTGAACATTTTACACAATGTATTTCCAAGTCTAAAGAGTAAAGACACTGATATACAATAATCTCAGGTAAAAAGAAAACAATCTGAAAAGAGCACAGTGTGTAAATATCTTAAGTTTTCATGAGAAAGGCTACACATTCCACAGCATAAGCTAACGAGTACAGTGTGTTTGCTAAAGTCTTTCTCTTCATTGTGTTTGAGAGCTTCTAATGAACTCATTCACTGTTGCAGCTGTTCTTACTGTGGACAACTCTGTGGTCGATCTGGAAACCATTGAGGCTTTGTATGAAAATGTGAGTAAAGTTAGTAAGAAGGCTAGCTGTCAGGAGTTCAGACACCCTGACTGCTTTATTTGTTTGTTTCAAGCATCACATATTTTTTCTTGCAACACCTAATTTTTAAAATGTTTGCATGTCTTCTGCCTATCTGTAAAATCTGCCTAAAATCAGATTTGCTCTAAAAAACCTCCTTTATTTATATTGTTATATTGTTTACTTTCACTTGTTTATTTTACTGCATACAAATATGATAGGTATAGTTTGTTTGTTGCTATAGTAATACATATGTGATGACTGTAACTGTCACTGATTTAGTACATTGTGATGTACTACGCCATATATCCATATGATTTTGTTATTGTTATTAGCTGTTATTACAGGTTGTGTTGTGCACTTCCAGTAACTGTTTGGAACTAATTGCAGAGGGCTCAGAGTGATGAACTGGCGAAGATCAGGAAACATTATGAGACCTCGAAAGAGGATGAAATCAAGCTACTGGACAAGCCTGAGCAGTACGTCACACACCAATGATCATTACTGGAGTGTGGTTTTAAGAATACTGGTTAAACCCACTCGTCATGTTTGATAGTGCAAAACAGGAAGGCAAACATTATTAAGAAAATAATCATTGTTTTTGTTTAAAGCAGCAGTTTGTTTAAAAAACTCAAAGCCTCTATATCATTGTACCATCTCAGCAAGACCTTTGTTTTTATTAATAAAAGATGAAATGCTTTGTGAAGAACTCTAGCAGTATTTGCCAAATATTCAAAACAAAAAAATCTTCAAATCTTCAAAAGCAGGTATTCAAAACAATAAATCTGCCATATTCAACTTTTTAGATTTTATTGGTTTGATGCATTGAGGTTTAGCAACTCCAGCATTATGCTAATCTGCTAACTGGAAATGAGTCTTTTCCTCAGTGTATGTCACACTTAGCTTTGACCCTCAAGGTAATCGCAGTGAATTACACTTAGTTACATCCAGACTGTGTGGTGCGTGATCTTCCTCGATACACTCCCACTAAGCATGAGAAGAAGTAACCTGTCCTACGTCACGTTCCTTCTCTGATTTTCTTATCTTGTCTTGGAAAGGTTTCTCTATGAGCTCGACCAGATTCCGGACTTTGCCAGCCGAGCTCACTGCATCATATTCCAGTCGGTCTTCCTGGACTCCATATCCTCCATTCACAGCAAAGTGGAGCTGATCTCCACAGTGTGTACGGTATGTGGAGGCATGCTTACCACTCACAGCTTTGGAACGCTTCGATCAGTACTGCAGTGGTTCATAAATGTTAAAGTAATGGCTTGGCGCGTGTGACAAATTAGTGGCATGACCTGTGTGTGTTCCCGCAGATGCTCCTGGAAAGTGACAGCGTTAAAGAAGTGATGGGCCTTGTCCTTGCCTTTGGGAACTACATGAATGGTGGGAACAGGACCCGTGGGCAAGCTGATGGCTTCGGCCTAGAAATTCTTCCCAAGCTGAAGGATGTTAAGAGCAGGGTACCCACACCATAATGTTATTTCACGCAATTTTTTGCCATTGAGTTTGGACATAGTGTACAGATCATTCGAATGTTTTACATTATTTTTATTTATAGGACAATCGCATCAACCTGGTGGATTATGTGGTGTCATACTACCTAAGGAATCTGGATAAGGTAGATTACTAAGTACCTGAAGCAAATGCCTCTGACTAAAGGTGACATCTCTTGCACTGGAGTGAGTGTCTGTGTGTTTCTCTCGTTCCAGAACGCCGGGACAGAGAGGAGTGTTTTCCCACTGCCAGAGCCTCATGACTTCTTTCTTGCTGCTCAGGTCAAGTTTGATGACCTCTCGAAAGACCTCCGGAAGCTAAAGAGAGACCTGACAGGTATGGAATCTGTGCAGTGTGTTTGTGTCTGTGCTTCGTCCATTTAGCCGCTGCGTGTGCAGAAGGTATGGGGTTGGTCTTGTAGCCAAGACACACATCTCCAAGCTTTTGATGTCATATGCATCTCCAAGTTCTTGTGTGCCGTGCTTTGGGAAGACATAGAACCATAGCTTGCCCTGACAGCCCATAATGTGCTGTAGAAGCTCCTTTGTTAGGGATAGCACAGGAGTGAGAAGATCCACGTGTGAGTGTGCCCACCACCTGCCCTTTTCCTGAACAGGCAAAAGGTTGAGAGTTACACTTCCATTAGTGACTGGAATCTGCGTCTATTTAAATTAACCAATAATATGACATATGAAACTAATTAAATATGTTTTGTCTCCCCTCCAAACTGAAATCAAGGGTAAAAAAAATCCTGATCTTTACTGACCCATGCAGGGTACAATGTTCTCTACAAAAGAGTCACCTACACACCTCAGGGGGTGTGTCAGTCATTTATTAGTAAGAAAAAGTGGATGACTTAGAAACAATAAATACAACAGAAGGGCCTTCGCATCTGATCTGGACTGCAACAATTTATTTTTCTTAAACGTCTTGCCTTTGAGTCCTGAGGGTATTGGCACGGAACAGTGAGCCAGAAACTGAAGTGCCTTGGAATGAGAACCTTAGACTTTTTATCCTCACCACAAGCCGACCGGAATAAATATTTATGCCTCACTATCATGAACCTCGCAAGTGTTCTCAATTATTCTGCTGGTAATGCACCCCTGAGATCCTGACGATGGAGCCACGTTTACTACGTGAGGCGCCCATGTGGAAGAAGCCTCTCGAACATGTTGCCTGGTGAAGGGCAGAGGTGTTTTAGCATGGTGTATATCCTTTGATATATATTGTCATGGTTTCTTTGGGCTTTGATATATATCGTCATGGTTTCTTTGGGCTTTGATATATCGTCATGGTTTCTTTGGGCTTTGATATATCGTCATGGTTCTGTGTGAAGAATTCGAGAACTGCTGCATTCCCCCCCATCTCAAGTGAAACGAGATAGACAGAAGTATTGTACTTTTTTTGTGCAAACTGTTAAATATTTGGTAATCTTCAATAAGGTTGATTAAAATGTTCATTTGACAGCAATAAATATTCTGTCAACATTCTTAGTAAGAATATATAATACGTCACATAAAATCTAGGACTAAATTAGGACTAAAGATAAGAATCACAATAGAAGTACCACTAAAAGTAACTAAAAATGTCTATATATGAAATCTCATGTAATATGAAATTGAAATATATAAAAAAAAGTGTAAAGGTGACTCAAGTTCATTTAATAAAATTTCATAAATTTTAAGATAAACATTTTAGATATGCTAAATAATATGTATTTTATGTATTGTATCTATTTTTAAATAATATCATCTAGGCTTAACCATAACCATACACAATCTTGCATAAAAATAATCAACAAGAGAGGTGACACGAAAAACACACCAAAAAGACCAAAATAAGGAGAAGGAGAAACACACTGGCTGTGTGTTTAGAAAGTTGCAGGTCATAGGTCATGGCTCACCCCGATCTGCTTTTCCAGCACCCGGGAAGAGAGGCATAGCCTGGGTGGGACTCAGGCAGCCAGGAGCGTGTCTGCTCCGTGCGGCTGGTCGGGGGTGGGGAGGGGGGGTTTCCCACATCCTCACCTTCCGTCTCAGTACGTCTCACTGCTGCTTTTCATGACTTTAAGCTAAAACTTGAGCTTCATTTGATCCCCGTATTTTTTAGGGGTGAGTGGAATCTTATGTTGGTTCCTCATGTCATGTCTCTGTCCTCAGTTCACTTCAGTGTATAAGTGTATGAATTCAGTGTATTCTATAAGTGTATCAATTCAGTGTGAACACAGTTTAACAACCTCTTGGAAAAATGTAAATGTACAAAATGACCAGAAGGGCGTTAATTTCATTACAGATAGTGACTCAATTATAAACCATTTAAAAAAGCACGACAAAGAGCATCTTTACTGATCTTTTAAAAAAAATATTTATTCAATCTTTAATTGAACAAATATTTTTTTTATTTTAACAAATAATTTAAAAGTATTTTAAAATATTGTTTAAAATAATAAAAGATTTTGTCTTTTTAAAAATATTTGTAATATTTTAAAAAGTAATTGGAAGTAATTGTTTTTAGTAGGAATGTTTTCTCATTCTCTCAGTTAATTCATCTTCATTCTTAATTCTTTGAAAGGCTTTTGTTAAAGTAGAGAAATTGTGACTGAGCTCCAGGAGTTTCTCTGAGTATACTCCACTGAGTATTTCATGATTCGGACAGTGAATGATGCTCTTCATGGTAAGGTTGTGTTTTTAGTTTATGTCTGTAAGTCAAAGGTTTGGGTCACTATTTAGATTTTGTTACAAGCCATTTTAGGCTGGTTGCCGAGGCCCCAAAACAAACAGAACAGCCACACGAATCTCTCCAGTTTTTTGTTTTATTTTAAAAGTGACCCATGATTCATGTTTTAGATATTGCTTTTAATGCTTCTGTAATAAGGCATTAGTAACGGATACATGCAATTCTTTACTGTAAAGAAAGAGAATGAAAAGAGAGGTTAAGCCAGCTGGAACCAGGGTCTGGTGTTTAGGTGTTTACATCCACGTTGGCCCTGCTCTGTACGGCACTGTGGGTCCTTCTCGGCTTCCTTACCCAGTCTGGCCTCAGCCAAAGCAGAGAAGAGCAGCTCCAGCACCCAGCTTCAGCCCCTGGAACAATGGAACAAAACATAAGTGGTCACCCTGTGTTTACTGAGGATGGGGACGGGCCTTTCATGGACAGCCAAGCATTAATCATGGCTAGAGGAGTGCACGAAAACATATGAAACACCCCCATGTTGTTGCCGTGTTGTTGTGTTCTGGTTTTTTCTCTCTCTCTGTGGGCAGACTTGGGGGTCAGCTGGCTCTTTTGATCGCGCTACTCACAAGGCATGTAATTGCCTTGGGAAGAGAAACCGCAGCTCTTAAACTACACAAACAGATTCATGAACTGGATAGCCAAGGACCTTGGCAACTTAATCAATTAAAAGCAAGTCAGATGGAGAGCAAAGTAAAAGTCATGGTGCTTCAGGAGCACTGTTCCTGTAGCTTTCTTTATGTAACTGATGACCAGAGACATGCATGAAATAATAAGTAATGACTGGCTAAGAATTGCAGGTCTTGGGCTCGGAGTAACAGGTAGTTTTCAGACGAAACACATGTAGAAATGATTGTGTACGTACGTGTGTGTGTGTGTGTGTGTGTGTGTGTGTGTGTGCTCGCACGTTTGTGACATGCTGCCTTCAGTTTCTCAATTCCTCATATCAGAAACATATCAATACATACTGTTTAAAACAGGTGATCAGAAGAGAGCCTCAGGCTGATCCTGGTGCTGTTTAGTCAGCCTCTCTTTGATGATAAGGAGGTGATCAGTGCCACCATGGACAGCGCCCTCCTCTGCCCAGTTAGCAGTTGTGCTGAAGTGACAGGTTGTTCCAGCCACTGTGATGTTTCTTTGAAATAACAATGCAAGATAAACATCAGATGAGACAAGACATAAAAATGTATGCCTTTCTTTCCTCCACAAACCTCAATGACGAACAAACCAAATGACGAAACACACACAGCTTTAGATGTCATGTTTTGGAAAAGCTTTCAGGAGAGGAGCCTCTAGGCTGGCCTGGCCCTCCATGATTATTTATATACCACACGGTGGATCATTTCCATCACGGCAAAGAGGAAGAATTTCAGCAGATAATCCGCAATTATATACAACCCAGCAGCACTGTCAGAGCGCTGTATAAATCCCAGCTATTACGTTCAGACTCTCTGTGGCTCTCTCTCCTACATAAATCAACTCTCAATGCCTTCCCACCCCACTGCGCAGTCAGCTGCCTGTACCACAGTGCCAAAGGGCTCTGGGTTACCAGAGCTGCCACTGGTTGGTTTATACCAGTGTTTTCAGAGTGGACATCCATGTGTGCCACTGTACCAGCATTTCTACTCTCTTTTTGTGACTTTTATGGACTAATGTTGAACATACATTAAAGAATTTCGGCCCAAAATGCTTTATAGTCCACGTTTATATTTATATTTAATGGCTCTGTAAGGAGTATTTTGTTCATGTAAACACATTAGAACAGCAATGCCTTCAGTCTTGAGTCAGCACAGATCTTTCTGAGACTCTGTGTTGCAGATCTTTTTAAAACTCGGTGTTGCAGAAGCCTACAGCTTTTTATAGCCAGTACTGATTAGTAGTGTCACCCTTTTTTTGGAAATCATGGTCAATATTTTATGAAGAAATACACTGTATAGTTCATTAGAGACAGTAATGCATCAGCTTGACTTTGCCTTTTACGTCCTTTGGTGATTAAGGATGCGCGAGAATAGTTAGATCTGCAGCTTCAAACATCTTTGAAGGGCAAGAATTTTGCTTGAGCTCAATTGAGCGAGACAGAGTGAGAGGAACATGAAGGAAGTGACAGTCATTTTTCTCGGAAGCGAGAGGAGAACGCCACCAAGCACACATGGATGAGCAACATGACACAAAGGAGCTGTCTCTCCCTGGCGCCGGCTCTCCCATACTGTCTGAACACATGGTGCGGCGATGACTGTAGCTGGGCCGCTAGCGTAGCTCATGCTAAAGATGTTGCTTGCCCATGACATTTAGGGCCGTCCAAGCGCGGTGTGCACTGTCGGCTTGCCGTGGTGATGGATGGTGTTCACCTTGCTCAGACCCTGTGCTGAAACACAAACCTCTCCTGAGTGCTAAACGAGCTCCCGCTGTTTGGCTATTCACCCCCCCACCCCCTCCGCCCTCCCCTTCCCCAGCTAAGCAGGCGCCACTCCTGTACCACTGGGGTTACGCAACAGGACATGACCACACAAACTGCGGCCTATGTCTTGCCTTTAGTAGCTTTCACAACCTTGGATAAGATAATGAAAGGCTTTCAGTGAACCTGGCAATCAAGCGTTCTGAGCAACTTTGAACAAGGCACAGTCATGGGTGCTAGACCAGCCACAGCCATTATTTCAAACACTACCAATTTTGTGGGGCTTTCTTATGCAGTGGTGTCAAGAGTATACCAGAAATGGTGTGACTGAGGAAAACATCCAGCAAAAAAAGGGACTCTGGATGTAAACAACTTTTGACAAAAGGAGTCAGAGGAGGATGTTAAGAATTGTTCTGATGAACAGGGGGTGCACAGTCAAGCATATTGCAGCCAAATACAACACTGGTGCTCCAACTAACATCTCCAAGTACACAATCCATCCTTAGCATGTGTGAGCAGATTACCTGTTTGAGTGCCATTGTTGTCTAAGGAAAGTGAAAAACTGGCCTGATGAAATTGCGTTTTTATTGCACCATGCTGATGGGATGATCAGAATTTGGTGAAAACAGCATGAATCAATGAGCCCTTCCTGTAAGGAGTCAACATGTTAGGCTAGTGGAGATGAATGTTTTCGTGGCACTCCCTGGGTCCTATGATACATATGGAGGACAGCAGGCCGTACCTAAGAATTGTGGTGGACCAAGTTGGACCAAGTGTAGTGACCATCCCTTCAAGTTTATCCTTTGGTAGAAGGACACTTTCAGCAGAACAGTGCACCATGCCACAAGTCATGGACTGGTTCTTGGAATATGACAGTCTCCACAGTCCCCAGATCTTAATCCTATAAAGCATCTGTGGGACGAGGCAGAAGTGCCTCATTTCAGAACCTCCATCTAATTTGTGGTAACTGCAAGAATCTATCCTGTCTGCACGGGCCAAGATTCCTGCAGAATGATTTCAACACCTAGTGGAATATAGGCCACAATTAATTGCTGCAATTCCGAAGGCCAAAGGAGGATCAATACGCTACTAGATGAGTGTCTCTAATAAAGTTGCCATTCAATATGTGAATATATAGAAATATATAAATGTGTATATATACATATGTGTGGGCATTAATAAAACATAGAACTATGTATATGTAAATATATACCTATTATATATTTGACAAATGTAAATGCAAATGTAGCCATAGAAACCCCAATCACATGATTCAAATTTATATTTTACTGTGGTGGAACAATGAGAAGGAGGTTGTGATGATCTCAATCATGAAGTTCTTTTACTTTCGATGTGTTTTGCAGTCACACATTTTATATATATATAAATATATCTGTCTGGACTGACTGTAGTCTGTGTCAGTTTACTGGTGTTGCTTCATGACAGCACTACCAGCAGATTGACACTGGTTTGACACTGGCTGCTCAGCTCATTGAGCCACGGGGGGCTGTTCAAAGTGTGAGCCAGAGAAGAGCAGCACGTGATGGGGAGATTCGCTCAGTGGAACCCACACTGTCAGACACCATCACGTCCGCATAAGCATTCGGTATCTTGCTTTTGGGTCATTGACTTTTTCCTGATTTTTTCTTTTCTTTTGGTTTTTTTTTTTTGCTTTTGTTGTTCTTTTGCTTGTGGCTCCCTTCTTGTGGCTGCTCTGTGGCCTGACCTTTGCAAGGAGAAAGGCCTCCAAAATTGAAAAGCGGGGTTGTTTGTGGTCTGTCTGTGTGTTTCTCAGCAGGGAGTCGCCACTCAAAAAAACACCACTCTGCTAATTTTCACAGTAAAAATAAGATGAGTTTCAGATTTATTTGCGAGGTTATCTGTTTAGATGTTTGCTAAAAACTCAAAAGTTAAACCTTAACCACCACCCCCCCCAGGGCCCTGCCCTAGAAGTTAACCCTACAGTCTATGGAAGTTAACCCTACAGTCTATGGAAGTTAACCCTACTGTCTATGGAAGTTAACCCTGCTGTCTATGGCAGTTAACCCTACTGTCTATGGAAGTTAACGCTACTGTCTATGGAAGTTAACCCTGCTGTCTATGGCAGTTAACCCTACTGTCTATGGAAGTTAACGCTACTGTCTAT
>JAOXYF010000011.1:7197413-7208428 GCA_028565775.1 Sternarchorhynchus goeldii | reverse complement strand
GGAAGTTAACCCTGCTGTCTATGGCAGTTAACCCTACAGTCTATGGAAGTTAACCCTGCTGTCTATGGAAGTTAACCCTGCTGTCTATGGAAGTTAACCCTACAGTCTATGGAAGTTAACCCTACAGTCTATGGAAGTTAACCCTGCTGTCTATGGAAGTTAACCCTACAGTCTATGGAAGTTAACCCTACAGCCTATGGAAATTAACCCTGCTGTCTTCACAGCAGTGAAGCCCCACTTTTTGTTGTTGTGAAGCTTATTTTGAAATGCGGCTCTTGCTGACGCTAAGTATTTGTGAACCTCATTAATAACTACCAGGTGAAGTGAATTTGCAAAACCTATTCACACGGTACTTATATATTGTAACCCAACAACACTTGTGTAACCCAACAACACTTGGAAGAACTTCCAAGTCTGGGTTTTTTTTTTGGCAAGACAACAAAGCCTTGGCACAACTAACACAAACATGTGTCCCAGCCCAGGCTTGGTTGATGCCCCATTCACCATGTGGTGGGGGATTCATCAGGACTCTCAGACTAATTATGATGATCTAAGATGAAGTCAGCCTTGTCCATATAATGTCCATATAATTGTTCTAATTATAATGTACTAAGTGAAAGCTGATCTCAGAACAGCCTTTTTTACCCATAGTTTGATCAGTGTAACCCCAAATCTGCAACCTATGTTTTCAGTCAGAAAGTCAGCCATGTGATCACACTTTATTTATTATTCCACAAAAAGACTGTGATGGCAGCATTGGCTAAAAGTCTATTTTTGGAATGTTATATAATTATTATTAACTACAGGCTTGTAGTAAACAGCATCAGGGATGAATTATCGTTTTAACATAGCTGAAGCATAAACACAGCATAAAAAAATAACTCTTAAAATGTCAAAACCCTTGCCAGCATATAACTTGGATTTTGCTGGTCACCCAAAAGAACTTCTCATGAACATGTGGGGTTAAACAAACAGATTTCATTTACTGGCTGAAAAAAAAGGTCAGTAAATACCTGATGGATCATTACTGGAGGAGTTCATTCAGTGTGCTTGAGCAGGGAAACCACACAAATCCTGCTGTGCAAAGCTTCTCAGTGCTGGAATTGAACAACCACTGCTGTTTAAAAAAGGGCTGTCAAAGTGAATACGGAAACCAATAGCCAGTCTTTTCACTGCAGTGAAGTGGCTTTGAGCTTCGAATTCATTCACAGACTTGCATCTTCATTTGAGAATTGATGAAAAAAAAATCATTTACTTTAAAGTTTAACCAGCCATAAATTCCACTGGAAGACGTGAAGAGCAGTGCTTTTGATTATCCAAGACTGGTTCAATAATGAAAAGCATTGTGGCTCTTGTTACATTCTGAAGTCGGCCCAAGCTCGTTTAAAAAGAGGGCCTGTATTGTTTTTTTAATAGACATCTGTTCGGGATGTTTTTGTGTGCATTTACACTCTGCTTCCTCTTCCATCTGTTTTCCTCACAAGACCCTGTTTAACTTAATAACGAAAGTGTCAGTACCAAACTCATGTGCCCTTCATTAATCTCTGGCCTGTTTTATACCCTGTCTAGTCTTGATGACCCCAGCTGTCAGGAATCCCCCAATGACATCTGGAATCAGTGCACTTTCTGTGCAGAGTCTGATTGGTCACACAGATCACACACTCCTCATCACATCTCTGCCATTAGTTGATTTGCTAGAAGGGAATGACTGACTGATATTGAAAATTCCAGGTTCCTCCAATGCCATATTGTTGTCCAGCCGTTTTATTCACCAGCCACTTTATTAGAACCCTGCTTTGCACCTATACTCACTGGCAGCTTTATGGACTCCAACTATTTCATAACCAAACGTACTTACTGTACAGAACATGTACCTCCTTCCACCTTGTTCGTCACTAGTTTGTTTCTCTCCACTGCTGACCATATGTTAATTTGGTAGTGAACAATCCTCAACAGTGCTGTAACAATGGTAGAGGAGGAGTTGCCACGGTAGTGATGTGGTTGGTGTTGTTGAGACTGTACGGGTTTATCAGGCACAGCAGTGTTCCTGGGATTTTTGCACATCCTGGTGTTCAGTGTTCTTCAGCACCCTAATATCTCCACTCAACAGCAGTTTTTTCCTCTGGAATCAATGAAGTATTATCTTAGCTTATCTTGTCTTGTATTCAGATGCGGAATACTGATGAAGGCTTAGAGGATGACTAACAAATGAATACAAGGGCACAGATAGGTTATATGGTTTTAATGCACAAGGCAAAGGTGTTTAATAAACAGCTTGTTAAGCATATAGATTTCTGAAAATCAAAGCTATATTTATTATTTTTTAATTCAGCAAGGGAAAACCAGTAACAGTTGTTTGCACGGCAGTGCAATGGCAGTGCAGAGCTTCAAATTCAGTCTTTCCTCGATATTGTTTCACATTTCTATCCTCTTTCTTGATTTCCACACCTAAACTCTTCCTCTTTCCAATTCCAAACTCTGATAAACTTCATTTTGTTTGTCTCTCCACCCACCATCCCCAACCCCTACCTGCAGTGTGCGAAAAGGAAGTGAAAGATGTCTGCACCAACTCCTCTGAGGAGAATCTCCAACCATTCCAGGAGAAGATGGAGCTTTTCATCTCTACTGGTGAGTGGCAGAGCAGAGGGGAGCAAGCAGCTGTTCCTGCAGCAGCCCGGGCGAGTCTGGTGTGGCTAGCCTCATGCTAGTGGCAGCGGGAGGTTGAGAGGGGGTTACTGGCGTATGGTGTATGTTTAGGCCAGTACTAAAACTTCTTGTGGTTTTTTGGTCTGATTCGCCACAGGGTAGCTTGTAAACGGGCTGCTTTCTCCTTGCTATTGCTGACAGCTAACATTATACAAATACAAATGCGTTAATTGGTCCCCACCGGTGTGCATTCATTGCAAGCCACCAGAGCTTCCAGTGGCTGAAAAGGTCCAAGTGTCACTGCGGGGCTGCTCCAGGCTGAGGGCTGGGGAGGCACGACCTAGGTTCTATGCGACAGGCTTGGCAGGGACGGAGAGAGCAGCTCTCGGGGATCCCCGCGGGGGGACACGAGGCTCTGACCTGGCTCGGTGGGGATCGGGTCGTGTTGAACACACCGTGTGTGCTCAGCCTTCTATAAAGCTGGCGGGACATCCATGACCAGGCTCTCGTAAAGCCTGGCCTGCCTCAGCAGAGACAGTCACGGGGACCACCAGGGCAGGGGATGCTTAATCCCACTCACACCCCTCCCACAGCCCCCACCCATGATACTTCTTTGCATTAATTGGAGTTCTTAATTGTATAAGTTGGCTGAGAGCTTTCTCAGTATATCTGCATGTTCATTAGATGCTTACTGAATTTTAAAATACATATTTTCTCACAGCCTCATATACCAAAACTGTATAGGCTCAAGACACTGTATCTTACAATAGATACCTAATCTGTTTAATAAACAGTGGTGAGCAAAGAGGAAATGAAGTACAGACTCGTTCAGTACAACAAGTTCAGTTCTGTTAAATCCTTTCACTCCAGTGACCCACCAGTAGTTATGGACTCTCATTCCTCACTCTTGTAACACCTTTACCTCTTATGTTAGTTTCAATGTAGTCACTAAATAATTCTCAGACGTTACTAAATTATTTGTCTTGTGATCAATCTACTGTTAATAATAACCCCAAAGATAAGCATAAATAAGAATTTTAATACTTTTTTTTTTTAACAGACCTTAACAGACATTTTAATGCTGAGCAATATTTGAGCATATACTGTGTAGATATTTGCATTCTTCTCATATTATCACTAAATCTCATAGCAGACTGTAAAAGCTACTGACAACAGTACTGGCTGAGTTACCAGAGTCCATCTTTGAGTGCAGACTTTCCAGTAGGATACTTGCAAAGCTCCATTTATAAACAGAATTCCTTTGGCTGTCCCCATGTTCCTGCCTTTCAAGCACTAGGGGCTTAGTTGTGACATTAGCTTTCTTAGGGGTAATTCCACAGATCCAGTACACAAAGCGAGTGGAGATAGGTGTTGGAATGGAGCTGGAGATTGTACAGGCTCTGTTTTTGAGGAGAGGACTTTTGGTTGAGAGTTGGTTAGGTGATGCTTCTATGAGGGATTATGTGTTTGAAGAGTTTGGAGCATTCTGGGATTGGCCATGTAGCACATGCTTGAAGAAGGTGAAGTAATGGGGGTTGTGATAGATAGATAGATAGATAGATAGATAGATAGATAGACAGACAGACAGACAGACAGACAGACAGACAGACAGACAGATAGAACCTACTAACATTTAGCTTAACATTCAACACTCACCAGCCCCACTACTTCATCTTCTTCGAGCATGTGCCACCTTCAGCCTTCTAAAGAAACCACTGGCTCAGAAATGAATCCCACTTTAAGTTTTTATAAGTTTTTTTTTAAGGTTTTATATGGTGCATTCTGCCCTTGCCTGTGCTATTTCCCATGACTACTACATGTGAATGCATGTATGGGTGTGTATATGTAAATCTATAACTCACATGTGAATGCATGTATGGGTGTGTATATGTAAATCTATAACTCACATGTGAATGCTGTACAGGGAGGTCTTGGTGATGGTGTGTCTCTCGCAGGAGCTACAGATGACCTCAGGAGACCTGTGTGCAGCCTTCTAAACCTGCCTGTGATCTGAGCAGTTTTTACATCTTTAAAACTCATTCATCTAGTTTGCAGTAATCCATTTAACCCAGCACACACACACACACACACAAACACACACATCTACAACCTCCCTTCCCCTTTCATCCATTTGAACAGACCTCCTCTAACACTGCCTCCATAGGAGAGCCTGGGTTTTAGTCATTTACACATTCAATCAATCATTCTATTCTCCCAGCCATGCAAAGCCCTCTCATCCATTCCACTAATCCTCTTCCTTTTAATTCATTCATTCATTCATTCATTCATTCATTCATTCATTTAGCAAATGCTCTAAACTGGGTCGATTTACGAAAGTATACAATATGTCTTTCACCCTGAGAGATGAAAATGTCTAATACGGTGAACTTTGGGTTTGTATTTAAAGGGTCACAGGGTTGTCTGCTGGTAGTCCATTCTACCACTGAGAGAAAGACCAAAAGCCAGACCCACTCATCATGACACATGTGGGGGCCCATGGATGCCTAACCAAGGCAGAACAAATAAGGGAATTTTCAGGCATCTGTGGGCAAATTCACACTTTAAATGAATGGTGTTCAACCTTTTCTATTTTCAATATTGAGCGCGATTCAGTTTTCAAATTAAATATGCAGAATTATCATGAGCAGCCAATCAGATTAACCTAGCTTCCTTCTCTGAATACTGATTATACATCTAACATAGTTTAGATTTTTTGTCCATGAGCATCACCATCTAAGACACTGATTATGTTGTTTGCTCATTATATAAACCTCATTAGGCTCAAGAGATGTGTGATATGTCAGATGCAGTAAGACACTTCAAAATTACAGCCGCATTTTGAGCCTGTCATTATAGGAGGTGTGAGGAGAAGCTTCTTCGAAGAAGTGAGTAGAGCTCTTAAAGCCTTAATTTATTGTGCCTCTCTGCATGCGACTCTCATAACTTTCCAGTTTAGCCACTACTGGTCTCATGTTTACAGAGGGAGCTTAGGGTGGTGTTGGGGGTGGACATTCACACATCCTCTCTCTTCCTACATGCTGGTCTCAGGAGTGGCTCTGCCACCTCCACACACCCCACCCTCACACACACACACACACACACACAGAGAGAGAGGGACCGCCGGCGCCAGTCCACCCCTGCTGAGACCAACAGCATTGGTCATGGCTCACGTTTTTCTGTCCGCTACCCCACCATAGTGGCCCCCTCCCATCATTAAGTTCACCTCAAATAATCAGACACACACACACCTTCCAAATGGAAAGGGGTGTTTTGCTGCGTACAACCCCTGCACCCACCCCCCAAACACACACACAGCCTTTCCACCAAAGACCCCAAAACCTGCCTTTGAACAATTTTTTTGGAGACTTCCCCCCTCTTAAATCTTTGGAGCGGGAAAGGTCCCCCCACCCCACCCCATCAAAGTAAAAAAATAAATCAATAAATCTGAGATCACAGGCTCACTCTGGCCCTAGATAAATTCTTGCACCTCAGACTGGCCTGCCGCACACATCTGCCTTGCATTTAGACACTTTTACATGGCCCCGCTCGACAGGAGCCTCCAGTTCCCAAACTCCGCTCCTTGCCCCTGCTACACTAACACACACACAAACACATACACACATACATACAAAACCTCACACACACATGCACAACGTGTAAGACACTAATGGACCTTGACTATTTCAAAAGCTGTGGACACCTCAACAACTTCTCACATGCACCAAGAACTTGTAGCAGTGTTGTGGTGCCTCACTTGCTACTGTAGCCAAAACCAACTTTTTGCTTGCAGCACTTCCCAAAGGCACTTTAGACATTTGATGAGTCCAGGATACCCTGAGTGGTCGGCCCAGACCTCAGTGAAAAACTAAACAGAAGCCTTCACTGCCTGCTGCTTTACAACAATGTTTTCAGAAGTCATAAAGCAGAGTGAACCTCTGGAAGTGGCACTGCATGTTTCGTTGTGTATTCACTATTACTGTTTTGTTTTCTTTTGCAGCACACACTGACTACACAGATGAAGATGACCGTCTGAGTGCTGCCCAGAAAAGGTAGGAGGCCCTTCATCTCCAATGAGCTGTGGATACGTGTTATTTGCTGTTCAAGCGAGAGGCAGTGCATTTCTGTTGTGCCTCATGAGGACTGTGTGGAGACGCGGCCAAGTGAGATTTATGAGAGACGTCAAGCCAGCCATTGAAGGCTGGTGGGGAGAGATAAGCAGCGTCCATTCAACGGCAGAGGGAAGTAATGCTCGTCATTTGTAACAATTAGCATTAGCTGATAAGGAATCCCAAAGCTACATAACAATGAGAGGGAGAAAGGGGAGGAGAGACGCAGAGAGTCAATGGGGGCCTGGTTAACTTGCTGAGTAATGCTGTGGTCAGCCATCATTTACCAATGACTTCCTTCTCACACAATCAGGGCTGGACCTGAAGCTCACGACAGAGCTAACTGCTACCCAGGGAGCTGGAGAGATGCGTAGAAATTTTCCTTTGAACACACCCATAGACACACATGCACAGTGGAGTTCTACTGCTGTCTTATCATATGGACTTATCATGCGTTTGTGGTGCCTCTGACTCCCATTTGTAACTGCGTAAACTGTTTTTGGTGATTTATGCTGAAACATTGGACCCAGAAAGTGTATCTGGAAGCTTTCTTAGAGGGAAAAAATACTCTTGAAATGACAGACAAAGCAATTTGATTATTTTCCCTTGTTTAGCTAAAGATGAGAGATTTTTGGCATGTCTGCTAAACCATGGTTAAAAGAGATAAGTACATCAGAGTGGGCACAAATGCAGTGAAAAGGGGATGACTCTACATCAGCCAATCAGACACTCCTGACAGCTCAGTGGAGGTGCCCTCAGGTTGCTCAATCAATCTGCATGGCTGACAGAGTCTTATTTTCCATAAAGAAGACACGCCTCTAAACCGAGCCTCTGTTTACTGCACCAACACAAAAACTCCAGCTTCTCTTCAACTCCACACCCATGAAGTTGCTGAATTGACTAATATTGATCAAAAGCACTTGACGGCTTGAGAATCTCTCTTTATTTGCCATTAGTTTGGTCCCCAGAAGCGACCAAAGCCTTGGCCAGCACAAAGGGCAGAGGATGAACTGCTCCAGTGAGGGGGTGTTCCCCGGAGTTCCCAGGAACACACCTCGTTAAAGTGACACGTCGGTGATGGATTCGGCTAAGCCTCCTGGACTTGGGTGGGCGACCACATGTGCCCAGGTCCGAGGGAATCCACCTTTGCACCACTGCGCTGTGTGGCCTGCATGGTGGCCAGACTCCTCAGCAGGGCTACACCTTTGATCCACTAAGAGCCAACTCACCCCCCCTCCCCTCCCCCAAAAACGCTAACACAGCTAACAAGAAATGGAAGCAATGTCCGATCAGCTTGGGCATGTTCATGTGATACTCGCTGGCCTCTTATAGCCCTTAGCAGTGTTAGCGTTTTGTTTTTTTTTAAGGTAATGAAGTTCTTTAAAAAGGAAGTAAACACTGCAGGTGTGTTCCATTACTATCTAACTTGTTGAAATTGGTAAATTTGTATGTAACTGGATTCTACCAAATCCTGTTTTTGGTATGATTACACTAAGGACAAGAGCAATTCCCAGGTTCTCTCAGAATGAAGTCTTCATTGGTCATGTGAACACTTTGAGTGAAGACTCCTCCTCACTCCAAGCAGCATGTAGCCATTTATGCATCTTAGCAGCAGGTTTTACAGGTTATACTGGTCACTTCTGAATGGACAGAAAAAAGGGCAAAGACTAAAACTAAGCTCTGCTTCGACCGTATAAAACCTCTCCCCTCACTCTTTGCATTTCTCTTATCTCCTGTTTATTTAATGGCTTGGCTGGCAGTCAGAGGTTGACACAAATGACTCTGTATACATTTCATGCATACCACCTTCATTCCACACCGACTTCCCATTTGCTCCGTTCAGCAATGCAGCAGTAAAGGAAGCCAATATAGTTTCTTTTGGGCATTCAGCAATGCACGGCTTTTGATTTTGCTAAATGTATCATTCCACTGCAATCAGAGTAGATGCTGTTTTCATGGGGTGGAGAGCTTTGGTTTTGTGATAAGCCATCTGTGCACGAGGATTACTCACATTAAACATTTCTTTACCCATAAATCTAAAATTGAGCTCTGGCAAATGTATAAATAAGAGCCGATCTTCAGTATATGTGAAGCCAGACACTAATTCTGGAATAATATGCAAATTCCGCAAGTTTTATTTTGCAAGTCTGCAAGACTGTTTTATTTACTTTGTGTTTTATCATAGTAAACTTAAATAGTAATGATCAATAAATGATTCTAAATTATTATTATAATGATCAATAGAATTATTATAGTTGTTAATCTTTCCTTATTTAATTATCCATGTAGTTATCTGTCCAAAAACCCAGATGCAGACTGATGAAACTGACCATCAGCAATTAGGGTTCAAGTTACCATGACAGCCAACGGCAGAAGCCACAGGCCAAGTGTGTGATTATCTTGCCTCACAGATTCACCCATATTTCTCGGGCTTTATCCACATCACTCAAATGATGCAGAACAAGAAAGCGTTCAGCAGCAAAGATGGTTCTAATCATGAAGGAGTTCGCCGTTGTGCCACGAAGAATTCCTGGAGGCACAGAGCCGACATCAAAGAGCAGAAGGAGCCGGGCAGCCCCACGCATTAACTGCCATGCCACTTGATCATGGGAACTTTTTGGAGATTGTTTTACATTGCAGTAAATAGCCTAGCCTACAGTTTAGCCTACGACAGCTTTTTTGCAGTGCTTTTTACAGTCTCATACCACAGTCCCTTCATGATATGATGAAGCTTGTTATGGTGTAATGCAAATTAATATAATGGGTCCATCATTAATGGGCCTGCCAATTCTGAAACAGTTCAGAGTTTATTAGGATATTGACTAGATCTTTGCAAAAAACTGAATGGAATTGTACTTTAATGAGGGCAGATGAGAGTGAAATAAAAAAAAATGAATCTGTCTTGCTTTGAAGTGACCAGCTTAAACACCACCTGTTAATCTTGTTTAAATGATCTGGTAGAGCAGGTAGGGCAAGGTGATAACACCTCCAATATTATGGGTTTGATTCCCAGGGAGGACACATACTGTAATACTAAGGATGTAAGATCACACTGATTGTAAGTCACACTTATTAAGAGTTTCTTCCAAATGCTATAAATACAAATGCAGTTACATATATAGTGTCTTATTTTAATTTTGATACTACATTTCATATTTCTTTTGAAGTAATATGGCCAATTTCTTTAATAATAATTATCAATAAAAAGTGGTGTGCCTCTAGTGGCATGCCTGCGAGAAGACTGTGCATTGAGGGGATCGACGTACAGTTACATCCAATTTGAGCGCACCTTCAATGCCGAGGAGCCCCAGGGGAACAGTGCAGACCACATTTGCTATGGGGAAAGTTATGGGAAAAGTTACTTTCAGTTATTGGGACGGTTACATTCAGCTACAATGAGTTATCTGCCCAATAAGTCAGTCAGCAGAGGTGCAAAGCAAAGAAATGAACCCAAGCTGAGTAGCAGATGGCTTTAAAATGTGTAGAAACAGACGTGACTGGTTATGGAGGACACATAAGCAACATTCCACCAGTAAACTGGCTAAATAGGAAACAATGGGTTTTTTTTTCAAACGACTGCGCTAATGATTTAATGAGCAAATCTGTTCACCGAGGCAAACATAGATGTGGCAGAAGAGAACGAGTGCTGATGTGCAACAAATGTTACATCTGCTTAAGAACCTTTGCTGCATGTCCACATTTACATGGCCCATCGAGATTCCCCATCTCTGGTCATGATAAGCTGCTGCCCAGGTGCCCATTAGTCACACTGTTTCACTTGACTAGTGTGTACTGAGCATGCATCAACCCCCTCTGGCCCTGAGTTGCTGCTACTGACAACTAATGATATGTAGGTTTCCCTTAATTTTACCCTGGCCTTTCCACAGCTACACTAAACATTATGCCCTCACCAAGGTATTGATGCTATGTGACTGTCCATACTCTTGATAGTGCTTGATAGTGAACTTGATCCTTTCACATGTTACAGTTAGGATAGGTCATTGAACCAGGCTGGGGAACTAGGGTTAGGGTTAACCCTAACCCTACAGAGGGGTTAACCCTAACCCTAGATCAATTTTGCTTCCGGAAGTGTAGCCTTTTTAAAGTAAAGGCTACACTTCCTTTACTTTACTAAAGGGTTATTTGAAAGGGTTTAGATGCTCTGTACTACACAGATAGGTTCTAGCTTAATGTCTTTCTCCTCCTGGAGTTTCCCCACCTGTTAAGAAGAAAAAACAACTTTTTAACAGCTTGTTGGAATCA
>JAOXYF010000011.1:7171780-7197313 GCA_028565775.1 Sternarchorhynchus goeldii | reverse complement strand
GGGGGGGTTAAGGGTTTCATTCATGAACCTCAGTGATTTGTGTTCACTCCTCATCCAATTCAAGAAAGTTCAAACCGGTGGCTAAGACGTCACCAAGCTCAGGATTTCAAAGGGCACCACAGATCTTGTCATCTCAAGAGAAGCGAGAGAGATGAAGGGGGGGGGGGGGGTGAAGAGCATTCCCGGCCATCTTCAGAACTGCACAGCCACGGAAAGCTCCGGAGAGTGATCTACGATCTACGATCTACGGCCCCATCCTCCGCAGCAGCTAGAAAGATGACCAGAAAATGGGAAGCATCTCGGAACTGGATCGGCGCCATCCTCTGCGCTGCATGTCTCCCATTAGCACCACCGCACTAGGCCCCATCTGTCTGGGGGTCACAGGAGGATCGACGACCCCCGCACATCCCTTGCAGTCGCGGCTGGCTGCGAGACAGGCGTGACAGTGGCGGTAGGAGAGGGTCTTTAATCTCTGAATGGAAGCAGGCTGTGGCGCAGTGTGTAGCGTCTGCAGCTTGTGGAGCACCGCTGTGAACACTGAGAAAACATCAGGTTTGGTTACAATTGAATTAGCCTCTGGATCTGTGCTGTGCTGAGTCTCGGAACTTGGAGGTGTGGCTGGAGACTCTCATGAGCTGCATAACGTCCTTGACGACTGTTCTCCTCTAATCCAATTACAAGTGCATCCTCTTGTGTGTTATACTGTGTGTTATTGGGGTAGGAGCTTCAATCTTTTAGCTTGCTTAGCACATCTTTATTCCAATTTAGATCTCTTGGGGCTCTGACAGACTGTGACTTGCCCTCTCGCACTTTGGTCTCTCTCTGATCTCTTCTCCTCAATCATGTCCTCCCTTGAGTGGAGATGTCAGGAAGATTAGTGGAGTTATAGTCAGTAGTTAAACATTTCTGGCCAGCCAGTGTTTTTTTTATTTTCCTCACTTGTTTTTTCCTTTGATTCCCCCTCAACTCTCACACTCCTTCTTACAGGTTCCAGGACATGGTGGTCTACTTTGGACTCAAACCCAAGCCTGGAGAGAAGGAGGTCACACCCAACTATGTTTTTATGCTCTGGTTTGAGTTCTGCAATGACTTCAAGAACACATGGAAACATGAGAGTAAGATCATCTCCACAGAAAGGTGAGTAAGCAGAGAATCTTTCTCCTTGAGTTTTTGAGTTTACTCTTGTAGGATAGGATTAGGGTTAGGGTTCTTCTCAAAGGGTAAGGTGCCTCCACCACCATCTGCACCACTACCATCAGTTTAGTTATAGCAATGAGAAAGAAGGCAAAAAGAGAGAAGGAAGAAGGAGTAATGAAGAAATAAACAAGTAAAACATGTATGTATGGAAACAAAACAAAAAAGACAAAATAGATGTAATGCACATCGAACCAGTAAAATTACCATTCACAATTCCATGGTAGTACTGTTTATATCACTTTTGGGTGAATTATGTCTTTATAAATGACTCCTATAGATGTGGAATTAAATTTCCAACAAAACCCAACAAAAAATCACTTCAATTTGATGCTTGGCATTAACTTTGCTTCTCTGGTGTTTGATGTCACTATACTGTAGGATTTGGAGCTATACGGTGTTTACCTCCAAACCTTACATCTTACAGTCATTTAGGCTTTCACACTCTTTATCTTGTTCTGTAGCACCTTTCATTACTGCCTTTCAATTAGCCAGCAAAGTCATGGAGCCCCTTAACACAAGCCAGACCCTCTGTCTCCCCTGCCTTACACCTACCGCTCCCTGACTTGCTTATGCAAGCCACTGAATTCTGTAGACGATATGGACGAATAAAAATAAACTGCTTTTGGGACGTTGTTAAGACATGAAGGCCATCAAAGCCATTGGCGGCAGGGCTCCGCTCACAGACTGGTACAGTGTCAAAAGTCATAGTCTTATTTTACTAGCTCGCCCCCGGCCTGTGGCGTCCGGTTAGAGGGGCATCCCATCAGGGGGGACAGCACCTCTCTCTGTGGCCCCCTGGCTTTACTGGTATGGGAAGAGGGGGGGGGGGGGCATTTAAGGGGTGCACACGGGGATATCTTTTAAAACTGCGTCCTGAGCTGAGGAATTTGGGGAGCAGGGTTACTGTCAATTTGAAGACACTTTACAGCTTCTGGGGCACATCCGAGCAGGAAACATTCTCAAAACTAAGCCTGCCACTTTTGAACTATTTTCACCATATCAGTAGTACATAGCTTTGTTCAAATATGATATTAAACATGCAACAATTAAGATGCTATGTAAGATTTCTGTAAAATGTTAAATTTTTAAAAATATTCATATGGGCATGATAAATCGATGTTATGAAAGGTCTGTGTGTCTTCTTAAATCCTAGATTTAGGTAGAAACATTTCTGGTGCCTGTCTCAAAAACACCGGTATTTTGCATATGCTACACCAACAGCACAGATTTCAAGAAAACAGATTAAGAGACATCACCATAGTATGGTAGATCCTTCTTCCTCAGACTATTAACACAATCTTACAAAGCATGTGTAAGTTTTTAGAAATAGTGGGGATCTTGTGATTTATCACATCAAAAAGTGTTTGTTTTCAAGTTTTTTTTCAATATATTAAACAACATAGTATCTATTTACATATTAAGGTTTGGCTTGAACAACATAATTGATACAAATTGCATAATAATATAAAGCAAAACAAAAGAAGCAAAAGGGAGAATTGAGTAAATGAGCAGGAGAATTGAGTAAATGAGCAGGGCCTACTAAAATCCTTGAAGTTCTTGCCTCAACAGTTTAACGATTTGAATTCTGCCCATGTGTGCATGATTCTTTGTACGCGTAATTGTCTTCAGCCGTATGTGTCAGCAACATTATAAATGCTCCATTATAAAGGCTGCATTATAAATGTTCCATTATAAATGCCATCTGAATGCTCCTAAAACTCAGTTCTCATTATCTCACAAATTTACATTAAACGTTATTCATCACAAAGCAAATCCTTAAAGTTACTGGGAGCTGGACATATGCTCGAAATGGGAGGCCTGCAATTAAACATTTTTATGATGCATTTTTATCATGTATTTTGCTTTATACTATGTAGATTGCAAAATGAATTTAAATCTTAATTTATAGGTTTTGCACAAAAAGTCAGAGAAGAATTACTCATTCAGACCAATTCTTTGACAGAGGATTCCAAATGGATTGTGATAAAGAATATCAATTTTTTCAGAATATCTTTTTTTTTTTTACAAATATTTTTTTTTTTTACCATTTTTATCTTTAAGCTGTCCTGATATCTATTTTAGATTGAAAGAAGCTCAGATGAATGTCCAAAAAATCACTGCTGAGAAGAAAGTGGAGACAAAGAAGATCAATGCCAACAGTCTGGTGAGAGCAAGAGAGTCCCCCCCCTACCTACCCCACACACATGCACACACCTGTTTGACATCATACCTTTAGCCTTCTGTAAGTATTCAGCAATATTCTGTAAAAAATCATTTTGCAGAAAGAGCGACTGAGACAGAAAGAGGCAAGTGTGTCCTCCAGCTGAAGATAATGGGCGGATGAGAGAAAGGAAAGAACAGAGTTCCATCACTCATACGTCTGCTTTAAGGGGATCACCAGTTTGCCCAGGAGAAACCCACCATAACCTTGCTGCAATGTTCTTTACCATAGTGGTCAACTGAGAATGGAGAACCTCCTTTGAGGACATGTGAGTGAGGTCAGATGATGGCTTGAACAACTCACAGTGAACATGCTGTAGGACAGTGGAATGGACGTCTTCACCTGTACTCAAAGGACAATGACATTTGACATCTGCTTCTTCAGTAGGGCCTTCTAAAAGTGCTCTGTGGTTGGGAGAGACTGATCATAGTCATAGCAGACACATGCAATCCCAGCATGCCATTTTTATAAAGAACCCAAATGATGATACCAAGTAAACCTCATATAAGTAAAGGCAGACAAGTGAGTTGTCTTTAGTTTCTAAAAGAGGGCATTGATAAGGCAACATGCCAGTTATTGGAGAGTTGCCAAATTGTAAGACTTAATAAATGGCATGTCAAACATATTGTACTTGTCGCAGTGCTAAGAGACCTCCGCAGGGCTGGTCAGTTGTATAAATAATCTTGTTTTTTTTTTTTTATTAATATTTTCACGTATGCAGAGAGGAAGACAGTGACATATCACAGGTAATCAATGATCTCCCTCGCACGCATCAGTGTATATGTGGCCGAAGTTACGCGGGAAAAACCTCACTGCTCAGAGACGTTTTCAGTTGTCAGACATGTTTCATTACGAACCTCGTTTGAAATGTTGAACTACCTACTTAATTGAGTAAATTCTGTCGCAGTTCCATGCACTTTCCTGTTGGCAACAGCAGTTATTTGCCACTTTCTTTTTTTTCCAAAATGGCGCGTGATCGGTACTTTTTTTGGACACTTTCTTTGCAGTGTCTACGCAATCTCCTTTGTTGAAAACAGCTATGACTGGTAAAACCCATATAATGAATATCGTGTGTTTTAAAAATGAAAAACAGAGCATATTTATTTTGATAGACTATTGGTGGCGTTTGTTGAACAGAACTAATAATGAAGCCTGTGGCTTATACTTAAGATGGATAAATAGCCGTATTTATAATTGCAAATAGGTTTCATTATTTATTGCTTCCCGTGAAGTAAACGATTCAAAAAGCCTACTAAAATGATAATTTTATTAGTAAGCTTACAGTTTTTATACATGTATTACATCCACTGTGTTTTCTTAATCTAAAAGTGTGTATGGCAATATTGTGTAGAAAGTCTGACTAGTTCTGTCAGCCATTGCCTTGAAATAGGCAATTAAGTTACAGCATTCTTGTTCCACTTATGTTTTCTACTTTATTCTCGACTACATTAAAATGCCATTCAGTGACAATGGGAGTGGAAGGGGTGCGCTGTCAATAAACGACCCAAACTGGTTCTTAGACATGAAAACGTGCCCCATGACTGCACACCACCTTTCGTTTTGCATTTAAATTGTTTTAACTGTGTGGTTCTGGTTTTGATTATATGAACGTTTGATTCTGAATCATGAAAATATCAAATATTTCTGAAGCGTCGTAACTTTTACTATTTAATACCCTTGATTTCGAGGAATTGTACCGTATCATTGTGGGACATACTACAAGCAGGCCTGTAGACCACAAATGGCAGACCACAAAGACACTGAAATTACTGATAGTTCTACAGAGATTAGTGGTTTTTCAAACTTTAATTTCCTCTAAAGCGCAAAAGTTACGAACCCATGGGATGGTCAGATTACCCTTTGAAAAACGATGAAGCGTGCACAGCGGATTTTGTGTAAACTATTAAGCATATTTGTCATTCCACAAATTAACACAAAGCTGTTGTTAATAATAATATAACGCGAACGTTAACACAAGTAAATCCAATTAAATTGAAAATTACATTTGTTTTACAACGAAACAGCTCCGTGTAAATGGCATGTGACTCTTTGTCGTTAATATCGTTTTATCGAATTTCAGAATAGGTCTTAAAGTCCCCATAAAATAAATACCGTCAGGGGAAAAACTAGTGCGTTTTGGAAGACACCAGTACAAAGTTGAATGTGAGTAATAACTCGCCACAGTGGATGTGTGTCGTATTTGTATTTTAGAGAAATTAGAATGATTTCCTAGCCCATTATATGTTGTAGGAAATCATGAGCCGGTAGCATCCGTTTAGTGACCACATCTGTCACTTCTCCTGGTTTGTGTACCAGGGAAGGAGGCATTATCCAGAACATGACTCAAATTAGATTTATTTTCTTTTTATTAATACATTAGTTCAATAGGCCTACACTGTGGATAAAGCAGCAATCAAAACAAAAACGAAGAAAATGTAAACAAAATAAACCACACTAATTACACTGTAGCCTAAACAAGTTTGTACCATTCAGAAAGGTAAAAAGACCAGTAACGACGCTCGTCGATGCTTCTAATCAGGGATATCGATAACAACGTGTACATAAATTCTTCCGGTCCTGCCACAAAACAAAATTCACAGCAAACGGACAATAAAATATACCTGCTATAATACAGCGTCCCTTTCTATCAAATTAAATAATTGTCTTACTTAAATGTCCTACTAAATACTCAGTTCCACATGGTGGAAACACTTCGTGGCAGTCTCCAAAAACTCAAACTTCATCCTATGCTACACTGAATCACGTGGCAAAGCAATAATCCACTGCACGAACCAGGATCCTCTCCCCAATGGAGCTGCACTATGACCACCCTAAGCTTTTTCAATCAATGCTACACAAAATCAAACAAAGTATCACTATTGCAGTTTTGGCAGTGGTGGTGAGTTCAGTCCGTCTTTTCAGATGTATTACCTCTGCTGATTACGTTATTTTTTCAGTCAAATAAATCTGCAGGACGTGCGTATCTACGTGCCTGACATCATTTGGGCAGTGTCGTGTTGGATTGCCGCTCTTCAGAGCCGTTAAAATCAGTCCCTTGATATAAAAAAATCCGGCCGTTAGCTTAGTCCAAGTCTATAGAAATGCAACGACACTGTTTGACGCGCTGAACGCGCTTCTTTTTGGTTGGCGGCTGCTGATCGGGGCAATTCAGCGTGTAAGTCATAGTAGTAAATCTCTTCGGTTTACAGAAAGAACACGACTGGAAGGCTCCCTCTTCTCTACGAACATGTCTGGGAATGTAAAATGAATTGCACTGTCCGTAACAAAACCTATTAATTATGGTGAGACTAACGCATCCCTCCTCGTGAATGGTCTGTTTGAGTGGCTGCGTTTTACACCAGTCGCGTTTAAGGTAGCGGCGCTCCGTGACGTGCAAAGCCTCTTGGCTGGACTCCAGCACCTCTTCTGCAGATCCAGGGGACCCGTTACTTCTCCCTCCGGAGCTGGAGCCGGACTGCGGGCGTTGTCGTTGCTGTTCGGATTCGTTTGGATTGTTCTTAGCAGGATGAGGAATGGCGCCTTGGGAGCCTCGATTTCCTTTCGACTCCGTCGCGCAGGAGAGAAGCCCCAAGATGAAAACCATGCCCCAGACGACACGCGCATATTCTGCCATTCTGCAAAACATGGATGCCCAATGGTGACCAAAATTCATTTTTACATATTGCAAATGCTCTGCACGTAGGAAACGTTTTTTTTCCATCTTGTGATGTCATGCGCTAAAGGAAAATAATAACCTAACAGATGGGTGACAAACATGCCGTTACAGATTTGTAGTTATTTATTCAATCGCAGTGATTTAATCTAAAAAAACTTTTTGAAAACTGTACCCTAATATCATTGTACATTTGAAATCATACTATAGCCTACTTTTCCGTTTGGAAACGTGTCATCAAGGATACCAATTGGTAAAGTCTGAGCCCATAATTTGATTTCCAACATGGTTAGACAGAAACATATGACGTTGTTTTTTAATGTGACCGGCTAAAGAAAGGTTTAGAATTTAGTTCCTAAGAACCTGAAAGTGGTCGCAGAAAGTTGTTTCAATTATGATACTAGTTCTGTAGTGCAAAAACCTATATTAGGCCATCTGCCCGTCAGTTCATATAATCTCGGACCATCATTCACAGCATAACGTTTATAAGAACAAAACGACATGAGCTGAAACACCAAGAAAATAAGTCTAACTTAATAATAGCGAACATGCAAGACAAGTGTAACAGATGTGTAACGGACACCTGCGCGGTGACAGAAGAACGAAAGGTCACCGAGCTTACAACCACTTCAACCTTGTGTAATATCAGTAAACTCGTATAGCACAGCGTTTAAATGCTCAAGTATCTCACCTGTCAACGCTACGGTCGGTGTCAGTGTTGCAAATGACGGTACGTCGGTCAAAGGCGAGAAAAGGGCCTAAAACGGTCGACTACACACGAACGAGGGTCTTTCTGGAGTATCCCGAAACGACAGAAATGGCTAACAGTGGCAAAAGGATAGAAAAGACGGTGCGTACTGGAGACTGTCTTGAGCCGTTAGGGATTCCATAGAGAGACACGCTGGGCTTTAATACAAATTGCAGCAGCGCCCGACTGTCTCCTTTTTAAATATCTGCCAGCTGAGATGTACACAACAGTTCTCTCCACATTATTGGCTAGGCACCATGCAAGGAAAATCAAAACTTTCCGCCCCCTCATCACTTCCCCGAACCCACTTGAGGAAAATAGACAACCGAAGGGAAACCGACGGGAGGGGTGATATAGGGGGCTCCTTGGCATTGATCTCGCGGAAACCAAACTCCAGTGTGCTAGTTGCTGGGCGCCGTTTTGAAAGTACAGAGCGCAATTTAAGACTGCTCTCTGCACTTTCAAAGTAAAGTATGAAACGGCTCTGTACTCCTGCGCGTGGGAGCAGGAGGCCACGATTTTCAGTTCATAAAGTTTAGAACGATGAAACAAATTTAATCAAAATGGTGCTTAATACTTTTAAAAGTTATCTATACACCTCGCCCACACCCTTTCTGACAAATCAAGAGAAAGTTGGATGTCATGTATCATGCCAATTAAGCTGTTACAGCATTGTCCATTAATTTTAACGTCCAAACATATTGCGTAAGAAGATTAAGAGCAGAAGATCGCCAGACATACTGTAGATACCTTAATGACTTCATAGTAACTGATAAATGGGGCTACGGAGTCAAAGTAGATGTGGTTATTTCGCAGCCAATGTACGAGCATTAGCCCGAGTTCAGAATGTCGCATCTTTATCTTACTTGGCACGAGATATGCTGTAGGAACTGCCATCCTACACTGAGCACCTAAATAAATAGCTTACACTCAGAGACTCAACTCAAAAAAATAAACCTGACTGCCGCCCCCCCACATAAATTCCACCACGGACAACGGAGTAGTTGTCTTCACTGTCCTTCCAATATATCAGTTCGTTCGGAACAAATTTATGTAATGGGGAATTTACATTACTATCTACAACTCATTAATGCAGTTTGAGAAAGGCCCGACCGCACCTGATTACACAAGAATGGATGTGGTAAGTACGTGTAGAATTATTTCCTCGGGTAATTATTCGAGTATCTCGGCAAGAACTACAATTTCATTTCGGCCTCGTCTAATGCCAATCCGAGTGTACAATCTTCGGCACCTGACTAAGACGAATGTTGCTACAATTTACGCTGTTCTTTATATGGGGCCTCAACCGAGCCATCTCGTTTTAATACAAAATTGAGAAAATTGGTGTACAAGACATTCGCAAAGTAAATAAAGCCAAGAGGCACGTGCGTATATTTGTCTCGCCACAAAGGTAGTCTTTTGTTTTTTCAAGTTTCTAAACTAAAAATACTCCACGCTCCATCTAACTTAATTCTCATATCGAGAAAAAATATATATACAAGTACAAGATTGTTTTTAGACAAGTGTCAGAAGAGTCGATGTATTCTGTCCATTCTGCCTATTATGTATATATGTATTATATACATAATCCCATTTGGAAGTTTATGAAGGACATTTTATTAATCGAAATGACCACCCATTCGCTTCATACGCAGGCTTCGATGTCCAGAGAAAACACGAATGAGAAATGAGAAACTTGGGAGTTTGTCAAATCGTAGTGCGCCACGAAGTGGCACGCACAGGAATTTCAACCGAGATCAAACGTCTTTGGATTTAAACAGTTTAAAAGAACACATATACTGCAGAGAACGTCAGAATTTAATATTTGTTTTACTGTAATACTGCTTTATTCTTGCATTGCCTTTTGAGGTACTACATTTTCCCCACATCTTCATTAACATCACTGCTTAAGACTAACAATTAAGCCAGAAATAAAGTAAATATATTTTTTAAATGAACAACTGCTAGCTAAAAACCTTCCACCAAGATCACAGACATACAGCCCTTAAAATACAGACACTGAACTGCGATTACTCATTAACACTTTCCCTGGCTCGCTCACTCACTCACTTTCTAACTTCAGACTTTCACTTAAATTACAGGACATTTAAGCACATTTTCCTTCACAGTTGTGTGACCACGCCTCACCCAGAGTACACGAATATCCAACATGACTATCATAAAAGTTTAAATCAGAACTTGTTTTAAAAATGTCATAACGTATTGTTTCTGCTAAATATGCAAACTATAGCAACCACTATTCCATCAAATGTTCAAATTTAGGCCTACGTATGCCTTTACAACAGCAGGAGTTCAAAATAAGATCAAGGCAAAATCAATATGACAAAGGCTTATTGCTTAAATACACACAAAAGCATAAAGCAAAAGGTTGGTCTTTTCAGTTTTGGTCTTGAAAGGTTAACCATGCCATGATAAAACCCCAAAGTGTAATGGTAACCATCACTGAGATATCATTTTAAATGTTTTGTAAACATAAGAAAAATATTACCCTAAAACATTAAAAAAAACAAACAAAAAAACAAACCACAGCTCATGCTTTCAATGTTGTAAAATAAATTAAGGCCCCTGAATAACTGAGATGGGTAACCATCACAAAAGAACCAAGTTGTTGATCTGGTGAAACAGATTCAATTTCAGATGACTGAGTCTAAAGATCTATAGGTTTCATAGCCGAGAGAAATTTGCCCCGAGTCAAGGGGTTCTTGGGTGAACCCCTGTAGTGACTCATGTCCCTCTCAGCTGGCTTAAGCACAGCAGAATTCTGAACACTTCCCTTCTCCCTGGGAGCCACTGTATTTGTTACATCTTCCAGAGCACAATGCTTAATCCCATGGCAGGTACCTGTCTTTTTGGGCGGTGCTGGTAGCTTTGGTTTTAGGAAGACTGCTTTATCATCTGTAGACCAGCCGGAGACTTTGGCTTTGAGAGGCTGCGGTATCCCAACAGAGAGGCCACTTTCCAGACTCACTGTTTTCATTACAGGAGTACCTTGATTAGCAGCACACCACCCAGATCTGTTCTCTTTCCTCCCCATCAGGGAGTTGAATCTCCTAACTGACTGTTGTACGGGCGTCCGCTGGAACTTCAGAGGAGATCGAGCCATTCTGGCTTTGGGTGAGGTGAGTATCAGCTTGTTGAATCGCTGGACATGGTCAGCCACTCTCATTCGCTGGGGCTCAGAGGGGCCCCTAGCACACACTTGCTCATCATGTGTAGGCCTGCCAAGCTGATCTGAACATTCTGAAAACGCATTTAACAGCAACGGGCCTTTGAGCTCCTCACATTGGGAGATGTCAAGCTCCTCCGTTTGTTCTCTTACTGTGAGTGGCGTAGACTGAACTGTAGCATTCAGGAGCTTGAAGGTCACAGGGCTTTGGATGTCTAGAGCATCTATGAGCTGGGTACTGTTTGTAGGACCAGTTGACCTGTCTATGAATGATGGGCTACTTCCATTTTTGGTAACTGGAGAGATTTCTGGGGTGTTCTTTGTCAAGGCTGAGCTGTCTGCTTCTTCATGCTCAAACATGGAACTCTCTATGTGAAGTGGAGATAAGGAACCAATCTCAATTTGTTCAAAGGTGACATTACCATCACTTACCAAGTTTTTCTGTGGCATGTGAACAGGAGAAATCTCCTTTAGTTCACTTGAGCTTTCTGATGTCACAGAGGACTTATGAATTGCCTGAGGGGTATTGCCAGATTCATCATGAGCTCCTCTGATTTTGATAAATGTCTCAGTGTGTTCCTCACTTAAAGACTCTGAGCTAGCCAGGCTCTTAGCGCTGGAAGCACAACAGAGGCCCTTTGGGATACTGCCAACTGTAGGCAGCTTGCTGACAATTATGGAAGGTTCTGAGCGGTAGCTGGTCTTGAGGTACACATTCATGGGAGTGTCGGGTAAAAGGTTTCCATCTGGAGTCTCCCCCCTCCAAGGTTCTTCGGTCTTGTATGGGGTCAACAGGTCATTTTCAGACTTGCTGATACGCTTAGAGTCTGCAAGGCAATTTGGCAACAGTAGAGAAATGCTTTTCACATACAGTGGCCAGGCATCCATTTCAATCACTGTAGACCAAAAAAGCAGATGCATAGCAACTGCACCTTAGAATAACTTGGTGGTCCAAAATAGGGCTTGCTTAATAAAATTACATTAATACAAGATGAAATGTGTGAAAAATCAAAAGAATATCTAACAAATGGAATACAAATATGGAGACACTGACCTTGTGAAGAACTGCTGTTTGACAAACCAGCTGGACTAAATACAATGTCTTTGGTGAAGTGAAAACTGGAAACGCTTTCTTGTGTCGCAAGGCGCCAACCAATGACTTCTGACCCCTTTGGCACCGGTAGAGAATGTGAAATGACACTCTGTTGAAATAAAGGCACCTTCTTTTTATTCCTGATTCTATGCCAGAGCCTTGATGTTGTATTGAGACATCTTAAACATTAGAATGAGTAAGCACAGTAATGATCAGGTTGGACAATGCATACTTATACACACATGTATTTATTTGATAGAAACACAATTCAGTATCAATATCAGATAAAAAAAAACCAAAACCTAAGTGTGTTAAAAAAAACAAACAAAAAAACAGGCAGGCTACCTTTAAAAATGTTGAAAAGGTTACATGTTGTACATCAAGTGCTTTTTTAATATTTTATTAAACTAAAAGATTTTGGTAGTCACAGATAATAAGATAAACATAAATACAGTCATCTTTTCTTTTACTATATTACATGATGTGCAAAATTAAGCAGTCACTGAGAATATTAATATTGAGGTACAAATGACAATTACATGACAATTAGCTCAGCCTAGTGTTTTAGCACACACACCAATATTCATTCTTACCACTTACTAAACCATTTTTTCACAAATCTCACAGATCATAGCAGGAATTAAGACACCTGACCCAAAACCTGTTCTTCCCAACACCTCCTTCCATTTCCATGCAGGGAAATAAAATGCTGAAGTGGTAAGAGGAAGGATGATTTTTTTTTAAGCTTTCTGACTTGGTACTGGGCACCCATACCCGATTAGTACCTACTTACTTTTACTGCAGTTGAGTGATTCTGGGCGTATGACAGTACAGTCTCTTGAGCTACTTAAACACTTCAACTTTGTAGTGTAAGCAAGTCATGCTGGTCCACAGAGTACAGTAGGTGTATGGTCAATAAACCCAGAATCATATCCACACACACACACAAACAAAAAAAATCTCTAACATTATTGCCTTTGTACTACAGCCTCTATATATAATCTATGAGTTGAAGGAATATTACCCACAGGACACCATGCAATATTGCACAAGAAACATTTATAATTAAACATGCAAATTTATACAGTAATGATATAAAACAAGGGAGTTAAGAGGTTGATTAAAGTTGGATTGTGCAGTTTCTTGAGGAGGCGGACTGAGAAGGTGGACTTACACAATCTCGGTTGGTTTTCCCAAGGCTGAAACGCAGACGGAGTGACTTTCTTGTTGCCTCTTTTTTAGTCACTCTTGGAGAAAAACAGCCAGCCTTCCCTGATTCAGCCCTGAAATCATTTGTATTAGAGAATTTTTTAAAATTATATTTACAACACTAAGTTGAAAGAGTATAAAACAATCTTACCAAAAGGCAAGGTACAGTAAAGACAAGCAAGCATTTCAGATCATCAAATTTCAGTTTTTCCATGCATGTCCAGAACACACACTCATCACAATCAACAGCTTTGAGGCACAAACCCCAAACTTCCTCAATGTTCAATACAAGAACCAGTACTGACATTAAAGTCATTTAAGTATTTAAGTTTCCTTTTTTTATTTTTACACTTGGGACAACGAGAAGGAAATCAGATACGTCTCATGCCAGTGCTGGTTTGGCCTCACTTTTACTAACCACACCTCCATGCCTCACCTGGGGTCACACCCAGGTCTTTTATTATCATATTAAATTAAGCTGGTTTATTGTTGTTGTAGAAACTAGACTTCTCCAATGTGATAAAGTATTGTTGAAATGAATTTATATAAGGTAAAAGGTTATAGTTTTAAATTTGCTTCATATAATCAGGTTTCAAACACTTATTGATGGAATTTAACAGTGGCTCTTTGACTTCCAATACAGGTATGCTTTGAGTTTTCAATACAAGTGTGTTTCAAACCAGTAGGTTTTCCATTATTTTCTAAGCACAGGAGTTGTTGGGCATGGTAATTGACCAGATGTAGTAAACAGTGATTAGGTTTAAAAACGCTGGCAAGTTAAAGTGATGAATGGCAATTAAATCAGAATAACAGTGTCATTGTTTTACACCTGGATGAGCTTTTGCTTTCTCATCTCCAATTATGTCACACTTCTAGAAGACAACTGTGCAACAGCAGCACGGTCTGTTCTCTGACAATTTACAGCTACACAAGATTACAATAGTTGATTAAAACTTGATTTATCTACTATGCTTGGAGTATAGAACATCAAAAAACCAAGATGTCAAGCTACTCAAAGAAAATACTGATCATCACAAATGTTAAGAGCAATAATGTACGTATTGGCAACAATGACAGCTCACCTAATGACAATGTGGTGTGTGTGTGTGTGTGTGTGTGTATGTATATACACACACACACACACACACACACACACACACACACACACACATATATATATGAATTTAGAAATAGAAAATTGAAACACATTGAACATATAATACACAAAATATAAAAACCCATAAAAGCCATGTTCTGCTTTACAACCTCAGTAGCCTGTTAGTTTATCATTTGCAGCAAAAGCTTATAAATTACTATGTAGTGTCTGTACTTTCATTTATAACTTTGCTCGCCTGCCTTTTGTTCCAGTAAGAGTAAGGCATCTTGGGTTGTGAGTACACACAAGGCTAAAAAAACTAAGTGTTTTTGCCTTTACTTTTAAGCATAGAAGTTCAAAACCAAATGTAAGGAATCATTAGAAGATCAGTCTGTGATTTTTACAACTAGTTAGATTGTATTATTTGTTTGAGGTGTGATTTAAATATCCCATGTACCTGCCAATGTTTCTATGGTGCAATCTTTTACTCTTCCTCCTTGCTGAGCTGGCAGACAGTGTACTGCTTCTCCCCACTGAGGACAGGGCACTGTGAGAGGAGTCAAGGGATCCAGGCCCACTGTGCACTAAGAGATATCACATGAAAAGCATCAACTGCACATTAGAAAAGTGTGAATACCGAATAATACTTTTTATATAAAAAGTTACATTTACTGATCTGTAAGATGATGTAGAAATAATGTGATTTAACACATTTCCTACAGAGATCTTCTGTTCAAGTATATAAAACTGTACCTGATTCCGGTGTGGATGTCCCTCCAAACAAGGTACTGGGGAAGAGTTCCAGGCCAAGATTCTTCTTGATAGACCTGCGTTTCTTGTTGGAGAACCCATAGCTTTGTGTCAATTCTGTAGGAAGCTTGCGCTTGGGCGTCATGACAACTGGGGTGCCAGATGAAAAGACTAAAGAAACAAACGACAATTTTCACAATAGTTGGCAGTACAGCGTAGTATGATTTGAATTTTCATAAAACTTAGTTTAGACTGAAGGTCATGGCAAAATCATGTTGGCATAAGACACTATGTAGACATTCAGCATTTCTCAACCATTTCACCTTTGGCACACTATGCAATAAATATCAATGTATGATGTCTGAAAAACCACTAATTCATCTTAAATTATTTTTTCAAATGCAACACCCAACCCCTGTGATTTTAGACATTAGAGCTCATTTCAGTGACAGTACACTGTGCAGAAGAACCAAAGACTGGTGCAATTGACAATAATACTGTTGATAAGTTATTTAAATGAGTTTACATTTTGTGAAGGTCTCAGTGCCAGTCACTGTACAATGAAAAACAGCATGTCATTTCTCAACCACATAAAAAAGCTCCCAAGCAAGAACAAGCAAACAAGTCAAAGCTTTGTATTTTCTGCAGTAAAGCAAGCATTCCACAATTGGAGAAAAAAAAATGTCAGGAGATCTAACAAAAACCACTAGTTCTATAGTGATTTAAAAAAAAAAAAAAAAAAAGTATGGCAAGCAGAAGCTTTATTGTGCAGCCAAGCCTAACCTGAGAACACTGTAATACCCACCTGGTCCATCAGAATGAGGTGCATTTGAAGGGGTTCTATTAGTTTTAAACTTATTCAGAGCTCCATTTACCATATCTGGAATGCAAGACAAAGCCACTCATCTGTGATGGCCAATGTTTTTATGTATTTCAGATTATAAACACATCACCAGTGTTGTACAGAAATGTTACATTTGTCTAAGTGGAGAAATACACCAGGTTCGCGGTCACACACAGCTCCTACCTCCTAAACTGCGCCTGCCTCTCTTTACACCTGAACTTCCCTCCTCCAAGGCATCTGAAGGAGAAAAGGCTCTAGCCTCACAACCCAGCATGGCTGGAACTTTTGCAAGGAGAAACTCTGGCACCACACCTAAAGACACATGGACCCATACACACAAGGGCACAAAAGGCTGCTTACCATTTGCATATTACACATAACTAAATTACTGATTACTTCTTATATTTAGAAAAAAAACAACTAGTTTGGCTTATGTTTTAGCTTCTTGATCTTAATATACAGTTATGAACTACATACCCAAGTCCTGAGCATTATCAATGAGGCACTGTACAACTGCAGCTTCTAGCTTTAGTCTCTTCTCAGTGCTAGCATTCATTTTCTCTGCACTGTCTCCAAAGTGGAGGAGGTTTGGAGCGAAGATTACAGAGAGGTTACTGCTGTCCATCTTGTTTTCAGTACATCTGAAAAAAGAAATAAAAGTTTTGCCAGACACTAAAAGCAACTGATCATGAATGAGTAACACAAATATACTCTGATCAAGGTATCACAGTAGGGTACATTATATTTTTACTACAAGCAACTTTACCACTAAATGTAAAAAATGGGATTTGTCCATGTAAACTGCAGATGCCACGAAAGATTACATTCATTGTACAAATGTTGACATTTGCCTTATGTTTACAGTAAGGGTGTAAAAAAATGTTACATTTCTAATATTCATTTAAGTCCTCAGAGGATTACCATCATTTTTCATTTTTTAATAAATGAAACTTAATAGTTTCATGAAATGGATCGATGTAACTATATTGGATCATCTTTAGTAACAATGCATTGATTAAAATACATTTTCTAAAATTCCCAATTCACAAAGCCCCTTTGTAAGGATAAGAATTTAAAAGAATCAAGTCATTACAGCTAATCAATTTATTTTAACTACACTTCAGTTAAACTGTCTCTACATCCTCATAAGGATCACCAAAGTAATTGCTGTAAGAAAGGTCTGGGTAAGTGCCTGTCACGGATCAACTGATGAGAAAAAGCTTCTGCAGGGACCTCCCTTGCTGTAAAGTTATTTTGCATGTGCATGGAGGATCTCGAGATAGATACATGTTTTTTTTAAGTTTCTTCACTGAATTCCCATAAAGCAGGCTTGACTAAAAATAGCCTAGTAGGAGAAAAAAAAACCTACTTTTTTGTGTACTGTTCTTTCACTTAGGTAATGGATGCTTTACTCAAACTCCAAATATTCCTAAACGTCTACATGACTTAATAATAATAGTTATACAAAACATAACTGTCCCACAAATGCTAAAACACTGCAACAAGGACAACAGACACATCGGTACAACTCTGAAGCCCACCGATACTGTTATATATTAAATACATCCATTTTAATGAAGTAAACTAGCCAAACAACACTGGCCTTAAAAGTACTGTTGACACCATATATAACACAACAAAACATAACCAACAAACTCTTTTCCACCTCACCTCAGAGAGACTCTTTTGAGGAAGCTGAGAAAGTAGCGCAGCGTGTTCACATTCTCGTGAGGCAGGATACAGGAGAGCAGGATGGTTGCTGAGGTCTTCTCCTCTACAGTGTGCAGCTCCTGGGCTTTCAGAAAGGCACTGTGCAGGTCTGTGGACAGGACCGGCTCAGGCAGCTCACGAAAGAACTGCTTCAGGAGGCCAGCGATGTCCAGCGGGAGGGCAGCTGACAGACACTCCTCGGCCTGGTCCAGCTTTGCCTACAAGAGTATAACAATACACCCACTGCTAAACAAGGGATCCTGTCATAGTCTCACTGTGAAAGGTTAGGGGAGGCTAGAAAGGATCACCACTCACCCTGAGTGCTTTCATCCGAACAATGGAGCCTGACTTTCTAAACAGGCCCTCTGTATCCAAATGGCTCATAAGACATGTACAGGCATCCACTAGGAAGCTGAAATAGTGAAAAGATGTTAACTCAAATGATAAACTACTACTCACTCACACTCCCCCCCTTTCATTTGGGCATTTTATTCTCTATATACATTTTATTCTTTATATATAACTAAACTTGTTAAGATGATGATAAATATACTAACTTATTAATGCATTATTACTAGCTAAATACTGGTAAGGCTGAGACTTTTCTATAATTCATATTTGTATTAATAGAATTTTTTAAGTACATTTACAACAATCAGAGCAGACAGATGAAAGAGAATAAATAATCTTACCAGGGTATGTCTCCATAGTCTAACACATAACAATGTGGTAGACTTTCTAAAGTTACGCCAAAAACCTTGACCTAAAAACATTTTAAGCATGGCATTAGTTTAGTTATGATTTAATGTCTTTCAAATTATAGCACCTGCATTATGCTTCAAGTGAAGCACCTGCAATACCTTTTACGACAAGCCTACACAAGTGAAAAAATGTTAAGGTAATGTTCTATAGCCCTAGGGTATACCCCTGTTTGAAATCATAGCTGTTAAGATACAGAAGGCCTAACTAGCAAGCTTGTAGAGGCACTTTTAGGGGAAAATACGTCAACAAGCACTGCACTGTTCACTTGGAGAACAAAAATATTTACCTAGCTTAGCTAAACTCTGATCGCGTGAGCACAAAATTCCATTGATTTTTATTGAAAACGAGGAACCTTAATCGAAACATGGGAAATTCACGTCACACTATAAAGCAAAAGTTTGCGAGGTTTTCGTAGGTAGACCACAACTAGCGAGATAGCTAGTTAAGTTAATCACACGACCTAACAGGAAATTTTGCAACGCCTCCATTTCATATGACAATTGCCTTAGTTTCAACGACCCAATAAATAAACAAGATTACTTTGCTAAAGATGAATGGTGCATAACATTAAATATGTTTCAGAAGCGGTTCGTGTCGCAGCAGAAAAAAATATATACATAAAATAGCTATCTGAAATAATAATTATGTTCTTAGCTAGCTGGCAACCTTCATGGTCTTCCAAAAAGCTGGTTTAGCTAGCCAATACTTTTACTTACCGAATTACCGACTGTCAACTTGGTGCTATTCGTTTTGCATTTGTTCCAGTTCTTCATTTTTATTCCAAAGGCTGAACGAAGATGCTGAACAACCGCAAGGCGCACAACATTTCTTTCTACGTTCTTCATTGTTTTTCAAAGGTAGCTAACGCTAACAAGTTTACTGTAGAACTTACTTCAGCTACCCTCAGATCTAACCAAGACAAGAGAACTGACGTCGCTATTACTATTCAGTATGTAGGATAACTAGACGAATATTTAAAAGTTTCAAGTTTGTCTGGCACATTTACAGCAACGAGTCGGGTGGTTTCCAAGTCGGTTGCTAGCTAAACTAGATACATATAAAATTAATTCAGAATTATACGCCTCCGGGCGCTAATTATTTTTTTGAGCACAACTAAATCTGCATTCTATCTAACGTTATCTAGCTAGTTGTATTGTTGACTGGTTAACCTCTATGTTTTGCAGTAAGTAAAGTTAGCGTTATGAACAATCCGTGCTGATATAACCTAGTTGGCTAGCTACACCCGCTAGCTAAGTTATAACGCTTTCCTAACTGTTCGGCATTTCGACGCATTTAACTAACATTCCTGCAGCCGAAAAGGTAGCTAGCTAATTAAAAACTGTAGCTAACTAGTTATACGGCTAGCAAATGTTACAGTTTATCCTGGCGTGCGAGTTAGATGGCTAACTAGGTATTCAAAGCTTCTTGGTAAAATTAGCTAGCAGTTTCCTTTGTAACTACATGTCTTTCAAACGGCAGCGCAACACCACAAGCACAACACGATTGGCTACCTAACGTTCAAATTTCGCAGCATCTGCGTCACAACTCTGTGCCGCGTCGTCTGATAGGTTCACCAGTCACGAGTTTCATCTATGGCAAACCCCAGCTGAAAATATCAACACAGTTTGAAAGCTGTTGTGTAAGCAGTAGGTTTACAGTTTTGTTCATTCTTATTTAAGATGTCAAGTTGTATACAAAAACAACTCATGAAACTTATATTGTCCGATGTTTTATTCCTCCGTTTTTGCATCTCAACATCCCCAGATTCACATCACACTACGACATAAGGGTTTTGGAATCATGTTGAAGTCCCTAATGTCTGCCGTGCATCGCTAGCACTATTTAGTAATTGTCTGAGTTTAGTGTTATTGCACGGCCTTATATGGACACGTAATGGCTGTGTTTAATACCAAAGAGCTGTTGGAAAACATCTTGTTTAAAATGAAATCTGAGCCGATTATTTATTTATTTATTATAGAAATTGCCTGCATTCTATATGATATAGGCATTAATTACATAAGCAGGGACGAGACGATCATTGACACCTGACAAACTGATTATACTCAAAATTTCTGATCAGGATTTTTAAATACAAGGGTTTAAATTTCAGGGTTTTAAATACAAGATTAGGATTTTCAATGACATCTCTGCAATCTCTGGTAGCCATTTAGAGAGTAGTAACTCCTCCTAGCACAAAGAATACCCAGGTTAAAATACAGGTTTAACTAGCTCACATATAAAGCTTCTGCGTCTTCTAAATGCTGAAAATGTAAATGTGAGTCAACAAAGGGAAGCAATAAAAGCATCACTTGTTTTAAATATGGCAGCATTACCTGTCACTGTCATACAGTGAATGTAACCCAGTCTCCACAGAATGTGTTTGAAGCCTGTAGCTGTAGAACTTAAATGGGAAACTTATGTCATACTTAGCACTTAAACTTCTCCTAATCAACTTATAATAAGCTTAATTGGCTGGTAATAAACTTAGTTTTGTTTTAAGACTATAGTTTGCAATATTATGTTCAACAACATTAGCTGTTTAACCAAAGCAAAAAAAGGAAAAAGATGATACCTGCTGTTATAATGATCCACTTTTATTACAACACATGTATATACAGTAACAGACACAGTACAAATGTATGGTGGAAAGGAGAGTTGGCTGGCTTAGAAGCACTTCCTGTGAACAATGGAGGGGCCGGCCTCATCATACTCCTGCTTGGTGATCCACATCTGCTGGAAGGTGGAGAGGGAGGCCAGGATGGAACCTCCGATCCAGACTGAGTACTTACGCTCAGGGGGAGCAATGATCTGGAAAAAGAGAAGTACACTGTTAGTTTCTGACACTGTGGAAAACATGCCTAGATGAACAGATTATCGAGAACTATATTCCTTAACTGAAATCTTTTTTTAAACGTTTTTTTTTCTTTGATTTGTGGGTAATACAAGAACAAATGTTCCCTGTTCAAGTACTATCTGTTTCTATTCCCACTTCCTTTCACTATTAAGCATGTTAAAATAAACATATTCTGACATTTGCAAACTGCTGCCTAGTTTGTAGTAGCTTTCCTTTCCTTTATTCTTAGTAACTGGCATAATCTGGGAAAATGTAGTGAGCATTTAGCTTCCTCTCACTTTGATCTTCATGGTGCTGGGGGCCAGAGCAGTGATCTCCTTCTGCATACGGTCAGCAATACCAGGGTACATGGTGGTACCACCAGACAGGACGTTGTTGGCGTACAGGTCCTTACGGATGTCAATATCGCACTTCATGATGCTGTTGTATGCGGTCTCATGGATACCAGCAGACTCCATACCTGAGGTTTGCAAAGATTTCAGTTATCAAGAAGCAGAAGGAAAGAATATGTACAGAGCATATGAAGTGAAGCAATGGATTATTATTATGGATTGATGTGCTGTCTTTAACTGCCTGTTTTATTTTTATGAATTTTGTTGTTTCACTATGATGGAAGGCACAATTGCTATCTTCTTACAAGTATGCATGCTATTGTTTTCTTGTTTCTGGTTTATGAAGAAATACAACTCACCAATGAAGGAAGGCTGGAAGAGAGTCTCGGGGCAACGGAAACGCTCGTTACCGATGGTGATGACCTGACCATCGGGAAGCTCATAGCTCTTCTCCAGGGAGGAGGAGGAAGCGGCGGTGGCCATCTCGTTCTCGAAGTCCAAAGCCACATAGCAAAGCTTCTCCTTGATGTCACGCACAATCTCACGCTCAGCTGAGAGGAGCAAAATTTTGAGGAAACTTGTACAAATGTGCAAACTTCACTGGAAAACATTTATAAATTAACCTAGTATAGAATGTCACTCTCTGACTTATTTAGATGATGGTGTTTATTGTGACAATATGTGGAAAAGCTTTGCTTTTTGCTCTAACAAAAAGTACACCTATATCAGTTCCAGACCTGTACACCTCCTCACAAGTATACCTGCACCAGTCTTCTTACTGATTTGGGTCAGGTATACTGGTATATAGCTAAAATGTGGACTATCTCATGGGTCCCAAGAACTGTGTTGAGAAAGACTGGTCTATTAGAATGAGAATATGGCTGTTGTCAGTTGACATTTTGCTAGTGTCACTGGACCCATGATAAGGGCACTTGACCTCTTGCTTCTGTGGGTCTGTGTCTATGGGAGTGTTTTAAGTGTAAAAAGCAGTTGTTTTGGCATTAAAACTTACCAGTTGTGACAAAAGAATAGCCACGCTCAGTCAGAATCTTCATCAGGTAGTCAGTCAGGTCACGACCAGCCAGATCCAGACGCATGATGGCGTGGGGGAGAGCATAACCCTCATAGATTGGGACGTTGTGGGTCACACCATCACCGGAATCCAGCACAATACCTGCAGAGGGCAGCCTTCAGTCAGACATGCCTGCTGCCATTCAGAGGTTCCTCGGGGTATATGGCATTGTAAATGAACAGTGTCATGGTAAATGACATCAGTGGCCACAGGTGGAGCTTTCAGGATTACTGCTAATCTTCCACAATGCACGATGTCATTTGTCTCATTTGTCTTGTTGTATGTCAAATAAACTACATTGCATGACTAATTGTTCTATGTATAACACAAGAGAGTGAATGTTATTATTACAATGTAATAAAATGTACTAATTTTCTCTCTCTCTAATCAATATTAGTTCAACTAAATATAAAATCTAACTACATTTAACTGCATATACATATTAATACAGTGCTTTAGAGTGAAGATACATTGCTGCTGATACTGACCAGTGGTACGGCCAGAGGCATACAGGGACAGGACAGCCTGGATAGCCACATACATGGCTGGCACGTTGAAGGTCTCGAACATGATCTGCACATGGAGATTAGGCAAGTGTTATTGTTAGCGCCACTGAGGCCATTCTACGAAACTGACAAAGCCTCCTTCTTGGTGTAACAGAGTGGAATGGGACCATAATGGCACAGGCACCTGAGTCATCTTCTCCCTGTTGGCCTTGGGGTTGAGGGGGGCCTCTGTGAGCAGGGTGGGGTGCTCTTCAGGGGCCACACGGAGCTCGTTGTAGAAGGTGTGGTGCCAGATCTGACAGGAATGAATGAACAAGCTTATGAAGGGCCCACTGATGAGAACATATATGAAAACATAAATGTGATATAATGCATCACAGGACATTATTCTCAAGACATTCTAGATTTATAGATCACATACATATTTATTTTACTTAGAATCAGTGTGGAAATTTTCTCTCATTATTTTAAATGACTTGGTTTAGATGAGAGTTGACCTGCAAAAGGGTATGTTAGAGAGTAGATGTGGTTACCCACCTTCTCCATATCGTCCCAGTTAGTGATGATGCCATGCTCGATGGGGTACTTCAGAGTGAGAATACCCCTCTTGCTCTGGGCCTCGTCACCGACGTAGCTGTCCTTCTGACCCATACCCACCATCACACCCTATGGGAGAAGAACTTAAGTTAATCAAACTAAAGTAAGCTAAAATGATGGTTAAAGCAGCTCACAATATTCAGTAATACAAGTTATTTTAAAATGAAATATAACGCCACTATTGCATCAAATAAGTGAATGGACACAGGAGAACATTCAGAGGATGCGTTAGATTATTTTACGGAAGTGGGCGCACCTGGTGGCGGGGCCTTCCAACGATGGAAGGGAAGACAGCACGGGGAGCGTCGTCTCCGGCGAACCCAGCCTTGACCAAGCCGGAGCCATTGTCGCACACAAGGGCGGTAGTCTCCTCGTCGTCACACATGTTTACTTCCTGGGATGGTCTGACAGGAGAGATGACATTGTTACCGAATATCTAGCGGTGTTTCTATTGGAGCGTTTATGTGTGGCAATGTGAGATACTGATCAAATAAACCAGGTCTGTTGATTTATTTTCATTATATCGCAAGTTTAACTCCGTCTTAGAATCAGGGCATTCACCGCTATTTAGTGTTCTATAATGTGCTACAGATATGTAAGATATGTGACAGTATGAGCGTCATGATATTGAACTGTCAAAAAAGTATGGGAAAAACAAATAAAATGTCTCATGTTTAAGCAGAAATAACAATTAAAAAAGAGTCTAGATGGCTTATACTCCTACTTAATTCCTTCTCACCTCAGACCTTTCTGAAAGGTTACTGAAACTGTATCTCCATTGCCAAATGGGTTCAAGAGATTTTGAGCATGTCAGTGTAGAGCCAAAAAAGGGGCCACGGAGTAGCCTGGGCGTCTATTTTAAGCGCCTCCTGCAGTGTTAAGCCTGCATGGCTTCTTCTTCCTCACAGCTCCCTATCTGAGCTTGGTGCTACTCCAGGACCATCTGTAGTTGCAGCTGTCATCACATTGTAACACCCCAGTTTGTATTTTGACTCATGCCCTGTAATGACTTTGTTCATGAGATGTTTTGCGGTAGCTAAATGTGTAATGGCAATATAGCACATTCACTTTTCAAGGTAAATTAATAAGCATCAACTAAAATCAAGTTATTAAGCATCAGTCCTGAAAAGATGTCATGCCTAAGTCAGCGACATACTAAAATTAAGTTTTTTTTAAATTATTATTTCTAGATTGGCATTATTTGCAGGCTATTACTAATGCCATTTCAAATGCCAAACTCTTTTCATACAAGTGGTAAAACTATACTTTACATTGTCATATCATTAAAATACACGTATTACAGCTAAAATTATTCAACACACTGAACACATGCTTCCACAGTTTTCCATAGGAACACAGAATAACATACTCACCAAGCTGTGTCGCAAGACTGATGCTTCCACTGGGACAAAGAGAACAGGGGAGCGCTCCCCTTAAATAAGACTCCAGCTAAGGGGTCTGGGGCGGAGTACTGAGTTCACAGAAGTCCAAATAAGAACTTCAGAAGAAAAAAAAAAAAGAGAGAGAGGTGTGAGTCCCCCCACCAGTAAATGTATCTGTCTTGATGGGATAGAGCAAATGGATCCTTCCAAAATTGAGCATGACTTCCCTGGAAATGGCAGTTCACTCAGGAATAAAAATTATATATATATATATATATATATATATATATAAGTATATAT
>JAOXYF010000011.1:7145281-7157101 GCA_028565775.1 Sternarchorhynchus goeldii | reverse complement strand
GTGTGTGTGTGTGTGTGTGTGTGTGTGTGTGTGTGTGTGTGTGTGTGTGTGTGTGTGTGTGTGCGCGCGTGCGTGTGCACACGCCGCAGAGGCCTGGATGGTTCCTGTCCTCACACAGCATGTGGAATATGCATGAGCTGTACTTCACCAACATATACCTTTAAAGCCTGATTTTCCTTAGCTTTGTGTGGCACGTGTTTTATTTCTTATGTTCTCTTTTTCTCACCAGGTGTCTTTTGCCAGATTTGTGGCCAAAAATAACATTTCACATGTAAAAAGGTAACCTGCTTCCAAAACAAATGTGTTTAGTCTGACAGAACTATACAGTATACAACTATATTGTACACTCGGTGAGCAAAAAATAGAAATCCTTTTTTAGCTGCCCAAGAATGAGGTGTGGGTCTGGTTCATGCCAAAGGTGTCAAGTAAGATTGATGTCAGGGTACCATAGTGGTCGGGACATTACCATCATGTCACCTGAATGTTCTGAAAGGTTTTTGGAGCTTTACTGTCCCGTCACTACCCACTACTCTTGGATGTATGTAGTGAACATCGTTGAATGAAGCTGGTCAGCTATCAGTGTTAAGGTACACTTTGGCATGAAGGTGTCACTTGAAGGAAACGTTTATAACCTTTCTCGATGTTTTAACGAACCCTGTGTTTGCTAGGGTAAAACGTAGACCTCCTCCACTGGCCTGTATAATTTTATGGATCTACTGGCCTCATGCTGCTTTGCCAGGATGTCGGGGTGCTGTGGGGTAGTGTAGCTGGACCCAGCGTTCATAAAGCCAGGCAGCCTTTTTCCTGTCCCAGCATTCCAGTGCTGATGAGTGCTACCCTGCTACAGATGCCTTGGGTAGTGCAGACAGCAGGTGGACGCTGTGTGGTCATCTGCCGTTCTGTTTCGTACATAACGCAAGAGTGCGCTGTGATTGGCCGAAGCTACCCAAAATCTGTCATGGTCATCCACCAGTGGTCTCCTTACACATGGTGAACATTTTGATGAGGTGTCTTGTGTTCTCACGCATTTATCATGAACAGCCCAGCAGCTATACATTACTGATGATCAGACCAGCCCTCCTGGTCCACAGCATTGTGCATCTGTCAAAGTCCGTTAGACCAAAATTGAAGGTCATTGTCAGGAACCCATTCACATGCAAAGTAGTTATGGAGATGAACCAGCAGTTCTGTGCACGGGCTTATATAGTTGCACACATGCAAATGAGAAGGGGGGCGGGTGCTCAGTTCTTCTGTAACAGCGGTGGGATTTCTGTGGTTCTGGTTTGTTGTAGGTTTCTAAATGTGGTTACAGATCTCAGACATGTTTATACCAATGAGCCGTGAGAGATGAGTAGGTGTTAATGCTGCACAGGTACAGCATCGAGCGGGTGTTCAGGCCGCGCAAGCTGGACCGGGCTCACCCCAGAGAGCTGCTGGAGTGTGCTTTTGACATCGTGGTACCCGTTACGGGAGGCCTCCTCCCCGACGCCGAGACCATCTACACCATCTCCGAGGTCATCCAGGAGTTCAGTGCTCTGCAGGTACATGGACCTGAACGAAGAGAACCAGCCATGCTGATTGTTTAAAGAAGGGAACTCATGAGCTGATTCATGTTAATTTCACTGGAAGCTTAAGTGGCCAAGTAGTAATAACAGTGTTGTTAATGTTAGTCATGTTAACTGTCTGAATAACATAAGACTCGGGGGTTAAACCTTTTAGCTATTGCATGTTGTTCCATCCTTCTTGTTTTCTGTGTTTTGTTTGGATGTGTTTGAAATACATCCAAGGGTATTGTTCTTAACACCGGTGTGGGCAAACTAACTGGAAAAGTGAAATACCATGAATCAAATCATTTTGAGAAATTGTCTGCCATAGTTCAACCATGTTACTTTGAAATAGGGAATTTAAAATTACCGTTAGATTATAACAAGACAGAAAACCAATAACCAGTCATGTTCAAGGAACTCTAAATATCAACACCTGTTGGTGAAAGATCTGCCTTGATGCTATGCAAAATAAAAACGGCACACTGGCTCTTTTTGATGCAGGAGGAACATCTGTCCAGTAATGACAGCATGACCATCACAGCACTGCTCAAGGCAGCTTGGAGCATCACGGTGCATTAAGCATATTTAACTCAACACCAGAGCTTGGCTAGTAATGAATGTGTGTGTGTGTGTGTGTCTGTGTGTGTGTGATTTGTATCTGGCTGCGTTGAAGGAGAGGAACTACACCATCTACCTGAACCACACGAGTCTTCTACGAGCTGTCCTGCTGCACAGTGGTGTACCAGAAGACAAACTGAGCCAAGCCTCCAGTATACTCTGTGATGCCATGGTGAGCTTGATTGAACAAATGCATGCACACACACAACACACACAACTCGCACACACACACATATACATGCGAAGACGATGAACAAATCATTGACTGCCAGTAAACTGTGTGTGGCCTGTTGTTGGTAAATCAATTTTATTGCTTAACTCCCATGTCAGTTTTAATAGCCCTTGTGACGTCAGCTAGTAATGGGTTATTTTAATGGTTCTTGTGACGTTACTGACGTAGCAGGTTTCCTTTACATAAGCTCATTTATAAAGTGGAACAACAGTGGTCCATTCAAAACCAAAGCCTCAGACAGACATTTATTGTCACTAATTACTACACTTCAGACTGAAACCAGTAGAATATAATTTGCTTTAGGTGTGAATAGTGAGTAGAATGGTTTGATATGTCAGACGAGTGTGGGTATGTTTTTTTTGAGTTTATTGTGAGGTCAGGTTTATTCTAACAGGGCTGGGGCTGTAATCCCTCTCTGAAGGACTGTGTGAAACTTGGTTAAACTATTTCTTAATCCTTCGTGCTCCCTGTGGCCAATTAACCTATTATAATTTAAAATTACGTATTTCTAACTGACCTCCTTAGACCTTTTTAAGTTGTTTGTTGATCAGAAAACGGGTTCCTCCCTCCAAATTCAAAGTTCACCAAGTTCATTGTTGGTCCTGTTTTGATAACATTTCAGACTCTCCCATGAGTTCTACTAGTAATATGAATTGAAACCCGTCCCACTCTTTCTCTCTCTCTCTCATCACAGAGTGAAAAGCTGACTAAGCGAGAAGTGGAAGCAAAATTCTGTAACCTGGCCTTGTCCAATAACAGTGTAAGCTGAAGAACATGTACACGTGCTGTGTTGCATACTGCATGGAACTGAATGTCGTCAATGCCGTTTACATGTGTCTCCAGTGCAATATGTTAACCTTAGTATTTTAGGCAAAATTATAGTTATTCATAAATAACTCGCTTACAAAATACAAAAAGTTGACGGTCTGTGCCTTCACGGTCTGTACTTCTGCCTCAGTGTAATGAAAGAGTGTGGTGAAAACCTCGCCAGAAGTGATGTGTTCTCAGCTCGCTCTCTGCCGCGTGTCCCTGTGCAGCTGCAGACGCTGTACAAGTTCATCGAGCAGAAGGGAGAGCTGCGGGAACTGGTCCCCCTCGTGAACTCGCTCAGCAAGCAGAAGAGCAGTGCAGTGGCCCAGCTGGCCAAGCAGGGCCTGAAGGACCTGGAGGAGCTCACCGGCCTGCTCAAGAAGTTGGGCGTGAAACTGCAGGTACAGCCTCTGAACGCTCGCTCCATCCTGGGCTCATGAGCTGGAGGCGAATGTAAATGCAATTAAGGGAAATTGCTTATAGGGAAACAATTTACCTACACTGTTGTTGTGGATTATGTGCGTTTAATTGCATCTTTTAATTAACGTAATTTCACTTAGAAAAAAACCCTGCCTGGTTACAAAGAAAGGTCGACTAATGAGGCCCAGAGGGCGTAGTAGACATTCTGTATGACTTTAGAAGTAAGATACATAAAGTCATCAAGCAGTTTTAAATATCTGTATCAAGAATTTTAGACATCTTTGTTAGATTTCTTGTAACTGAAAATATGATCTCTCATCTGAGCTCTTTGTGGTTCTTGAATCATAAGTTGAGGACAACTGACCTTGATACCAAACACCAAAATGTCTTGCTGTCTTGCAGGTGGTGGTTAACCTGGGCCTGGTCTACAAGGTGCAGCACCACTGTGGAATCATCTTCCAGTTCGTGGCCTTCATCAGGAAGCGCAGGCGCACCGTACCTGACATTGTGGCGGCAGGAGGGCGATACGACCACCTGGTATCTCATTGGAGCGTTCACAGTGCTGCACGTCTGACCATGACTTGACCACTTGAGTTTGACTAGGCCTGGCCCGTTACACGTGGTGGGGGCGTTCTCCTGAAGCTCACTCTCTTGTTGCTCTCTTCAGGTCCTGGAGTTCCGCACTCCGGGGGCCACAGCTCCTGCGCCCTCAGCCGTGGGGGCCAGCATCGCCATGGATAAAATCTGCACTGCCGTCGCGACCATGGAAGAACCGGTGAGCTGGGCGTGGCCGCCCCTCCCTCGTCATTGGCTGTTCCTAAATGCTCTGACTCTGTTTGCCGCTCTCTGAACCACCCCCTCGTTCCACAGCCCTCCGTGAGTTCATGTGACGTGCTGGTGGTCCCTGTGGGCCACAGCTCCATGGGCAGGGCCATCAGCGTGACCCAGAAGCTGTGGACGACCGGCGTGTCGGCTGACCTGGTCTACGACACGTTACAGGTCAGGACTCCCAACTTCCACACGGCGCGTGAGATGACTCTTTTCTCTCGTTGCTGAATTACTGGCAGAGGATCGGTCCTTGTTTCACTGTGGTGCCAAGTCGTGTTTTTAATGGAAGCAATGCGCTGTAATGCAGTTGTGCGTTAGCCGCAGAGCTGTCTTAAGACTGGCGGCTTGCTCACTGTTGTCATGACACCGTCTCATGTTCTCACGTCCAAAGCACGGCCCCCCAGTTCCATGGAGCTTGGCGTCAGCGTTACTCACGGCGTCATGACGCTCACACAGCTGTGACTGCGCTCTAGCGTTTTTACGATGGCGGAGTCTTGCTCGTTCCAGACACCCAAACCCCTCCCCCCACCCCCAACCCGCCCTTCTGCCACGATCCAAATCGCCTTCACACTTTTGTGCTCTCTTTCATCCGCGTCCCACGATTGGGTCTGCATTACTTTCCCACTCTCCACGACTCCATGACATGTTGATTAGAGTTACTTATTCTACGTCTCTCTATGTATCTTGGCCTGTGTGTAAACCTCAAGTTGCCCAACAGTGTTCTACGGAGCCCAAAATCAACAATGTCCTGATTTGTCTTTTTCCTCTCATCACAATGTGCTCGACTACAGGGAGATTATGTCATGGTCTGTGTGGGTATATTTCACCAGGATTACTGCACATGCAAGTCTCTGGGACTCGGAGTGTGAGGCACAGCCCTGTTTATTGCCATGCTGGTCTTCCTCCAACTCTTCATCACTGGTCACTTTCTGATCTTACAGTCTAGAAACAAACCAGTGGCAGCCTGTAGTTGTACACTTGGATATCATACCAGCAACATAGATCTACTTACTCAAGGGACCAGTGACGGTAAATACAGGTGTTTGTTTTTATGTGGTGTACCTGTGTCAAAGTACAGGAACTAGATGGAAAAAACTAGAGGGAGAAATCCAGTGGCTTTTGGGGACATGTATGAAACCTTGGACTTTGCTGTGCAAATATAGCAAAAGCTTCCCAGAAACAGAGAGCAAAACAAATGGCAGAAAGCCAGAGGATTTTCAGGGAATGACCAGATGTCTGTAGACCAGAGGTCTGTAAACCAGAGGTCTGTGGAATCTCCCTGTATGAACTTCTGCCTGTAGCAGCATAAGGCAATTATAATATTATAAATATTCCCCAAAAAATGGTGATCTGTGTCCTCCATGTAGTCTTTTGATTGTGATTGGTTAGATCGTGCTAGATTTGAGCTCTGGAATCACTGGTTTAATTAACCATTACGTGATTTGAGATTCCAGTGGCAATCAAATGTGGTCCGTGTGGTCCTTCAGTGGAAAACCCAGCCCTGGCCCTCATGTGTTGGGGGTTAGAAACGTATCATACCTACTGTACATCTCCAACACACACAGAGGGTCAGTGTCCCACACAACGCTTAAGCAAGACTTGTCTTACAAAGCATCGGTCAGTAGATAGATACATGCTTGCTAGAGTAGCGAGGCTGACACACACACACACACACACACACGGTGCAGTCTGTTTGTCGGTCTTTATAGAGCTGAACGGGCAGCAGGCCACTCTGGGCTCTCCCTCTTCTGCCTCTCCCCTGTCTGTGTCCTGTGTACAAGGCTGAGCAATGGCACCCATATTAGCAGCTGTTCACATGCACTGATAAATCTGCCTGGTACACAGTGCTGATATGCACAAAGAATTGGCTCTGACGAAATGAATCCCAGCTAGCTCAGACAAAATGTTTTTTGGTTTTTTTAAATTATTCCATCTTGTTAGATGTGCTCTGACTGCACCTGACCAATCACTGACATCATCACTGACATCATCACTGACATCATCACTGACATCATCACTGACATCATCACTGACATCATCACTGCGAGCTCTACCCACGCCCTGGAAGTGTCTGGGCTGTTGGGGGGTTTTTGGATGGGAGCTCTGACCCAGGAACCATCATCGAGTTTCTCTGAATGTAAAAAAGGGGAAAAGTTCCCAAGGTCCTGAAAAAAGTTCTAGGGAAAAAAAAGCATTAGAAAAGAACCTGTCAATAGACATGATTAAGACATTGTCATTATGGTTTAACACAGCAGACTTTGTGCACCTACAACTCCTGAGGTCAAGATTGTGCCTGAGTTAGAGTGATGGGAGTGGGGTGCACATTTTCTGGCTTGGTTTGAGTTGTTGAAGATAAATATTCTTTGCATGTGTTTCAGTCCCAGGAGACTCTTCTGGAACACTGCAGACTTGCAGGCATTACATTCATGGTTCTCGTCTCTGACAAAGACGGCAACTATCTTAAGGTAAGCTGCGCAAAATCACAGCCTCTTTCTTTGTGTTTGGGCAGTAGGTATTACTGAGCCCTAATCTTCTGTTCCGATGTACAGTTTGTAGTATGTTTTGGTATTAATCTACAATTTTTTTAACTCTGTAAAATTGGGTTTTAGAAAATCCAGAACTGCTGATGAAAAAAGTAGGTGGGAGCGTGGAAACATTACTGTAGGTGTCATGGTCAAACAGCAGATCATGCAGCTGTTCAAGACTGGAGCTAAGCCAGGTCACTACATCTATTAGACCAGAGTGTTTTACAGTCACGCTCCTCCTTCCCTCCCCTTGGTCCAGGTGAAGTATTTTGAGAAGGACCGTCAGTCGGAAAAGAGGATTCCTGAGTCAGACCTGGTGGATCACATCATCCAAAGATGTCGGACCAAGCTCTCCGAGGAGAGAAACCGGTGAGCAGCCCTGCACACGCTCCCTACAGCCTTCACAAAGACACCATTCATCCCCCATTCAGCAGTGCCAAACGGAAACATTAGCATTTGATTAACTTCACCCTCTTTGTCAATTGTTTCTTGCAGAGAGATATCAGAGGGAGCCTCTCTCCAGAACGCCAAGGGCTCTCTGCTGGCAACCTCAGGTATCAGATACCACCAACCCCACCCCACCCCACCCCACCCACACCATCATCTCTGTTGTCGGTGTTGCTGTTAATCTGGAGGTGTCCCTGACCACTATCAGAGATTGCTCACGGCGACGCAGGAATCCAGTCTGAGGTCCACGTATCTTCGGGAAGAAGAAGTTACCAGCCCTGATGACCTCCACGGAGGAGCAGTGGTTGTTCAGTGCTTAAGGCACTTGACTAGTAATCAGAATCAGAAGATTGCGGGTTCAAGGCTCCCACTTCTGCCAAGTTGCCACTTTTGGGCCTCTTAACCCTCAATTGCTCAAGAAGTCACAGCAGTCACAATTGCTTTGGATAAAAGTGTCAGCCAGATGTAAGGAGCAGGCATTGCTGAGCAGATGCAGCTGTGGGCATTGTCACCCATTTACTCGTGTACTAGGGTGGGTGTTCGTGTAGAGTGGCTTCTCTTCTGCTGAGCAAGTAGAATTTCTGAGCCCATCTTTTCCGGGTTTGGGCACTGAAGAGGATGAATCGTGCTGTACCTCTCTGTCACTCCTCAAGTAGAGAGCTGCTCAAGAGCTGCTTCCCAAAAGGCTACACAGTCTTTGAAATTTGTAAATTTTCCCTCTAGGCTAGACTCTTAATTCAAACATGCTGTTCTTGTTGGGTATGCAAAGGAATGCTAAAGAAAATAAAAATGTTTTTTCCATCTGGTGAGGCCTTATGAATCCAGATTTGGGCAGGTGTGTGACTCTGAGGTGCTGCTGTCTGCCAGGTTCGTTGGAGCAGCACGGAGGATGTGCGACCATGAGCATGAACGTGTACCTGGTCGCACCGGAGAAGGTTTCGGCCAGCGCGCGGAGACGCTACGAGACACAGGTCTGTAACGGCTCCAGCCTCGCCAAGGCTTCGTACGATGTTTCCATACTGTCCACGGCATTTAATGAAGAGAAAAAACGTCCTCCTGATCTTTTTAAGTCTTTGTGTTCAATCATGCGTCTCCATAAATAAATGCTTTATACAGAAACGCTAAAGTTGCTAGCAAAGAATGACATCCAGTAAAAGCAAGTTAGGTTCCCACCAGCTGTCATTATGCAAATGAGATCAGGCCAGCTGGTGGCCACCAGCTCACTTGTTTGGGTGTTTTCTACGGATCAAAGAGGGGCGAAAAAAAATTCTGGCATTCTCCCACGAGCTCGCTTTGCGGCTGTTTACGAATTCCCCCTCGACCTCCGGGATGAATGCTACGCACTTTTCCCTCGACTTCTCACACCACGCGGGGATCAAAGCTGAGGCGCCGTGCCCGTATCTTCCCGCATCTCTCCCACGCTCCGGCCCAGCGCGGAGCGCCCTGCTGCCCTTCCAGCAGGACTGGAGAGTGCTTCAGCGCTGGCCAGCCCCCGGCCCGACGCTCGGTGTGGGATGGGGTATCCCTGGGGAGGGGGGCATCCCTTCCCCCTCACGTCCCGCTGAGCCTCTCGGCTTCCCCTCAGCGAGTGAAGGATCACAGGGGCCCCTCGTGCTTGACAGGCCGCCTTTAGCGGAGAGCCAGGCGCAGGGAGTCGCTGCTCGCTGAACTGCTGGCACAAGCAGGGATGAAATGCCTTTTGTCTTCCACCAACGATCATTGCGATCATGGGAGCAATTGTTCCTTTCTCTCCCCTCTGCTCTTCCAGATCCAAACCAGATTGCAGAATCTTGGTAGCAATTTGCAGAACAAGAGCAATGACATCGAAGTTCTGGCTGTAAGTATATGTGTTTTTTCCCTCCTCTGTGCAGAACACGGTTTTGGGAGGTTGGAGGTGTCCTTGAGAACAAGCTTATGATTTTAGAAGGTTTGGAGGTCTGAATGGGGCGTCTGAGCTATGAAGTCTTTGCCAAATGAGACACACAAGGACAGAAAGCAGAAAGATTGATGTGATATAAATTACTTTCATATTTAGTTTGTTTGTTTTTATGGTAAATTTAGAGACACTTTAACTTTTATATTATACATAATGTTTGATTTATTAATACATTGTTCAAAAACATTTCACTGATTATGTTCATGTCTGGTTAATGTCACAGAGTGAGTTTATGGAACGTGGGGATTTGCTGTGTGAATGTTTCTGTAACATTTTCTAGTGTATTTGTGTGCGTGTGCATTTATGTGTGCGCCCACGCACTGGAAGGGAAATGACAGATTCGGAGATTCTTGTTTAGTTCTCACAGATCATAGCTTTGTATTTGCGATGGTAGCTGTCAGGTTCCACCTGGAAAACATTCGTGCCAGTGAGTGGTGTAGAGAGACATGGTTTGGTGGGCCCTTCACACACAGCAGTAAAGATATGCCATTTACAGTAAATGTATGCAAGTCAGTCTGGATAAGAGCAACTGTTGATGAAGGCATAAACGGCACGGCTGGTGTGTGAAACAGACCTGTTTTCATTGCACAGTAACTCGTGTGAGATGGTAGAAATGGACTCATCATACTTGCTCATAAAATCTGTTTTTATAGTCTCTTATCTCCACTCAGGGGAATATGACTGACCTTTAGTAAATCAGTGATGCTTACATTCTTGATTCTTACATTCTTTGGAAACTTCCTGTGAAGTGTAACAGTGTTTATAAATGGTGACGGTGGTACGTACGCTGTGTACACAGTGCTTTCTAGATAAGACTCCATTGTGTCTGTGAAAGTGACCTTGTTTCCTCCGCTCCCAGGTTGACCTGCCGAAGGAAACCCTCATCAACTTCCTGTCTCTGGAGGTTCGTACTCGCTATTATAATGCAAGTAAATAAACTGCATTCCACCGTAGTGGAGTGCTGGGGAGGGAAGGGCGTGGGGCTGGGTAAACAGGAACAAAGAGGGATGGGGAGGGAAGGGCGTGGGGCCGGGTAAACAGGAACAAAGAGGGATGGGGAGGGGCTCCCGTCTGGTGCACAGACGTACTAGGAAGAAGGAAACCGGATATGGAGGTTCCTCTCCATCTCCTCCGATATGTTACAGTTTGGGGATCCCCTCTCCTCTCGCCACTTTGGCGCTTCGTTCTCAGCACTGGCAGGGAAGTCGAAGGGAAGGTAGGAGGCGGCGCTCATGCCAGGACCGGGACCAGAGCAGAGGGGCCCGTCCGACCCCAGGCCTTTGTTAGAACAGGAGAAAAACAGCATTCATGAGTCATGAAGCAACATAAAAGCAGATGAGAAATGGAACTGACGCAGCCTGACGTGCTGACGTACCGTACGGAGCGAACGGACGGACGGACGGACGGACGGACGGTTCGTCCACAAACGCCCCTCAGACTGGAGAGAGTGCGAAAAGAAACACCATGCATTTGGCATGCAAGACGATGCACGATTGCCGAACCTATGGTGCAGGAAGCAAATGTGACTAATTAAACTCAGTTTGGGTCTCTTAAGAAAAACCAACAGTCCATTCTTATCACTTCTCCTAAATATCTCTTTAGATCACTAAAATACTTTCTGATTGGCTTGCTGCAACTAGCTTATATAGCAGTAATCTTGTATATATACTGTTGTTGTACCATGTTGACACAGCAATAGCCATTGTTCCTTAATGCAATGTAGTGTGTGTTGTCTTCACAGTTTATTCACTGAAGAGCAGTTTGATCTAAAAGCTCTTGGCTCAGTGAGTTCTCAGTTAAGCCGTCTCTGCTTTTCTCCTCCATTTAGTTTGACGGAGAGGAGCAGTTCAACGCCAGCGTCAAGCACCTTCTGTCGCGGCTCCCTAAACAGCGCTACCTGAAGTCTATCTGTGAGGAGATCCACCGCTTTAAAATCTTAAAAGGGTACGTCCTTGTTTGGTGCTTGTTTTTTGTGTCGTAGAGATCCCCTTTCTGTTAAAGTGATCGGCTGATTCTGCTCTCGGCGATTTGCCGTGAAGCGCACACACCCAAGCCTCGTGTCAGGCCTCCTCTTTTATCAGCAGTCATGAAACTTGATGCGTACCACAGAGCAAATGAAACCAACTTTGCAAGGGTCATTCCTCTTTCTCGCTGTTGAACATCTGTTCAAGTCCTGCTCTCACCCCAGGTGTCGAAGACACTTCAAATTGAGACCTTGTCAGATGCTCAGAAGATATGTACTGGTGTTTGCACATGTGGTTGGCTTGTCTTTGTACACCCGTTATATAGTAAATCAGAACGATTATTGGGCAACTGGCTGATTGTGCTAGAACAATCTGGTAGGCAGTGGTAGCTCAGTGGTTAAGGCACTTGACTAGTTATCTAGAAGGTTGCTGGTTCAAGCCCCACCTCTGCCAAGTTGCCACTGTTGGGTCCCTGAGCAAGGCCCTTAATCCT
>JAOXYF010000011.1:7112556-7145181 GCA_028565775.1 Sternarchorhynchus goeldii | reverse complement strand
CCTCAACTGCTCAAGATGTATTCAGTCACAATTGTAAGTCGCTTTGGATAAAAGCGTCAGCTAAATGCCATAAATGTTAAATAAAAAAAAACAATCGCTAACACAAAAACACGCATCAGTGATTGGCTTGAGTGGATCTGGCAGAGAATTTTGCCGTTCTGTCCACCTGAGTGCAGGTTTCCCAGCCAAAGCCCTAGTGAAAACACTAAAGAAAAGGTAAGAGATTAAAGTGCTTCCCTTTTAAACAGAAAACGGGGGCAGTACTGGACTCAGTATGACTAGGATGCGTTTGGCACCTAGTCTACTGAGACGAGCCAGAACAGTTGTTTCTAATTTCCTTTTGTTTGCTTGTGCGCTTCTTTTCTGATGTTGAAGAGGCCATGAGTTCTTGGCGAATAGATTCAGAAAACGAACAATAGAGATGTTGTGGGGCTTTGGGAGGTGGATGTGGTACTGCAGGCAGGATTCTATTACTGTACTTTAAGTAATAGCATAATATTAAAAGCACTTGACTCTTATGATGATGAACTACAGTTCAACAATGGAGAATAACAGGTGATATAGTTTTTATGTAAGGTAAGAAGGACCTCTGTCCGAAACATCCTGTTGCTCTAGAAACCTTGTGTACAATTCTGCCTGCCTGTCTATCTAAAGGCAACAACTGACCATTTATTTATTTATGTCTACAGGGAAACACAAATGTGGAAACAATACAATGTAACTACAACACTTTTTTTTAACCTAAACCCATGTATTTCTATTTTACAATTGTGGCAATTATAATTTATATAATTATTGTGGATGGGCAGGGGGAGAGGGATTAATTTATTAATAGGTTTTTGTTGTTGTTGTTTTGTTTAGGAATGCAGCATTCCCCTCCATCATATCACGTCTCAGTTCTGATACGTCCTGCATTGTTATATCCACTGATTTCTAAATGCATCTGAACTTGTATTCGCACAGAATAATCTTTTACATTATGTACAATCTCCTAAATGACCTCTTCAGCTGTAATCATTTCAGTGGCTTTCTTTACTAGCGGCTAAAAGCACATCCTTTAAGTATTCATGGATTTGTCATGTGTCAGGGCAAACATAACCCAAATAAGGCACTTTACCTTCCATAGCATCTCGTCAGATATAGGCTACATCTGTGTGTCTTCCCAAGGTGTATGTATAATTGTACATTGATAAAAAATGTGATGAAGAGTTGCAACTTTGCACCCAGTTTCTCCAGCACACAGTATCATCTGTATCGGAGTTGTTTTTCATGATTTCAGCTTGACTTAAAAAGTGTTTTTTTCCTTTGCAGGGTTGCAGTGGTTGTCTTGTACAGTTACAGAGATGACTACTACAAGATTCTTCTCTAAACCAAATGTCATTTCCGTTACTAGACAACACAGAACTTTTTTTTTCCCCACTGAAGGAGCTGAGTTAAGTATCTTATTGCAGGATTCCATCTTCTTTATTGAAAACAATTCACATTTCTACCAGGGAATGGATGCCAAATGTACAAATCAATAATTGAGTGTTGCTGGAGTCCAGTAATGATCTACCAACTTAGAACCTCTGTATTCTGTGAACATCCAGTATGGATTTCTCCATAGCGATATCTTGTCAATCTTTGTTATTTTCATAAAGCAGAGAACCTTTGAGGATTCCAATAGTGTTAACATTTGACTGTATTATAATGCAAAAACTGATGCATTAAATCATGTATATTCCCTTATAAAAGGCTGTCATGTTTGAATGTTTAACTAAAACCCAGGAGTTGGAATGGTGTAAAAGTCTACATGAGTACATGCTGTATTCTACCTTGTAATCACACTCATCATCCAGATGATAATTACTAATTTAACTGAGCAAGTTAAGCAGGAAGTGTCATCAAGATGAAGTGTGTGTGGGGGGGGGGGGGTGACACTAAAAATGGACACACTACAGTGATCACACAATATATTTTAATACTTTTTTTTTTTTCCAAAATAGGTGTAAATGTTGCATTAAACATCTGCAAAATATGTATTTACAGTAAGCAAAAAGTAAAATAAATAAGCTTAAAGAATAAAAAGCAGATAAAAATTGAAATGGTTTACAAAATCAAATAAGGTATAGCAGCTTTGGCTACTAGTATTCCATCGACATCCAACACCACACATTTCCATTACTCAAACTATAGTTTAGTATTAATAAATAAACTATGAAAAAATAAATAAGGTACTCTTCATCTATGGTTTATCTACCTTTTTACATTTAGGAAATATGAACTATAAATGGCCTCCAACAACTGTGGTTCAAAACCTTCTCAATGTTTTGTGCATCCTGTCTCCCTTTCCCACTGTCCAACCCTAATTGCAGCACTCCTTATGACAGGACAGACGCAAATAAAATTTTTTTTCCAAAAATCTTCCTGTTATGTAACACTTATATTTTGGGCTTTCACACCATGTTGCTCTCAGATGGAGAAGCCTAAATAGAAACACTGGTTTACTTAAGCAGTGAAGTCACTATCTTGATGGAAATACATTACATCCCTGTCAATACACCACTGCTTCCAGGAATGTTTCGCAGCTTTCGGAAAGCGGTTTTTCCTAGAAAGAATGCTGTAATTGGGTTCTCTTGCTTTATTATCATGGCAGAGCTGGCATTGTTATAATCAGGTTGCTACTTGGTGTAAGTATGAATAATGGATGGAATGTAACCATGATAACCAGTTATCAGGACTGTTTTAATTGTTTTGCTTGTGTCAAATATGTTACAGGCAGGAGTAAAATATCTAAGAAATGGTGCTGACATAGTACACGGATAAGATGCAGGACAGCTAATTTTGTTCTCTGACATTTATGGTTGTCGGTGTACTAGTTGTATTGGTGACTTTGAAACCTGTACAATAGAATTTACTTATTACCTTAGTGAAATTCAAAGGGTTATGGCAATTTTCTATTATGCTTTAAGATCCTTGAATGGGTTTGTATATCTCACCACTTCAGAGGAAGCTGTGACGGAAAGCACAGAAGGGACTAGGAATAAGACTACAGGTAATACACTTGGAAGTAAAATTGAATGTAGATGTAAACCAGAAGTTTGGGAACTTTTCCCTCTTCTTGCAGGGACAGCTGTTTGAGTGTAATAAATACAGTTCGGTCATAGTAGGGCCCAGTTATTTTTACCCTGCCAAAGTAAGTCAGCCAAGTAATTGACTCACCCTCTAATGGTGTCACAGTAAATAGACATCCAGCCAAGTTTGCCATCAACCCTTGGAGCAGAACTCCTGACCTAAAGCATTTTTTTGAAGGATGACATTTAAAGGTAAGAGTAGCTGTCTTTACAGAGGCAGTGATCTGTAATGATGTCCACAGTCAAAGGTCCATAACCTTTAAGCCATCTGTTCAGCATAGATATAGCGTCAAAGATATGGATCCACATCCATGAAAGTACAGTATTTCCCTCCACTTTGCTCCTGAGATGGCAATGAGGATACATGAAAGCTCCAAACATGGTACTAGAGGCAAAAAAGAACGATAAAGTAAAATGAGATGTCACACATTGCACAACAACACTTCTCTCATCCACTGGAGACCAAAGAGCTTCATATGAGTTGGCAGCAGAGCAGAAGAATCTTCGTCATGTAGTGTGAGCTTCTCACATGAGCTCTGTGGATGGTGTGAGAAACTTGAGGGAGGTGAAAGGAAGTGTCCCATGGTCCTGACCTGAGCGCAGTGTCTGGAGGGGCTTTAGCGCGGGACCCTGGTGTGGCTGTTGGCCAGTTTGGCCCGTGGGATGCTGAAGCGTCCTCCGCAGTGTGCGCTCGCCTCCAAGGGGAAGGGCAGGCCGCAATCGGTCTTCGCGCTCTGGAACTTGTTCTCCATAGACGGCTCCGTGTACACAACGGAGTTCTTGTTCACGTGTTTCTTCAGGATCACGGTCTGGGGAGGAACGGGACATATTCCAAAAGCGTTCATAAAGGAACACTGCTTGCTTTCAGGCCAGGAGGCGGGAAAAAAAAATCTACTAGAGCTTTGATTCGGGAGCATGCATTACAAACTGTGTGTGGTGAATGTTTAGCAGGAACAGGATCTTGTACAAATCTGAGATTAATTACATTTCCCATCATTTTTTTTGTGGGAATGTTATGAAAACACTTAAATCTTGTTGCAATATTGTTTTGTAATATGTCTCTTCTCACCTAGTCATTTACTGGAAATAATAATTTCCAGTAAAATGCATATTCATAAGGACAATGGTTAACTTATCTATTAAAGGAAACATACAAGGGCTTCATTTACTAAGTTTATAATATTTGTACTTTGCTGCAATGAGATGGTAGGTCCTGGTACGTGGTCATATTTTTGTTAAGACTTCTGCTCACCTTTTTGGGTGCACTGTAGCAGGACATCTGGACCCACTTCTTCTTGTTGTTGATGAGAACAGCCACAATGAGGAAAATGACTACAGCCAAGAGGAGGCCAGCCAGAATCCAGGCTGCTGATTGGTAGATGAGGGACATTTCTGTCAGGCTTGGAAAGTCCTCGCTTAAACCTTTACCATCTTAAAAAGATGAGAGTTTGGCATCAATGTCAGATCACATAAAACTTGCATACACAAATGTCCTGATGTTGGTAATGTTATACATTTTCTAATCAACTGAAAAGGAAACAATCTAGGTGAGCATTTAGATGTTTTCCTTTGGCTGTCAATACGTTTGAATAGTAGCATGCTATGAGCTGATTTCTTTTCTGATTTTTCCCTCCACAATCCACAGAGCTTTGCCATTTCAAAGTATGTGGAAGTTTACATTCAGTTCATTTGGAAGGAACTTCCAGTTACTTGAATGATATGTCAGAACTCTCATTGACTCTCAATGCTCTACCAGATGCTTCTGTGTGGTCACAACATAATAGTGGTTGTGCCTGCCTGTGAGTGTGGGGGTGGTGGAGGTGGTGGCTGTAGTACCTGTAACTGCCACAGCAGGTGGGGCAGTATGCATGGAGATCTGAACAAGACTGCTTTCAGCCGTGGTACCAGCTTTGTTGGTTTTAATTTTGCCTGTTGTGGTAGAAGTCATCATTGGCACTGTGACTGTTGTGACCTCTGAGGTAGAAAAAGAAGTTTGTTTTTTGTTTTCGCAAATAAGAATGTGGCAACAGTCGTTTAAAGGATATCTTTTGACCATGGGATGTGGGAGAATGTTAATCTGAGTGTGGCTTGTTGATATAAACGCAGTAATCACTGGTGGAATGCCATTCGTTACGATGACAGATTCTCATATCCTTCAGCGCTGCCAACACTGACACAAAAGATAAAATGGTTGCGAAGGACTGCAAACAATGTACATGGCTCTGTTCCCCCTTCCCTCTAAAGGAAATGCCACCTGGGTGAACTACCGGAGCACTGCTCCCCTGAGTGAACTACCGAAGCACTGCTCCCCCGCTGTGGCAGACAGGAAGGACACGTGAATGCTTGGGTGTCCGCGGAATGTAGCTGCTGCTCAGAGAGAAGCTGCTGGAGTCTGTGTGCAGGGCCTGACGCACACATGCCCCCCCGCGTATCCGCCAGTCCCAGAGCCATGAACCCCTGGAGTACATATGAATTCCAACATAGCTAATGTGGTGGACGAAAAGCTGGATACCGTTCCGCATGATTCATTAACAAATGACTATCTAGCTTTTGTATATATTTGGCAACATCAGAACTCGGAGGGGGGGGGGCGACTTTGGCTCTTGTGTCAGTAACAGTTGAAATGGAGCTGAGCTGAGAAAAATGACTCCAGTTCAAAGCTGGTTTCCCCGCTGAGGCTCCGTGTCTCACCCAGGCAGCGCGGGCAGCACTGGCCCTTGCGCAGAACTGGAACCCTGCAGCTCAGTGCCGGGCAGCGCTGCGAGAAGCACTCAACGCTCCCGTTGTTGCAGATGCAACTGGTGCAGGCGTTGGGTTTCCACGAATTGCCGGCCAATAGGACGTCTCCGTCACTGGTGACGCAGTACTCCCGTTGGCTGGTGTTAACGGGGAGTAAGGGACTGAGCACATCCTCTGTGGAACAGACACAGACAGGGTTAACATAGAAATATTCCTTTCTGCTTTTTCCAAGTTCCATGCTATTGTGATTAAATGTCAGCAGATGAGACCTGGTCGAGAATAAATTGGGGAAATTGCATGTAGCTCTTCTATTAATTTTACCGCTGTGGGCACAAATTTGTTCAGAAGTTCCACATTGATCAGACTGCGGGCTTGTGGTTCAGTTACCGGCAGCAACCAAAGCGGTGCATACATGCCAACAGCACTTTAGATCACTGTGACTGCCGTTTAAAATGTGAGTTGTTCCCACGTTCCTCTATTCATCAAAGCACTGAACTGAATCATCTGAATTTAGATACAAGATGATAAGCTACTCAGATGATTCATAGGGAGGGCCGAGGCTGTCAGGGGCCCGAGGGGCTCTGAGGGACGGCAGGGGCTGTTCTGCTGTTTACTGTGTGTGTGTGTGCAAGACCGCTCGACTGATGGAGAGCACAAAGTGGGTGAAAAAAGCCACATGTGTTTCTTGCCCCAGGGCGGCATGAAAAGACATCCAGTTCAGGCCGGTGGGTTTATTGGTCTGGAGCTCGGCTGCAGAATCACGTATGTATGAAACGCTTCGTCAGCCCGTCCTCCTCTGGGTTCTCATGTGCTCCAGCAAAAAAGAAAGTGGAAGTACCAGGTGTTGTTTATAGTCTTGTTATAACTGAGCTTGTTATAACTGCTTGTGCATATGCCTGTGCGTGTTTGAAATGAGAAGTTGGCTAAAAATAGGTGTGTGTGTGTGTGTGTGTGTGTGTGTGTGTAGAGGTACCGGGGCAGACATGACAGCAGGTGTCCTTGGCCTGGGTGGGCGTGTGGCACAGGGTGGGGGGGCACGTTTCCGTGTCGCACAGCACACGGCCCTGCCTACATGTGCAGCGCGTGCAGGTGTCCAGGTTCCACGCCTCCCCTTCCACATAGAGCTCCCCGCCTGGCGCTCGACATACCACCACGTCCGTCCCCTCGACCTGCCCGCTGCCCGACTCCTCTGGATCACACAAAGAAACTGTTAATAATGAATGAAACCTAGTAGGGGCCCGTTTAGAGCTATATAAATAAAGCACACAAGCTGGAGTCCACATTTACTCACAGACCTACTGTACACTTGAGGAATAGAAGCCAATCAAATATTGTTTAAAGAGATATTTTTTTAGTAAGCTGTCTGAAATAAAGTTAGAATAAAGAGCATTTCATGTAGAGTGTAGCTTGAGACTTAAGAAACAAGGGGTGATAGTCAGGGAACATGGTGTCATGGTGTCTGAGTGGTGGGGGTTATTCCCTAACTTTCCACTCGGCTGGTCGGTGAGGTAGAACAGTGGCTGGTTGACTAAGTTAGTGGGCGTGGCGTGTTTGCTTTGTGATTCATGTTTGTATTCTGCATGCTGTAAAGGTAGAAGACACTGGAGAATTACAGGGGTGTGAGAGGCCTTTTCGACTGCAGCGTGGAGCGCGGTGTGTGGCGCTCGGCCGTACCTTCGCAGGTGGGGCAGCACTGGTGCTGCCTGAGCACGGGGCGAACGCAGGTGGGCACGGGGCAGGAGATGAGGACGCACATCTCGCGGCCGGCGTGGCAGTAGCAGTCCCTGCAGCCATCGTGCCAGCTCTCGCCATCCTCCAGACGCTGCCCGCTGGCGCTCAGACAGTAACGAGGAGGTGGAGGGGCCGCGGGAGTGCTGACGGCCTCCTCGCTCTCTGAAAGGCAGAGCAAACAGACAGTCGGGCTTCAAATGATGCACGAGGTTCCAGGTCCGAGTTATTTTGGCAAACACTGGGGTGTAGTTTCAGAGGAGGACCACCAAGACACTGACATTTATAGAAGATGAAACCTGACAGTTATGTTCAGGTTTAGTGGTTCACACTTTATTCTTGATTCTTGTGAAAAACACAACTTTTCTACAAAGTAAATAAAATAAATTCCAATTAGAATTATTAAAATGTGTTTCTGCAAAACCTTCACATACATGAAAAGCTACATCTTATTTATTTTAAAAGAAACCTGACATATTGAAAAACCCTATAATGGCAACAGGTGAAACCAGTGGGTCATCTTTGCTCCAATTGCTTCCCACAGAGAAACTTCAAGGACATGGCTGTTTCATCAATTTTAAGGGCCAAAAACAATTAGCTGAAAACAATTACAAGAAAAGCAAGTTCTCTCTACATATCTGCTGCCCAAGTGCAAATCTCACAGCCAGCTCCTGTAAAGGAACCATGTTCATGTGGCCTTGTGACTGGGGGGGCGACTACTGCTGCGGACCAGATCAGGCTTCACTACGGCTATGGGTGAAAGCTTACGCCACCACACTATTTACTACACCGTGAATATACTTATTAAAAACACAAGTGTGTAATTTTCCCCCAGAAACAGATACCTTAGGATCCCCATATAATTTGCCAAATGGACATCTGGCTGCCATAGTGGATTACAACTGGATTACAACCAGTGAGCAGCTCCATATGGGCCCAGTGATGTAATTATTTAGAGCACCAGCAGTCACAGGAGCAGGAGTGGTGGTGTGAGTCCTGCTGCTGCGGTGTAGGATGAAGAGTGTTGGTTTGTTCTCCACAATATAACAAAAATCCATTCTGAGAGTAGCCTCTAACACAGTAGCCTCTAACACATCTATATGTATAATAGTGGTTATTGCCACACAAATGGAACATTCCATTTCTGAAGTTGTGCGGGAATTTAACATTCTTTGATCCACTGTGTCACATGTGTACGGGGAATCTGTCATAGAAGGCATTACCACCTACAGTGGACAGTGTTGTGGCCGCCCGTGTGTGTGTGTGTGTACCGATTGTGACCGGAGGTGTGTGGCTAGAGCTGTCCGTGTGAACAGACAAAGGACTCTGGCAGAAATCACAATCACATTAAATGCAGGAAGCCCCACGTGCAAACCGCAATGTAGCTGGAAACACCAGGACACCGGACACATCACCTCACCTGGGCTAAAGGGACGCTAGAGGACTGGCAACATGTGGTTGGTTCAGTGACTCATGATACCACTTGTTTTGGGCTGATGGTAGGGTTTGTGTGTGAGAGGTCCGTTGGTTCCCACAGTCCTGTCACATGTGTCACTCTGCGTGTGGTTATGGCTCAGCTTCCCTCTGGACAGATGCTACGTCAATTTACTGCACTTCCCCAGGTTAGAGAGTCCTACAGGATACTAGCTGCTGCCCCATGCATTTTGGGCCATCAGTGTGTGTGTATATACAGAACCAATATATGCACCCAGTGTATCTCCACTAGCTGAATATGGGCCTGTGTGTCCATTCAGGCTTCATATCTGTGCCGCCACTGTCCACTACTGCGGGCACCTACAGTGGGCATACGGGCATCAGAACTGGGTCATGAGGCGGTGGAAGAAGGGGCATGTTCTGATGAAGCATGTTTGCTTTTACGTTATTTTGACAGCTGGGTGCATGTGTGTCACCTACCTGGAGAAAACAGCACCAGGATGCACTATGGGAAATGAGCAAGTGTGATGGCAAGACAAGTCAAACCAGCGGAGCCACTGTTTTATATATATATCCAGCATATATATATTCATTTTATTGCTGCTGGAATACTTCATTCAAAACCATCACTGGCCCTAAAACAAGCTGTGTCTCGTTGAAACAAAGTAATGTTGTGAATGAACGCTCACCTTTGCAGAGGCACACACCACAACCTTTCCGGTTCTGCTTGTAGCCATGGTGACACTGCTTGTCACAGGTAAAGGGGGGGCACTTTATGCAGCGGCACATCTCGCAGCCGTGCTTGTTCCTCCTGAGGGAGACACGATTGTGCTGTGAGCCACTCACGATACACACTGAGCTTACCGCTAAAAGTTCTTTTTAAAATAAAAATTTTTCTTTTCCTATTTGTTCGTGTCTATTTGTTCTTCCTTTCACAGCTTCATACTTTCCCTCGTATTGGAGACAAAAACATCTCAAGCTTTATCAAATTCCTCTTAACTGGCAACAAGCATAAGGCCAATAGACTGACTCCACTACCGACCAATCACTTCTTTTGGATGCAAATTTCAAGTATAAAAAAAAGAAAGAAAACATCATATTGCAGAGCCATATATCTGAGTGAATCCTGCCCACTCCTCAAATCAGAATGCGGACGGTGGTACCTCATGATGCTCAAACTATGCAAGCAGACACGTAACATCCGCTCCTCTTAAGCTTTTACAACTTGAATGATACATGACCGTACAGTAGAGGCTACAATAACTCAGCTCTCTGTGCTCAATCGCTTGTTGTGAAGGCCCTCTGGAGAACGAGGGGAGCCAGATGGTCAAGCCTGGTACATGGGGGCATATGGTTTTGCTTTCCTCCCCACTATATTAGTTCTCTTTGAAGAGTCCAGATAAAAGGAGCACCCAACAACACGTGAGATCCCTGCTGTGCGCACGCCATTCCACCTCTAACAAAGCATCCAGTCTCCCTGGCCCTCTTCGTTCTTCCCTTCATGCGCTCCTTATGGGACCATGTTCCGAGGAGAATCACTTGCTGTTTTCAACATCCGCGTGTCGGAAAAGCACCTCTGCGGTACTCTCACTCGCTGTGGGCCTGCATGGTTTTTGTTTCACGCAGTCTTCCTCTCATGCTCACTGCCTCCTCTCTGTAAACCCTTTTTTTTTGTCAACTCGCCAATTCCTGTTCTCCGCTCTCCCTCTCCTTTCCCTGACGTCTGATGGAGACTTCATTAGGTGAGAGTAAATCCCACATGTCTTCCCATCAGCCCCTGTTGAACTGCTGTGTACAAACACAGAGACGGGGCGTCCTGCGACCTCTGGGCAAAGGCTTTGTTTGGGGTCGGCCTGTGGAATTTCACAGGGCATTTCTGCTAGCTGGGCACAAATTCCCGCGGGATCCCGCTGACCATCCTGCTACGTCCCGTCAGATCCGATGATGGTTTAGCCCCATTGAGAAGGGGAAGCATTGTAAGTCTTCCATTGTTTGGAGCCCAGGGGTGCTCTGCTACGCCAAATATCTGTCCAAAAAGGCCCCCCCTGCTCACCGTGTGCACGCTAGGCGAAGAAGGGCGGTGCTGTTCCTTCACCCATGTTCCTTTCGTTTGAGTTTGTATGAGCCAAAATTCAAGACCCATGCCTTCACCATTACAGTCACAGTGCTGTTTCCATCTTTCTATAGGACTTTTTTTCTTTTTGTAAGCAAGTCGTCAAAACCTTCTAACCATTTCTGAACCAGTGACACTCCATCAAAGGAACTGACACCACCCTCCAGCAGTGTTCATTTTAAGCACATTGTTGGATTAACTATTGATTTATAATTTCTGGAAGGGTTGCCAATGCTTCAGAACCACACAAAACAAGAACTGTACCTCAAAAACAACATATGTGTTCACAGCAGCACAACATTGTCTCGTCTTTTCGCGAGCCACAATAAACACAACTCTCACCAAGATCTAAAAAGATGGCTGGACAAAAGTTTCAGCGCATGGCCTAGTGAGGGATCCCAACTTCTGAGGGCCTCTTAAAAGATGCACCTCAGCAGGATGAACCCCATGCTTCCTGGTCCCATCTTCCCAAAGCAGAAACCCTGCCTGTCTCATCTCCAGCAGAGGCTCCTCTGAGCACAGTTTGGATACCAGAGAATTTCATGCATGGCACACAACGGAAGCTTTTGTGATGTTGGCTTTTTGAAATGGAGGGGAGTTTATGAAATGACAAGGGGCTGGCCTGGAGGTGAGGATCTGTGGGGAGCTGAGAGAAGAGGAGAACTTCCAGATGTTTGGCTGAGCACAGGGATTGCAGGCAGTGATTGGGGGCGGGATGTGGGGGGTGGGGGTGGAGGCCAAGCCATTCCAAGCACAAGCTTTGGCCAGGATTATATGACTACAAGTCGAGCTCCTTTGATCTCTAACAGGACAGTCACATCAGTGTAGCAGTGAGGTCTGAACAATCTCTCCTCTACAGCCTGACTTCATACCTCTCACTGTACCTGCCTCCTGATCTCTCTGCTAGCGCTGACAAAGAACGAATCGTAGCAATAGAGAAGACCCAGGACTTCAAGAGGTTAAAAATATTTTGTTTCTGGACCACAGCAAAACAACTTCAGAAGACTCACATGTGTCCATATGGGCAGGTCTTGCTGCAGGTCAGAGGTTTACACCTGGATGGCATGCTGCACTTGCACACTTCACATCCAAAGTCATCTTTCTCGTATCCCATGGGGCAATGCAGACCACAGTAACTGGACAGTTCAGGGCAGGAGTCATCTGAAAGAGCCAGATCAAATGCGCTCAAATGCGTGCGTACAACAGCAGTGAAAAACGGTTCTTTCCCACAACACCCTGCCCTAAAAAGCAGGTCCCTCTGGTTTGTATGAAAGAGTCATGTAAGCTCGAGCAAAACCCACGTAATGGGAAGTGGTTCTGTGAACGAGTGACTGTGTGAAGTGCAAAAGGGTTCAGGGTGATTCATCTGCTCTGTGAGCCATGTACTGAGCTAGTGTTTGCTGGCGCTGCGTGCTGCTGGCGCCTGAGGAAGCATGCGCTCGTCTGCCTCGTTTACAGCCTCGCTGGCCGCGGGACTACGGCTACAGTGGCAGGATGGGCTGCAGGTCAGCTGTGCTTTTGTTCGTAGTGGCGCTGGCGGATTTGGGCGTTTGCTACTGAAGCCCTCGCGCCTGTAAATGTGAATGTGATTTAAACCAGATCAGAAAAGCATCAGCGACTGTTTGCTTTTTTAGACCAGATGTGAACGTGATATGTGGGGGAGGTCCAGATCTGACTGTCTATTTATACAAAACCAAAGCGTGCAATCTGAAATTCACTTACTGCCAAGACACTGGCACAGTAGGCAGCCGTTGTGGTCCTGTTTGAAGCCAAACGGGCAGTCTTGTCCTGACAGGGAACAGTTTTCCAGGGGGGGACACAATAGTGGACTCACCGTCTCGTAGGAGGGCTCTGAAAAAACACGTGAGAAGATGATTAGTTCCTCATGTTTCTCAACAGAGACAAGACTTTTATGAGCAGTTAGCAGATGTTCAGCAAGGGATTAAAACCTTCCTTGTTCTTACATTTGCTGATCTGACTTTGTGAGGAAAAAACAAGAAACCAAGCTCAACAATAATAAAACCCATTTATATTTTCTTAGATTTTTTTTTTATATTGACATCAGTACTCTGATCTGATCTATAAATTAGCTTCTTTCAGTGTGATGGAACAGCAGTTTCCATCACTAATTTGTCATGTGGGTTGGATAAGTGAACCTCTTTAAGAAAGGTCAGAGTAAGGCCCTTACACTTTCACAGTGTCAGCTTTAAAGAGTCTTAAGTTCTTAAATACATGCATGCAAGCTCTACAAGCCTGAAAATCATGCTAACAATGACGGCTAAATGCTAGCACCACTGGCAGCAGCACCACCAGCTTCCAGTGATTTGCAGACAAACGCAACTGCATTTACCCTGCTCTGAATTCCCTTGATGAATGACCAGCCACCATTCCCCCCAGAAATGACATCATCTGTTAGTGCTTAAGTGATGATTAAATGGAGGCCTCATCTTTGTGTCATGAATGCCATAGATGTAGTGATTGCTATGGTTGCCGTGGGTCACAGTGCTGGGGTGGCATGCAGGCAGCCTATAAAATGCCTCTGCGTGCTGGCAAGCAGAGAATGAAAAAGAGCTGTAACTAATTACATTGACTCCAAGCGATATTGGGCACTTAAAGAAGGCTGCTTGGTCTCCATCTGGCAGGTTCAACCAATAATCGGCAAAGCAAAGCTGCAGTCCAGGGAACGCCCGCGGGACTCCTGTAATGAGCTACTGTGAGGGAGACGTATGTCCTGATGGGACAGGACCGCTAATGAGCTCCGGAGTTTCAAGATCTAAACATAAGCAGTGGTCCAAGAATCTGAACACAAAACAACTGCACTTGTGATATGATGATCTCCAAGAACTTTGTCTTATCGTCCTGGTTAAAGTAACACCCTCAAACTGATGCCAGCTACAACTAACATGCTCCAGATATGGCTCCTGCTGAAAACCTCACTCTGGGTTTAGACATGCAGAGAACTTAAAGGAAACAAACAATTTAGTGACGTGTATGAAAATGTACTGTAGTCGAGCTCCCATTATAAGTCAAATAAGTCAGCATCTTGAAACTCTGGAGGTAAAACCGAGCAAAGAAAGAAGTCCTATGTAAACACAGACCCATCGTACCCAGCTGTGGTCCTACAAGGTTGGACTGTTCCATGATTTCAAAACCATGAATGAATCTTGGAAATGATCTGATGAGTTAAATCAGGTGTGTTTGAGCAGGGAAATTGCTGAATTCCTAATTGTCCCTACCAGAGCATGGCTGAATGTTGGTGAATTACTGAAAGTGGCTGAACATCTTCAGTTGCACAGTCTATGTAATTACAACCACTGGATGCATTAATTAGCTGCATTCTATGTAATTAATCACCCTCATGACAGATTTACAAGAAGAGTCCTGGAACCCATTTTACCAGCTGCAATCATTTACAAGTTGTTTCACTGACCACTACTGTGTGGTAGAACTACACACTGTTTACTTCATGTCTATACATTCTTTGTGCTATAGCCAACTATGTGAACTTATAGGCAGCTTGTGTGTATTTGTAGGTGATATAACCTCAATAGGAAAACATCTCGACATCTCAAACTGTAAATGTGAAGCATGTCTACTGATGTATGCTCCCTCTCATTATTTCTTTATAGAGCTTTGTGGATGGCCTTTGGTCAGAAGCAGCCGTGGTCTAGTCTACTCAGTATCTGCCTCAGGTTGTGTAATGATGAGGTGCTAAGTAGGTCCTCTCACTACACAAAGTGTGAATGAGAATGTATGTGAGAGAGTTTAGGTTCAGGACTGTCTGTAGGATTGGTGTTGACATTAACTAGTCTCTGTGTGAATGTGTATGGGTGTAAGCCAGGACTTGTAACAGTTGTTTACAAAATTCGGTTTACAAAACCTGTTATTACATTAACAACAAAAGAGGGAACACATGACTGCTTGCTAATCTGCATCTATTTTTGTGTGTGTGTGTGTGTGTGTGTGTGTGTGTGTGTGTGTGTGTGTGTGTGTGTGTGTGTGTGTGCATACCCTCACAGAAGGGGCAGCACTCCCCAGGGATCTTGACTGGGTTCTGGCAGCTCTGTTTACAGGCCATGGCGGTGCAGTGGGGCTCTCCATCCATGCACTGACAGAACGTGCAGTCATCTGCCTTCCACTGCTCCTCGTGTTGCCGCAGCTTGTGGTTCATCCAGCAGCTGGCCTTGGCACTGCCCGCTGACACCAGCTCCACGTCTGCAGGTGGCACATGGGAGCGGGAGTAGAGGAAACAAACACACTCAGTACTGATTGTGGTCCAGCATGGACCAGGGTAGGTGGAAAATGCTCTGGATTGGTATGAGAGAAGAACATCTAAAATGGGAAGATGTAACCATTTTGTCATCAGTAAAAGGATTCAATTAGGACATTTTTTTCTATATGTGTTTTGTGACAGGAAACTGGTCTATTCAACACCATTCTTGCGCTGTGTTTAGAAGTTAAACTGGCCACTTTGTGTCACTATGAAACACTTTTAGCTTGGCCTTTGACCCTCGACCCCTCAAGGTGAAGACCAATGCAGAGGTCACAGCTATCATTTTCACTCCAGAATACTGTTTAAGAGCATTAGCTACATTACACACACATTTACACCAGTGTTTGAAGCTGGGAGCAGTCGTAAAGTGAAGCCAAATGTGCCCAGGATTCCTGAGCTGGTGCTCTGCTAACAGTTTAAACATACTCTGGTGGAAATGAAGAACCAATGGGTCCTGTAAGCACAGGTATCTGTGCTTTTTCTGTTCTGTTCACAATAGGGGCAGTTTCTAAGGTGCCCCAGGGAACCGCTGAGAAACAAAGGATGAATCTTGAATCACTCCAGTAGAGTGTTATGTGCTTTCTCACATAGGCACCTTTGCCTTAATAATGCCAACTTGTTTAACATTTGATTTAGAAGCAATTATTTGCAGTCACTTTAAAACAGTCAATGATTTACTTATGGACTGTCCTGTCAACACGCTTATCTGATTATCATGTGGTATTGGTAAATGAATTTTACTCATTAAAATATGATTATCTGCTGTTCTGCAAATACAGCACTGAAGTGCTTCTCATAGAGCGTAAGGTGAAAAATCAACTTCACTCATTCCATACAGTGCTAGCATGGCAAAGGAACAATTCGATTCAGTTCAATTCAATTCAGTTCAATTATTGTTTGCTGTCTTTTTTTCTAATGCAAACAATAAAATGGATTCCCAGCCTCACACATTTTCTTTTGCCTGTGAGGGGTTAGAGTGGCATGATCAAAGCCTGTGTGAGAGTGTATCTCACCGATCTAGACCAACTAGCTCCAGCCTGTCTGCGCTCACTCACTTGTTTCTACTTTCATACTCCTTCAAAGTGTGTTTTCGAGCAAAAGTTCAATTTGAGTAATTATCTTACTTCTCTTACTTCACTGTAGTGCTTCATCTGCCACTTTTCATCCACTTTGCTTCAGCGTATTTTCCTAAACTTCAAAGTGAACGAGGGCTCAGTGAGTGCCGGCAACAGCCTCTGAGACTAATCATTCATTAAGTGAAGTGCAGGTTTGATCAGACTTCCCCCTATAGGTGAAGAGCCCCATTAACCCTTCATTTTCACATTGTAGCAGTCATTAAAGTCTTTCCGTACTGAAAACGGACCGTAGCTGGACAGGCCGAGATGAAAGCATTCCATCCTTTTAGAGGGCTTTGGACTCCAGGTGGGATTCTTGACTTGGACCACTGTGACCACTGCTCTTACCGCTGATGTCTGAAGAACAGACACTCGCTCTATGGGGACGTCTCACTTTACTGTCTGTGGGTCACATGAGCTGCAAAGCTGCTCACTGTCCTACTACTCGCTTCTGAGATCTTCAGATGCTCTTATCTCAGGGAACTATAGCAAGATTTGCGATGATTGTTCAAACCATGCACTTCTGTAACTTGTTCCCTTTAATAGATGTAATAAAAACTAAAACTAGCAATAACTGGGTGTTTAAGAGACCTAGTCCAATGTGATACTTTGATAATACTTTTCTAATGTTGTGTTGCTCCTGTTCCCAAACATCACAACCCTTCTGCCAGTGACATTCTTATCCCACATTTCGAGTGCCTTGGGTGTTTACGCGAGACGCGTTAATGACTGTGGATTTGGAGCGGACGTTGTTGAAGAGAGAAGCATCGTGCACTGCCTGAGAGCCTGAGGGGAAGAGCAGCCCAGAGCTCCACACTCCCCCCTCAACACTGTAACATACACTCAGCCCTTTTAATGGAAACCGGCCTGCGCATAGCCATTCATCAAACCAGACAACTTTCACTGCATTACACAAAACAGCTCAAGCGAGTCACATTGTTAGAGTCTGCATGTAAGACCTACATAGATAAACGTCAATACATTCAAATGCAATATGTCCATATGTAAATCATACGTATTAGCTGGTAACAGCATATCCATCGCTCATGAAAAGGTTTTGTTGTAACTTCTTGTTGGCGTCTTCAAAAGCTCGCCACACCCCACACTGTTAGATTCCTGGGGGTTAGTGGCACAGGCTGAGCAGGATGTGTGCAGTTACTGGTGGGGTTGAGTACGAGTGAGGGCACGTGGCGTACCTATGCAGATAGGACAGCATTCCCCCTCTGGGATGTAGAAGTTCTCACAGTCCAGCTCAGCACACTCGGCCTTGGAGCAGAAGGAGATCCCTCCCCTACACTGACAGAGCCAGCAGGCGTCCATGCGGTACACCTCGCCTTCTGCAAACTCCTTCCCATTGTGCAAACACCTGGGTGAAGCTGGCGAGGAGAAAGGAGGAGAGGGAGTTGAATGATGTCATCGTAGGAGGTGCATACAACAGTTAACCAAGACAGCCATGTATTAGCCATCCCTGGAGTCAGTGTGGAGTCAGATCCCATCAAGGATCAGAATTTGAAAATATGTCAATACTATAAAATATCCCACATAAACGCCCCTTAATACACACAAAAAAAGCAGCCAGTTATTGCTGAGCTAAGCATCTTCATCAAGCCCTCGAATTCATACAATGCAGCCCTCGTTGCTGTGCAAGTACTGCACGCGCTCTGGTTTAAAGAAAACAGTGTCCGGAGAAGAGTGTGTACCGCAGACGGGCCGAGTGAAAAGCCGGCGTCAGTACAGGAAACCTCTGCTGTCTCTGAGGCTCTGGCTGCTGGAACAAAAGCTACTGCACTGGGTTAACGGAGGCCTGGGATGAGCCCTGCACCACAGCCTGTGTGCTCCCAACACAGCAATTAGCGCCTGGGTTTGTGCACTGCACCGGAACAGCTGATTTCCATTTTCATTAAGCTCCCTGGCCACAAGCATCCTCAGATCATGTGCTGAAGAAATTGAATCTGATTAAATTCACAAATCAGACTGGGACTTAAAGACTCAAAGGTACAAATGTCAAACAGACCTCAGAGACATAATGGAAAATGGACTGCTTACAAGGAAGCAAAATTTTATGTTTTTAAATATTGTTTTAAATATATTTTATGGTTTTTTTTAAATAGCTTTAGCTTTTTATCATCTGGTGGCTCTTAATGCTGTACTTCCTGAGTTCAAGGTTGATGGTGAAATCAAGGTGAAATTTTGGCCAACTAGACAAAAACTTCAAAAAGTGGTGGCACAACCCAGTAAATACCTGATCCTCAAAAGACTCTGAACATACTTCATACCTAGATGTGAATACCAGGATGTACAGCACAAATTGACCAGCAGGGCCATTTTATTAACTAGATGCACAAACTTTCATATTAGAATTTGCAACAAGAATACACTCAAAAAAGTGCTTCTGAATCTTTTGTCAACATGTATATCCAGCCATGCAAAAGTCCAGATTCTACCAGAGGTGTCCCTGGTGCAAGTGCTCAACGGCAGCCTCTGCATCTGTGGGTCAGATGGGCCTCAGCAGAGAGGTGAAGCAGCATGAGACAGCCACCCTCTTCCACCCTGCTAATGCAGAGTAGGTGGACAAAACCGTGGGAAAAGAAAAAGAAAAATTCTCCTCTTCTTTTTTCAACCATGGGCTTTTGTGAGGCATGAGCGCGTTGGGTGGGAGGGGACGTGGCCAGTAACCGGCTGTAGCCGCGACAACGCCGCTCCCGCGACGCGACAGGCCGCTCGAGCGTGTGATTTGTGCCGCGCTTGTGTAAGCTGATCATAAAGTGGCACTGCAGACACGTGGGTGACAGGCATGTCTGGAATATCTAATATCCACATCTAAGGGTGAAGGCAATTCATACTGGTCGAGGTAATGCGCCAAAGCCTTTTGTTGCATAGAAAATTGACCTGTGTTGTTTGACAAACTATAAACAATTAGCTACAGTGGAAGAGAAAGTCCATTAGTGAAAGGGCCGAGTGCTTGTCTATCAAAGCAATCCAAGCTACTTACATTACTCCAGAAAAGGGCCAGAAATGAAAAGCAATGTAAAACTTCTAAAGCTGTCACAGAAAGCTACATCCTCTCTCTGATGATCAGAACTGGAAAGCAAACACACTGTATGTTCTACGTGTTCTGGATACTTCAGCTCTCAAACAGCTATGTAATTACAGATTATGCCTAATAGGTGAAGACTATATTCTCCTCCAGTCTTATTCCTGCGGTCTGTATCTACATTCTAGTTACAATATCCGAACATAGAGGTCAATGGTGACAGCATTAGAGAATCTGAAGATGTCCAAGTCCACTTCATAAAATGTTATATAAACTGTAATTCAGTGCACAGGGTCCCCAACTTTCAGAGAAATGCTGACCTTCACCTGCAACCATTTCCTCTTAAGGTTTAATGTATGGGTGCAACCTGTGCTCAGTGAGTCCCACACTCTCAACAGGGGTTACTGTGGGAAGGCCCAACTCAATCAAATTCTGAGGATGCTTCCACCACTAACCTAACTGGCAGACCCACTAACCCAGTGTGGGCCATGCTGTTCTCTTATCCAAACAGAGGCAGCATCTTACACTAAAACTGAAAAAATTAAACAAATCTTATGAAATTGTACATAATGAGGTGAAGAATGTCACACAGCCATGTGGGAGCTAGCTAGCTTCTAGTACAAAGTTACCCAGAATACCCCAGTACTGAGAGAAACAGACATTTGTAATTGAAACATCCACATACATACCCACTCTCACACTCTCACGCTTTCTACCTCAGACCTCAATATCTCACTGTCCCAGACAGACGCATGCCCATACACGATTCCTTCTGTGAACTACTGAACCCGTTGCACTTTCCTCACTTGGATGTGTGTGTGTGTGTGTGTGTGTGTGTGTGTGTGTGTGTGTGTGTGTGTGTGTGTGTGTGTGTAAGTCTGAGCGGACAAGTAAAGCCTTTGACTCCAGTCTCCGATTCGGAGTGCGACTGGTAGCCTAAGCGATGTCCCTCGTTAAGTCCATTAGTTCTGGGACACGACACCCATTTACAGCAGGGTCGAGAGGCCAGACCGGGAATCTGGGCTGCTGGCAAAATGAGGAATGTTTGACACTAGCACAAAGTACACAGAAAGGGTGAAGACCCCTTCTCTGTGTAAAAAAAAAAAACCCTTAGACATGCAGTTTCTTTCGTTCCCTCAGTGTTACCTCTTCTCACGTTCTCCCTTTCCCTGTTGGACTTTCAGCATCACTCTCTATCACTGATTTCCATTCCTTTTTCTCTCACTTGTACTTTTCCCACTCTTGTGATTTTAGCGAAGCTAACTGTCCGTGTAGCAGATCTAGTTACATGTGAAGTTACATGTCTAGAGTGAAGGTTTCGTATTCTCTCATCCATATGAACTTTTTTAAACATGCATTAATGCAAAGCACCTCAGGGGACAACCATACAAATATGATTCAGTATCTTACAGGCTTGCTTACAGACACTCTCCTACAGGCATGTACAAGGACTGGGCAGGGAGTGGGCTGAACCCCTATACCAGTTGATAAAAATGTCCATCTCAATATAAATTAATTGATATCATGAGAAAATGCTAAGCAAAAAGAAAGAAAGAAAGAAAAATAAATAAATAAATAAATAAATAAAAACAAATTCGCAAGCAATCACAGATCACCTAGATCAACTATTACTTAACTTCAGCAGAGATGTTCTGCAGGTAAACCAGAGCTAAAGCTAACGTATATACACAGCTTAGCTACTGGGTTAGCTATGTCATCTTAAGCCTATGTCAACGTGAAATAGTTTGCTTATATTTCAGAAGAAAATATTAATTGGAATATGTTCCTAGCTAGCTTGGCTGCTTATTGTAAGATTAGCTACATTGGAAAAACACCCAGAACTGAAACTTGATGCAAATAAATTAAGTTAGCTATGCTAGGTACAATAATTAATGAAATAATTAATTATTAATCATTAATAAATATTAAAATGTGGGACTGCAACTGTCTAACTGGATGAAAAGAAATTGGGGAGAAACTAAAGAGACAGGATGACATGAGGACCAACATGAATGTTCATCATACAACAAAGGAAAAGAAAAAACTTCAGTGACACAAAAAACATACAATGAATTTTGTTTATAAATTAGTGTTAAGTGAACTCAGTTGGCTAAGGCATAGCATATATTAGAAAAAAACACTATTGCTGTGCTACCAAAACACACATTATTCCATAGACTGTAGTCCCCCACCCCAGACCTCCCGTTTATTTTGGCATATGCCTCTAAAGAAAATCCCTGCACTACTATTAAATTCTCCAGCAATTTTCTAATTTCTATGCTCTTTGGTGAACAATTAATGATATAGAACAACAACTGCTTTTAAAGTCAAAGCAAACTTAGGTAAACTGGCAAGCCACAAAGAGTGCATGTTCCGAGTTTCTACGTATCTATGTATGTCGTGACTTCATGGTATTGTGCTGTGGTCTTTTCATACTGAGGTGCAGGTCACCACCACCTCACTGTCTTCTTACCTCTCTGGCAGTCATAGGTGTTACAACAATTGCCTGGAGCCCCAGTGGCCTCGGTAATGACCACTGCTCTGTGCCTGCTCGGACACTCTGGCGGGAGGGAGCACTGTGCACAGGTGCACTGGCTTGGAAGTGTTGGGCAGCAGCCTGCAGGGGGCGTGTAGGCACGGGTCACTACCGAGTCAGGCGGGCAATCGGGCATGGGAAGGGTTGGGCACGTCACCCCAGCACACTTCAGTTCCACTGGAGACAAGAGGGAGAGAGAGAGGGTGAGAATGAGATACTGCATAACAGCTGCTGACACAAACTCCTTCCACCTGAGTGACTGCAGCAGTGAGGACCAAGAGTAAAAGTGAGTGAGATAGAGAGAGAGAGAGAGAGAGAGAGAGAGAGTGAGAGAGAGAGAAAGAGAGAGAGAGTGAGAGAGCGAGAGAGATGGAGAGATCAGGTTGCAGGCTTGCAGAGCTTCTCCCATCACGAGATCTAACTCTACCTCTCACAGACAGCTTTATGGCTTCCTGTCTAGAGGAACAGGAGAATAGATACGTAACCCAGAGATCCTCACACTTCCTGTTCTTCATCCATAGCAATGCATAATGATTTCAGAAAAAACATCACTTTAGCTTGTCTGATTGTTTACATATTCGACTATTGTGCCAACCAATCTATTATGCATACTTTTTCGCTCTTCCACTATATATTTTTTCAATCATTCGCTGAGTCACGCTTGCTAATCTAAATGCTTATCTAAATCACGCTTAGATTGACTCTATTCTTATCCCATCATTTGGCAGTGGAGAGTGGAGCCTATGACGGCCTATGCTGGCCGTCCGAGGCCGGCATCACCACACTCAAACCCGTGTGCTGCAGAATCCGGGTGCTCTGGGATATACATTGGATGCCGTTCAGGAAAATAAAATTGGTGGATTATTTCTTCCCACATAGTTATTGTGGTAGAACAAAAGCCGCCCCACACAGTTTGGATTACAGTGCTCTTAAGTCTTGGAAACCTGGGTTTATTTTGGGTTGGTTGTCTCAGCAGTGCTCTCTAATGTATACGGTACAAGTGGAATCGAGGGTATTAGCGCACACAGACAGTGAGAGAGAGACGGACAGACTTGCCCTTGAAGGTTTTCAATGGCAGAAGCTCTTTCAGGATGTTCTAGTCAAAACACACAGGGATCCAGCATGAGGTAACGCAGATAATGCTCAGATTGAAGGTCACTGCTAACTTTCCTGGGTGCTTTGGGAATTTTAGCCTTATTTACTGCCATCCAGCTGCCTGTCCGTAAAAATCTCAGAGCGTACAGTTTCTCAAGTCTCACGGGGCATCGAGTGTCTGTCAGGCAGGTGAGGGTCGCCACTACAGCGTTTCACTCCAGTGGGAAGCCGAGCTACAAGGCGGCATGCTGAGAAAGAGATGGCAGCGGGACAGGGTGGCCCAGCCGAACCACTCGTGAGCCGCTTGCTTACACATTCAGGAGACACGAAGAACAGCTGTGACAGCACGCAGCTGCTCCATCTACATGCCCTCCTGTACAAACCACGAGCTTCTAATATTTCAGTATATTTGCACTTCAGTATATCATTGCAATATAGTGGAAGAAACTGCCAAAATCACATGTTTGGCCAAACAATGCTAACATGGCTAACAGTGAGTGAAAGTCAGTGATGCCAGTCAGCTTGACTACAGTACAGTGAGCTGTCTCTTTAAATGAAAAGAGGAACATGTAGGATGGGAGTTAAAGCATGTGACTGATAACCAGTGAGAACATCAAAAATTATGTTTGCACTTGATGACACCCATCACTCAGAGGAACAGAAACACCACAAAGCTCATAAACAGCCAACTGCCACATCAGCCAAGGAACAGGAACATGTTTACAAGCCGAGCCACCAGCATTCTGCACAGTCCTTGTTCCCACCGCTAATCAGGGGAAGAAGAGTGGCCCGGCAGTGCTGCGCAACAAGGCCTACGCTGGGGTCTCTTCCAGAGCCCTGTGGCTTTGCTGATGTTCTTCCCAGGCTCTGACCTCACTGCTCCCCTTTAACCAAGTCTGCAATCTGACTCTCACTGGGGATGTGCCTCTGCTCTGATATTTATGGGCCTGCAAGAAGATCTTCTCTGTTATTCCTCCTCCGCCAGATGGGATATTCAAAAACACAATTTAGCAAAGTCATGATGTTCGGAGCTCAGCCACTTGCTGTGTTGTCATCAGGCGCCATGTGTTTGGATTCTAGATGAACTCTGCTGGTTGATTAGGCACTTCTAGTGCAATCAACCCCCTCAGGACCAGGTGCACGTGTTCTGGCTCGAGACAACACTGTGCCAGCGTTCCTGAAAGTAAAAGGCTGCATGGGCGGCCGGGTGGGGCAGAAGCAGAGTGTGCATGCGTGTGTTGCGAGTTCAGGAAGGGGAATATTTGGGTAGGAAATCTGACGGCTGTGATCAGGGCTACAGCAGCTGCTGAATAAACAGTTGAGAAGTGTGAGGTATCTGTATGGCAGTGTTTGCCTTAGCTGACTGCGAAACAGCAGCAGCTAGGCACAAAGCTCACATTGATCAAACCTTTTCAATACACCTTTTCAATACATACTAACATTGAAGGTCTGGGGGGGGGGGGGCGTCTTCCTTAAGGGTCGACTGCAAGACCCTGTTTAATGGACGTTGGCACAATTCCGACTCTTCAGTCAAATAAACGGTCAGAGGCCTAATGTTGGATACTTTTTCCAGATAATGTTCATTCATGCTAGTCTGTTACAAAAATATAATTTTTTATTAGGCAACCTTGTTGGGAAATGTTGGCAGTGGGGCAAAGCTTATCAGAGATGTTACGTAATATTTTTGTCTGTATATTTTTGTTAGTATGTGAGTGCATTTAGCATCATCCCACTTTGGGGAAATGCTAATGCTAATGGTTGTTATTTATGGCTATTGTTGCATGTGGTTCCTAATATGGTTCTTTAATATGACTTTTAGCAGGGTACCTTGTTAGGGGTATAACAGGAAAAACTGAGGGTGTGATGTATAATCTCAATAGCAGATGGATTTAACCACCACTGCCTGTCTTTGTTCCATGGGATGGCCTGGGATAATTAGCTAGGCAGTGGCTAAGAAAGCTATCTTACAACCACAATGGTGGCTATTCTCCAGTGTTTAGCAAACAAAGACACAAAAGCCCCATTTGACGTGCTTGATAAATTCAGTCTACCAAAATGGCCCAAAATTTGCAACTGCTGGGTCTAGGCAACACACACACACACACACACACACACACACAGAAACCCACAAGGACTATGAGAGGTGGGACATGGAAATTGGTTCATTACCGCAAAAAGGCACATTGTAAACAATGCATATATCTCTGGCACCTCCAATACTCATTCATGAAATAAAAGCAGCTTTGTAAACATGTTTTTCCTTTTAGCGGAGGGCACAAGGGCGGTAGTCTTCCTCCTCTCTCTCTTTCTCAGTGCGTGAGGCAGAGGAGGCTGTGTTGACAAGCCGGGGTTTACTCATGGAAAAAAAGGAAGCACACAATGCAAGCACTGTTCAGAGACTTACTCTGGACGCTAGTCAGCGACGAACAAAGCTGTCTCAGTGCAGCTGCTCCCGCCTGGGCCGCTCAGGCTAAGGCTCTACGTTTTATATAGTTTGTACTGGTGAAAAACAGAAACACAGAGGTCAGGTACTGCCGTGTGCGTTTGGTCAGTCAGTGCATCCATCGACAGGTGCAATTTAGGAAGGAGCGTTTGAGAAGGTCTGATAAGTAGTATAACTATAGTAATGTCTTCAAGATGCTACAGAAACATACAGATGTTTGCATGTTTGTGTACGTGCATCGTGGTCGGCACGTGATTTTCAGGTTTGAGTGGAATCCATGAAGAATAAGATTAGGAGAAGGGCCACTCCACCCCTGCAAGTACACACCTCACTGTTCACTTGGTCACTCAGTAAATATTTGGAGATGAAAAGTGTGATATTATGTGAGTGTATGTGTGTGTTGGGTGAGTGGCAATGGGTGAGTGCATCTGCTTGTTCTTAGTCTGTTCTAATCCCAGAAATATTTGAGGGTGAAAAGTATACCACGCTATGGGCTGGAAATCACATTTGTGTGTGTAGCAGTGGTTAAACGCAACTGCTTATCTTAGTCTGTTCTAATCCTAGACTGTTTCTAAGTGTATCTTGGCCTGCGTATGTGTCCGTGCGCGCCTGTTTGGGTTCACAGTGGAAAACACACCCTTCCCTTCTTTGTCAGATACCCTGTGTGGCAGAGGGGAAAGTGTTCTTATCATGCTAAACCCATAGAGAAATGTGCCTTCCAGACAAAACGAAAGACCTTTCTGCTATTGTCTGAGACACAGCTGGAGCCTATGCAGTCAAGACTCCACGCTGAAGCCTGCCACCCACTTCACTGTTACCTAAGTGTAGAAAATTCCCAACAGTCCCCAAGCAGTTTAGAGATGGAATGACTCTGTTCAAAATGTACCAGATGAATGGCTGACTAGATGGTGCTTTTGCTACACTCTGATAGGAAAGGGACTCCACATCCCAGACACTCAGGAGTAGAAGTTTGCCTTACACAGATTAAGATGATTAAACTGGTGACTCCCCAATAATCAGCAGCCAATTTGTTTTGACAGTTTAAGATTAAATTGTAATCTAACTTTGACAGTTTAAGATTAAATTGTAATCTAACTTTGCATTCGTTACCACTGGAAGCACTTAATGCCAAGCAACATTTCTGTGGTTTAACATCAAGAGAGGAAACTATTTTCACTTTCTCTCCAATTAAACCTCAACTTACACTTTCTATTTTCTGACCATGTTGAAGGATGGATGTATGTGTTAAATTTTTTTGTATCCTTAATATTTATTCAATTCTGCTTTAAGGAGTTCAAATTTCTCTAACCACCATTGCTCTGAGGTGATGAGGTGACTGAATACAAAATATTAGACATACCATTGTAATAAGTAGTTCTATACCATTGTAATAAGTAGTTCTATACCATTGTAATAAGTAGTTCTATAGGTGTATTAAGTAATTCAATAGCCCCTGCCCTCCAGAACATGATTTACTATTATATTAAACAGCACAGATCACAAAAAGGTCCCTGATGATCCTGATTATATCAGAATACATAACCATACAGAATACATAACCATACAGGCTATCTAAAAGCCATCCATTTGATTTCTCTCTTTCTCTCTACCCCCCTCTCTCTACCCCCCCCCCCCACCATTAGAACTATTAAAGAGTTAATGATGAAAAAATGAGAGCAACCTCCATACTCTCAGAACAAGACATGACTACGAAGAAACAATAAATGAAGGTGATTAGTCAGTGCACAAGCACACAGACACACACACACACACACGAACACACTATGGCAAACACTTCAGCAGACAGAGCGTAAAAAGCCAAGGCTGAACGTCTCGCTGTGCATCCTGCCAGGCAGCAGCCGTCTGGACAGCTACAGCCTCACCACAAATAGAGACCCACCATGCAGAACTGATGAACAGTGAGAGGATGGGGGGAGAGAGAGAGAGAGAGAGAGAGAGAGAGAGAGAGAGAGAGACAGTCAGATTTACAGTCTGTAGTAGTGCTGCTGGCTGTGCCAATTTACAGCATGGCATCACCATGGCATTGTGTGTCTCACCCTCTGTTATTCTGGAAAGACTCTTCAACATAGCGATCTTCAACATAGCCAAGTTTGTAAATGAGCAACATGCTGAAAATTATATTCTGACAGGACATGGCATGCTTACTAGAGTATCATCTATCATATATTCTGCCATATTGGAATGTTAAAAATGCTAAGAATGATGTCTTTTAATCATGTGTGTTTCTACTTGAATGTAATATGTACTTCCTTTATTCATATCCAGCTAGTCGCTGTGCATCATGCATTTTATCTAAGGGCTGGCTGCCTTTTTCACGGGAACTTGGAGTATTGTCACAGAACCAGAGGATGGGGGTTTTCATCCTGCCAAGCCCTATTTTCAGTGCCATGACTATTGCAAATGCCAATACACAGGGAAGCCAAGCAAAACATTCCAAACCATTCTCCCTATTAGTAAACCCTTTAGTAAGATTTAGCTTGACAGAATAGGAACTCTGCCATGGAATAAGAGTCAAAAGTGGCCTTCACCTTCCAATGATGTGTGACAGCACTCTAAAGCTACACAGCTGAGACAAAGCACATCATCTGGTGTGAAAACACTGTTAAAAACGTTGGGTTACCTCACACCACATGGGCTGCAGATTCACCAGTAATTGGCCACTAGATTTACTCGGTAAATGAGCCGAAACCAGAGGAGGGAACGAACCAAATGAGCCTCATCTGTACATCCACACCTCACTTTAGTCAAATAAAAGTTAACCAGAATCTCTGGGAGCTTTTTTCGCATGAGTGCCATTTTCTCTAGTTTCCTTTAATATCACAGCTCAGTTCAATCTTTCTAGTATATAAGATATAAACTTGCCAAATTAAATTAGAATGACTCAAATTTGCCTAGTAATGACCTTAATAATGAAGTGTAGGTTGGTTGCCTGAAAAAATGACAATCACACTGATAAAGGTTTTCTTCCTTCTTCTCTTCAGAGGTCTGTTGTCTACCTGCAACTCACATCTCACAAAACTGAGTCTCTGTGACCTCTGATCACAGAGCCATTAACATCCGGCCAGCCTCCATGACTCACAACTACTTACCCACTGTCATGACTTAACCACTACTACTTCATCACGCTGTTATGTCATACACAGAGTCATTTTATTTTAATGTATGGCAAAACATATTTCTGGTGTGTCAACGAGTTGCTTTAAAATTGTTAGGCAATGACAGAGAGATCCCTGGGTTTGTATTAATCTCTCTTCAGTAAGTCCAAGGAAAATTGCACTTTAACTTAATTTGATTTCCATACAGCATCCAGGTTAAACATTATTTACAATGTTCTCTTTTGATTGTGCCAATGAGTACAGCCTGTTGGGCAAATTTGTTTTTATTCTTTGGGGTGGTTAAGAAGACAAAGGGCTGTGGTTCATTAATATGACTGACTGGTCATGTTACACCCACTAAAATGGCTTATACAGTTAAGAGAGGGAGAGAAGTACTGGGAAATAGAACAAAAATGTTGAATTTTGTTTAAGACTCAATAAATTATCAGATGGTGACGGTAAATTACCTGACTTGGAGCCATCTCAAAAGCATTTGTTTGAAGTGAAGCCAAATTGATCAGCACCCTGGGGCTATTACATATATACCTGCCATTTGTTATCTGTTCAAATTCTTAGCACAGCTTCAGAACCCCTGTTTGTAACTGGACAATAACATATGCTCCCACAGCTTGTTTCTTCATTCAGAAACACTTAGTGTCCACGTGCTTACAAGAACATGTGCCTTGTAGAGACAAGTCATCATAACATTAGTCAGTCTGAGATCCAGCCAAACCAGAACCATGTTGTGTTTGTATCTCCCTACGAAAGGTACTATGTACAGCAGGAGACAAAGGAGAAAAATGTACAGCATGCAAGGCAATGAGAAGATGCTATTGAGTCATGTTGAGTATGTATGAGCGAAGTAAACCATGGTTTACTTTAAATCATTACTCAGAGCTGCCTTCAAATCCCGTCTTGTGTCCAGTTTACATTGGATGACAGATCAACACCCCAAAGACATGTTCACACTTTATACTGCCTGATAAAGCCATTTGGTTCATGTGGATGGGTTAATTAAGCAATCTGAGCACTACGGTGCTGATAGCAAACAGATAGCTACATCTCTGGTTAGTCAAACTCACAAACAAGTTAATCCCTACCAGATGTGTGTACACTAATATACACACATGTAATATACACATACGTGTACACACACGCCAACAGACTGTTCTCTGTTCAGTTTAATCTTAGCTGGGTGGAAAGGGGCGTGTATGCGCCTAAAAACAGAAAAGCTCCTGAAAAATGTTGTTTACTGGTTTTATGGTGCATTTCTCAGATGTCTCTCGCAATTTATAAGGAGTGCTGTCCATGGAAAGTGCATATTTAATTATGACAGCAGGGTGTAATGACGATAAAAACTCTGCTTCCCACAAGTACTCAGAGCCTTAGGAAATATACTGTTCTTTACGAATATTAAAATGCACAGCCAGAGGGAATGTACTGCCTCCCACTTCTTAATGCTTAATAAGCTGAACACATCATTGTGGCAGAGGCTTCCAGTTAAATTACGCTCTGCTACGTAACAGGTCGATATCAACATCATGGCTTATAATTATTACTGCAGTCAGGCAAGAAAGTTCTGAAGGCACAAAAAATAATTGGGTGTTGACAGCAGAAAACATGGCCTAGCTGGTCCACACAAGTGATCCAATGAAAGTTAACAAATCCAATTAACTGTTCTGCACTGACATCTCAGCAAAGGCCGACGTGTTTGCCTGATCGAAAATCTTTCTATGTCCCTGTGAAACACCTTTCACCGATGTGTACTATGTCCTGAAGGTACAGTGCATACAGTAAGAGAGAACGTTAAGCTCTAGAAATGCCCCTCGAGGCACAGGAAAATGAACTGGGCTACATCCACATTCACAGTTTGAGGTGCCGTTCCATCTAGATCCTCCCCATCCCCCCCGTCAATTGAATTGTTTCCTGAGTGCACATATATCCGCCAACACACACACGTAATCCTGCCAGTGCAAAAACTACCCGTCTTGCCGCTGTGGGAATAGGCCTGGTACAGTTTGGACTTGTCCTTGGCCCGTGTGCAATGTTTGGGGGTTTTTTTCGCTTCAATGGCCAGACCGAGAGCTGGCACAACTGAACACAAGGAGACAAGGGGTTTACTTTGGCCTCGACGTTGGCCGCGCCACTCTGCTCCAGGATATGTGACTTTCACTGACATGAAGACAGGCTGCACCAACATCTCAACATGGTTTGGCTACCGTCTGTCACACTTTTGTCCAGCTAGAACTACTGCTTTAAAACATGTTAGTCAGAAATTCCTTTCCCGCAAGGAATCTGCATTTAGTGTTGTGGTCAATGTCCAAATCTGGTTAGCGAAGCATGTATGTAAAAATGTGCTGTAGCACAACCTCTTATTTGAGTTTTTGCGTCTTTAATCCATTAAAATTATAGGAACAAGAGTTTTTTATGTAATCATGTTTGATTAATATGGACCCTGGAGTAGCACTAATGGATGATATCCATCTGTACCATAAACTCCCACTCCATTAGCTTTAGTCTTTCATGAGAACAGAAAGGTCATGTTTCAGAAAAGTTCTGCTCATCTTATGATGGTACTAGACTCTGGCTGAGTTACCTGCTGCTTGCTGGCACTGGCTGCGGTTGGTGTAGGTGAAATGAGACTGGCAGCTGTGGGTGGCGCACTGGCAGCCGCTGGCAGTCAGGTTACAGCCGGAGAAGGTGCATGCTGGGCGGGACGGAGCCCCGTTCCTCTCTCCACGCCTGGTCCTGTGCTCTCGCCACCGAGCCTCTGAGAGAGGGGGGAGGCCCAGAGAGAAGAAGGGATGGAGAGAGACACAGAGGAAGAAAGAAAGAGAGACAAAGGGCAAAGGCAGAGAATTTGAACAAACTTAGGCATCAACAGATGGATGAACTCCTTTGTACTTAGAGGGGTCCAACTCTTTGAAATCTACTGTTTTGCAATCAACCATGAGCAAACTCATCTGCCATTCACATTTAAACACTGATATAGTCCATGGTGAGTCGCTTCTTAGGGTGGGAAACACACTGAGCTCCAGCAGCAGGAGAACAGCATTTCCACTGGAATACATGGTGTAAACCTCCTACACCCTCCAACCCCACCCACGATGGCCAAAGCCAGCGTCACCCCTCCCCCCACCCACCCAACCCCAACCACGTACTACTGCAGTGCTACATCGCCCCACCTGCTCTGGAGGTGCGGGCACAGGCCTCTCTGCTCGGGTAGCTGAAGGAGGCGGTGCAGGAGCGTTTTGCCTCACACACGCACTCACGGGCCACGCGCTCACACCCGCTCACCAGCGGGCATCGCTCATCCGCCGCCCCAGAGTCCGTGCCGTCTGGGAGCCCTGCAGAAAAAGGACAACAGCGTTGCCATGGAGCTTACAACATCAATCTGCTCGATGCGCTGTGACAGTGTGATGTGTTCACTTTCGTTCTGCACCAGGGGGCCCCCTGCTGTGCCGCTGGCTTTGGGATACACCTGCTAGTGTCTGTTAGGGGAAGAACCCAGGCACTAAGCACAGAGACGTGAGCAAAGGTGGGTAGAATCACACTACATTTACTTTGTTACACTGACTTCAGCAGCTTTGGAAAAAATCTTGTTTATAAGAGTTTAAAAGAGGGTCATTTATTCTCTCACTTCAACTCCCAGTGTTACTATTACTCAGACTGTCATGTGCAGGATGGTTACTGAGATCCCTAAAGATGAACACTGAGTAATTTAGCCAATTGGATAACAGGAAATAAACGAATACAACAAACAGCCACCTGGCAAGACAAAAGGAAGAAAAGAGACAAAAGGATGTCGGCTATCATACATGATATCCTCTATGAAAATACTGATTTGGTGTTTCTATCATACATGATATCCTCTATGAAAATACTG
>JAOXYF010000011.1:7092602-7110394 GCA_028565775.1 Sternarchorhynchus goeldii | reverse complement strand
CCCGCCCCCCTGCACATACCCCCCAGAGATAGTCAGGGCCATGCCTGCATGCAAATAAACAGAACCAGACTGTAATCCAGACCCCTCTCCTCTCCTAGGGCTTGGCTCTCAAAACCCTCACCAAACAACACAAAAGGGCCCGAACTACATAGCAGCAACACACTGGCTCCAACGCTGGTGGAGCTTTTGAATCCTTCTGGAAGACACTGATTTAAGATCAGCCAGCACAGGGCACACTGGACCTTAGGCCTTCACTTTCAGCACAGCCTAAACATGTGAGAGATACAGCAGAACTAAGGCCAAGCTATACTGTGAGTGATTCTTTGCAGACTGAGCTGTTGGTTTTACCAGGTTTACTTTTATATTTCCCTGACAAGTGTACAAGTTCCAAAATTTTTACATCACTTTATGTGCTTCCTGAGACTCATCCAGACTCATATTTGCCACACGTTGCTCAGTTTACATTGAAGAGACATTCATTTTGTTGTTACTTCTACATTAAAAAAACAGTAGACCTCAGAGTAGAGACTTTCAGACTCGTTTGGGCAAGCAAACCCTGTGTTTTTATCACTTTTTAAGTCTTATATCAAGGTCTTCTATTATGCTTAAGTTGTATACTAGTTGATAACAATTGTTTTGTATGGGATGTCGAAGTGCTAAGCTATTACGTGAAAGGGTGTCTTTGTGAACCGTAATTAAACAGTAATTAAACTACCAACAAATTTCACATAAGAGCAAAGGTCAGTCCCTTCCTGGGCCCTCTCCAGTGCTAAACAGAGTGCTTCAAAACGCCCTGAGGTGCCACATCCGTAAGTCATGGCCAGGAGAGAAACCACAGCTGTTTAGGGGGCGTGGCTTTTACACTTGTGGTTGCAGGACTTCGGCGAACAGACAGATCCACGTCTATCGAGCAGCAGCCCACCTCTCTCTTCGGACAGACACGCCGGCGGGAGGAGCACAAACGAGCCTTTCACCCTCGCCTTTGGCCAGGCAAGTCAGAACGTTCCCTCTTATTTCCTGTCACCTCAGAATGATCTGCACCTCCAGCACTTTTTTTCCATCCGGACATTTCCTGTGAAGGTATTTTCATATTTTGGCACAGCCCCTGAACTGTTTCATACAGCCGGCCACAATGACTGGGTTGTTCGATAGTTGCCTAAGTCTAGCTGTCTGCCTATTTGTCTGGCTGATAGCAGTGCTAAAAAGGACGTCTTTGGAACAGTAGATAATGCTGAACTACAGAGGCCTGATCAGGACTTCCCCACAAGCCTGAGGAAGGAGTGGACACTTCAGTACTTCCAGTACTTCAGTACTTCCTAAACCACTGAGATGGATGATGGGGAGACGTGTGAAGTGCACTTGAAAGACTTCAGCTTGGTGGCTGGTCTAGACCACTTATAGTAATGTTTAAAAGATAACATAATATGAATATGCATTATTTAGAAATAATATTTGTTCAATTTGTGTATATGACCCTTGCTGAATACCATGTAGATCTGAAGAGGACATGGGCTCTTTAGAACATTCATTTGTATATGGTCAACTCACAGACTTCCCACAGACTCTTGCAAGAAGACAGAGTTATGTTAAATTACTCAAAATAGATCAAGTAATAAATATTACATGTCTGGGTTGACACTGGATCGTCACTGTAACTTAAAGAAAACATTTTCTATTAACAATGGTTAAAATGCACTAACAAATGAGACTGGTATACTGTTCAAAGAAATGAAGCTACAAATGAAGACAAAATGTTAAAATGCGAGACATCATCGTCATAATGTTGTATGAGTACACCTTTTATTTTCAGATCTCTATTAGTTTTCTCCATTAATCAACAGAATATAAATGACTTCATTTATTTAAATAGCCCTGAGACAAGACGGGTAATTATTGGATCATATCATACATAATGGATTAGTATGATGATGGTTCAGCTGCTTGCAATCAGATACTGGATGTTGATTATACACTTCATCAGGCTTTCCTCAGTAATATTATACACTTCATCAGGCTTTCCTCAGTAAGCTGTAAGATCATACATTCCTAAAGTCACCTGTACAATCTTAAGTTAAAGGTTATTTCTAGTGACATTCCCTCTCCCCCACCAAAAAAAATTTCTGCCCAACACACAAACACAAACACACACACACAGAAAGAGAGAGAGAGAGAGAGAGAGAGAGAGAGAGAGAGAGAGAGAGAGAGAGAAACTGGGAGAGAGAGAAGGAGGGAGAGAGAGAGACAGACTATGCAGGTAAATGTGTAAGTAGGTGTTGACCCAGCCCACCATACAGTGCCGTGGGCTACCCAATCAACCTGAAGTCCATTTCAACTCAATCATAGAGGCCATTAACTCAGTAAGTCAAAGCAGCTAATTTACCAAGGGGGGCACCAGGTCCAAGGAGGTCACCAGGAGGTCAGTATTAACCTCCATTTCTAAACAGTACCCAATCAAGGACACTGTCCCCAGAGACAACCAAGAGCCAGAGACCCCCCAGGGCCCACAGACTGATGTTGAAGAAGGGAAAAATAGCTCCGGAACTTTCTGTGAGGCTCACCTCTGCTTATTCTCACAATTTTATGATGGAGTCCATAGTAATCCACTTGTTTAGGTCAGGAGAAAGTCCAGACTAAGGTGGGTCAAACTACAACAGCATATCAAACAGTGGGATGTGCCACAATGCTACCGGCTTCGCACATTAAACGCAACACTGTGTGCTGCGGTTAGCTTGGTGTTGGAAACGCATTGTGAAATTCCCTACCACTGCGCCATCATGATAAAAAGTACCAACAAAGTTCTATTTTGTTATATTTCTAACGTTCGGTTCTTAGCTGCTATTTAATCTAATTCACCGTATCATTATCGCGTGTATTTGGATCAGTAGTCAAAACAGAACGGGTAAGCAAGCCATATACGTTTTATGTCTTTGTTGTAATTGGAAGTTATAGAGATCAGCTCACTTGTAATGATGTGCTCCCATTGTAAACAGAAGTATATAAACTCGTCCAGACTGAACGGAAATCTACGCAACCTGACAGTTAATATCTGTTTTCACCTGGATACAAAAAAGCGTATACAACAGAATCATAAACCCACTTGGCACAGGACATTGATTTACGAGCCAAAGAGTGACCGCGTGTTCCACGATGAAGGCACCGTGATACCATTTAAACAACTTTCATGTACAACCAATCAATATGAAAAATGGTACCAGCGTTTTTTATATATTTTTTATACATTTTTTTACATGAACACTCAAAAAACAGCAAATATTACTGTTTACACTCACCTTTGCACACTCCTATATCGGGAATGGATACCACACCTGTCCGGTTGACGGCAGCGCAGGTGAGTCCCAAACCACAATAGCCGAGTTTCCAGTCTTGGCCACCGCAGAGCTCTAATTCGAGCCGCGTGCACTGGTCACAGCATCCACACGGGTCTCTGGCAAGCACGCGTCCGTCCTCGCAGGATTGTGGGGCGACACTCGGGCATGACCGGCGTGCACATGGTGTGCATTCGTAAGCCACAAGCACTCGCAACAAAACGGAGAAATTAAAAAAGGCGAACAGACACTTGCTGTGCATACTTTTGTGCGCGCAGGTACACCGCTAGGAAGGTATACAATTCTTAGCCAAGTCACTTAAAAACAAGTGGGGTACAGGATCCACTACTTTAAGTTTCTCATGAAATTACTATTTTTCCACCGTAGTGTTTTCAAGTTAAACACGAACTGGAAAATAGATCTCTATGGAAGAAGGTAAAACAAGATGCTAGGTACACGTTTCGCCGTTCAAGACTCTGAAGCTGCATTAGAATCCTCTTTGAAAGGAGTCAACGTTTCCTTCTAAAGTTTGAGCAATGTTTTTAAAATGTTTGCAAAAGTTGCTGCTCCTTCGTCCATCTAAATAAGCCCTAAACCGAGATACTGTCCGCACAACACGGGGATGCAATCTGAAACTCCCACTGACATTACAGGGGTATAGAAATTGGAGGCGCCCCCTCCTCTTGACTGACGTGTTCTCCATCCATTTACAAGTGGCGAAAAGAGGGCGTTTTTAGGCCAGCAACCGGAGGTGGGTGTGCAAAGACGAGCCAATTTATTTGATTGCGCAATCCAGCTTCTTTAATTTGACAAATCAACAGATCGAACTCATCAAGCTATTAACATATTTACTTTACAAAGAGAACCAGCAATGGGAACCATGAGACGCTTAATGGGGTTTATGGATCCAGAAAATCATTTTTCATGAAAACAACTGTAATTTGTGTTTTATCTGGTTGTGATGGGACTTTATATCTCTCAGAGGAATCATTTTGTAGTCTTCCAGACTGTAGTAGTAGTATTGGTCTTCCAGATTTCCTCATTCTGAACTGACATCCTGCACTCTTTTAGCGTTTTATCTACACTTCCAAAACAGGCTCTGCTTTATATAATTTCCGATTTCATGGAGTAATGCCACTACGATCTGTACAGAACTGTGTTTAGGGGATGTGAAGATTCGATACTTCCATGGTGGTTTAAGAAAATCACTTCATTTCTAAACATTTTCTAACCATTGACATTTTTTTACAATCACCATGTGCAAAAATGTAATCATACAGGGAGCTTACTATGTGCTTTTGTAACAACTAGAAAATTATTTAAATTAAATAATTTTATTTAATTAATTATTTAATAGAAAATTAAATAATTATTTAATTATTATTTTTATTATTTATAAGTATGTGACTAATTATTATCACTAGGACATATTTGGAAATGGCACAATGGAATGCCAAAGGTTAATACTGTGTTTGGTTTAATTAATTTGGTTAATATGTGTTTTAATAGTGAATTTGTTTAAAACTTTATTTGGTTAATATGTGGGTTAATGTGGTTTAATAATATGTTAGAGAGTAATGATTTTCTTGGGTTATGTCCAGATTAGATCTTGTGTGTGTGTGTGTACAGTACAAAGGCTGTAAAGTTTTTTGTATGGTTGACAGATGTCCAAATTGTAACCACTACAGCTGATGTTTGTTTGGAGTGTGTTTGCAGGTTCCAGGTGGGAGGCACAGGCAGCCCTAACACACTGAGGGTGTAAGCCAGGTGTTAAAGGCTTTTGAGGTGTGTCAACAATTACCCCCTTATATGCTACAGACATCTGCCTGTTTCATAAAATGGCTGACTTGTATTATGTTTGAAGATATATGTGATGTGATTATTTCTACTCGTGAGTTGATCAAAATTCTATTTAAATGTCTTTTTTATATCTAAGTATTGTAGCTGCTGACATTGCATTTCCATCATTTTGGCCCAAAGTGCTTCTCAAAGTGCTTCTGCAGGTAAGTGACAGATTACAATTACAGTTCACCATGCTGTCATTTACTGAATTCTGGAGGTTGAGTTAGATGGAACCAGATGGGTTGGAGATTCCCTGCCATTTTGGTCCTGTTTGTGTAACTCATCAGAACAATAATGACTGTCCTGCTGCTAATCCCGTGCCCAGGTGATGCACTGAAGAGGACGAGAGGTCAGCAAAGGTCACATTGCCTCAGGGGGTGAAGGATTATCTGCCTTCACCTGACACAGTTCTGCAGCACTTGGTTTTGCTCGCCAAGCTTTTGTTCTTGTTTTCTCAGTTAGTTATGGAGCAAATTATTCAACAGATATTCAGAATCATAACATCATCTCTTTCAACAACATCTGTGGTCCATCACGATCCAAAACGAACACAATATTTCAAAGGTCTAAACAACACCAGAGCTTTAGACACCCACCCCCTTTTCATCTTTCTGTTTCTGGGTCTATTGCTGTTTCCATTCACATGACCTCAAATACTCAGTGGGACGCCTTGTCTTATAGCTAACAAATTAATAAAAGATTTGAATCATTATACATGAGTAGTCTTGGTGACATAATTGTGCTGATGCAAGTTCATGTGACCAGCTTAGTAGGTGCTGTGCCTATGATGAGTCATAAATCTCTGGCATATAGTGCCCCTTGAATAAATGCCCTCTGAGCAGCAGTGCCAGCCTGCCCAGTACCACAGTTATGGATCCAGCAGCAAATTGACAGGCTCACCTGAGTAGAGGCCCCCATCATCGATCTGCTCTTTGAGGCCTTTCAAATGGAGCCAGCTGGACTGTTTCAAACTGTAGCCATCCTTTTTTATCACTACACAGCCCAGCTTTGGAAGGTCAGCTAGGAACAAGGCAAATACCTTCAGTTACCACTCCCATTTGGTTCAAATCAGATATATTAGAGTGAAAGTACAAACGACAGTTAAATGGGATGACAGCATTCATTATGTGTCTCTTTTCTGTTTCTTCTTTCTGATTCTTTATGTGGTGTGGCATGCATTCAGGACTGGCAGGTTATTCTCAAACAACAGAGCTCACAGAAGACATACTGAGGTTAAGGTTAGAGTAAGGGTAAAATGTGGCAAAGTTCACTCCCATTACAGCCAGTTCTGACTGTCATGACCAAAGCAAAGTGAATGTGACCTCTGCATGTGACCTCTGGATGCTTAGGGGGGAACCGCGCTCATTTCAGCGAACGTAGCTGTGGTGTTAACTGGGCCGTTCAAGTCTTGACGCGTGTGCCTAGTCACTCCGCCCTGACCTTGCTTAGCTTTACGGACTTACGTTTTGCCAAAGGGAATGTCTGGTAGAATGGAGGGTCCACAGTGTTAAGGAGTGTTAAAGTAGGGTTAGAGGAGGTTAGAGAAGTTAGAGGAGGGTTAGAGGAGGGTTAGAGGAGAGTTAGAGGAGTGTTAGAGGAGTGTTAGAGGAGAGTTAGAAGGGGGGGTGACATGAAATGCACCATGCCAGGGCAGCAGCAGGCCGTCATGGCTGTTACTCCATCGTGCCTGTTTCTCCACACTAACTAAAAAAGCCCTGGAGAGCTGCCGGGGGGGTAGCAGAGCTGCAGGACTCTGCAACAGACTGTTCTGCCCTTTCACCCTGAACCCTCTGACCCTGGGGTGTTAACACTGCCCCAGATATAATCAGTAGAGAGTTCTCTAGACGGTGAAGCTTAGTGGGTCTTATGTGTGTGTGTGTGCATGTGTGTGTGTGTGTGTGTTCGTGCGCGTGTGAGTTGCGGTGAGGAAACCTCACTTGTCTAGCATGAAAACTGAAGGCTTAGCATAGTCAGGTGTCATGGAGACATACTGGAACGGGTCTGAGGGATGACTGATCGTTTTGAGGGCCTGCCAGTGTCCTTGCTGGATTATGTCTTCAAAGTGCAACTCCACATGATATGTGCTGATTGCCCATTGGACAAGGGGATTGGACATTCTCTCCAACACAAGCCTGTTCTCAAGTGCTAGAACTGCTCCTGAGGCAAAAGAGGGCTTTCACCTCTGGCTCGAATGCGCTAAGCTTATCTCAAGTGAAGAGCTCTCCACATCCTATCTCAAAATATGGAAAGCATACTCCCAGCTTGAAAACTCCAGTTTGTCTTATGTCATAAATGGCAGGGACATGCAAATACTGGTTTGGTTGTAAATAGTGAGACGCCCTCATAAGCGTGTTGGGTTGGACATTAACAGAGTGGTACTCAATCGTCAAAAGTCTTCTAGTGAACTTAATTTTTAACCTGGAAGAACTGTGAATGAATGAAAAGCTTCGGGTCTTTTGATGTCTTTACGGCAGTGAGAGAAGAATGAGAGAAAGACAGGGCAGGTCCCATAATCCACTCAGCATAATAAGATAACAACAAACATGTGTTTCCTAATCCATTCCATGATTTACCACCCTCTGAGATTTGATACCCCTTCACTGTTGACATACTTCACATACACCCTTTCTACAGCAGTTTTGCCAAAGATAAGAACAAAAAATGTCCGTGTTGTATCTCTTTCACACACATTTTTATTTTGTATTGGCCAAATATCATGAATTATTTTTACCATTTTCTCTTCATTATCGATGGTCAACATTTTCCACATGGCTCGCCAATAAACCTTTGTCGCCTGTGAAAGCTATATGGTGGGTTTGGCTTATGTCTGGGTGCTGTTAAACCCAGCATGCGCCCTGATTGATAGGGGCAGTTTGCAGGGTTGCCGAGGTGACAGGGGCAGAGGTGCACCAGGGCTTTCTGGGGCACTAGAGGGTCCCTCCTGCCCTGGTAGCATCAAACCGCCAGGCGGAAATGAAACTGGGGGACTCCACAGAACACAGGGTCTCACCTCCAGCACTGTTAGGACAGATTTACTAACTGTAAATTGTAGTTGAGCATTGGGTACTTTCACAGTGGTCACAGCAAAGCACACAATGTATAAATCACTGTTATCTATAGTAACAGGGGGCAGTTATTTCCTGTTAGAAGAGAAATGTTCAGATGGTGGGAGGGTCACGGGGGACCTGGGTGAAAATAAACCTGACAAAGTTAAAGGTCAAAGTCATTTAACAAACATGTTTCCTAGCAAACAATTCATTGGACCTGGTCTCTCATATTAGGACACCAAATTTATGACTATGGATACAGACCTGAAAGCTGAGACTTGCTACATATTATCATGTTGGTGCATCAAAGAGCCAGTATGGAGGTTGGAATGGAAAATGGAACAGGCCCTGCCTCCTGCTCCACAGGAACTTGTGAGTATTGTATTCTGGATTTAATATTTACACCTGTCCATTTTTACTGCACTTTTACTGTGCATTTCAGACATTCTATTAATACAATTCTATATATTAGATGTACTATCTGTAGCGGTAAATCCATGTTCTACTAAGTCTGTTGTAAAGCTTGCTCTTTTCTAGTATTATTTTGATGTGATGCTAACCAAACAGCCCTCTCAGAAGCTTAATCTGTAAATCTTCAGGCATTCGCAAAAATTCCACTGTGAATTGGAACTTCAAAAGAGAACCCTGTGCCCCGTTGCCTTCAGCCACACCTGCCCTTGACACTGAGCCTCTAACTTATGATTGGTATCAGTGCCTCTGGCACCCCGGGCATTTGCGTGGCCGCCGCCGCCGCCGCCACCGTTCTTTCCACTTGTAAACAGGCGAGCGGCCGGGCGCTGCCAGCGGGCATCGGATTCCGTGTGAGCGATCAGTAAAGTCCTCACCGTGGGGTCAGTTTTCCAGACCCCAAGTGTGGAAGGAAACACCCCCAGGGAGGCGGCAGCGTTTATGGCCTAGCTCCCATCTGGTTCTGGAATGTCAATATTCCCCACTTCGGAGGGCAGTAAAAATCCGACTCAGTAATTACAGTGCTGTCAGCTCAGACCTATAGGTGAAATGACCAGGTTGGCTGGGCACAGAGAGGTCCAGAGTTAAGAAGCCTGAGACAGACTGGTGTCAAAGTCTCGGGAGGAAAAGGATAAGGGTTGAGGAGGAGGAGGAGGAGACGGTTCTTGTCTAGAATGTTGTGTTATGTGTACTTGAGTTTTCTCCTTCATTTCTTTCCATGTGTGTGTGTGTGTGTGTGTGTGAGGGAGGGAAGGAGATGACTGATTAAGATCACCAAGGTGATTTTGCTAAACAATGACATCAGTAGTTTCTATCAGTTTGCACTGGTGCTGGATTTCAGCAGCGTGGGGAAAGTGGAAAGGATGATGTCAGAGGTTTGTGCTAAATAAGAAAGCATGTGATGTACCCTAGTGGGGGATTCATGGAGTTTAGCAAAGAGAAAAAAATGTTAACTTTAGCTTGTGGCAATGTGGGTGGTAATAGAGAGGTAATGGCAGCCATAGAATGATTCAGAAGGGTCTCTTTCTTTTCAGTATATTCATAATTTTGTACAGTTTTGCCACTTCACACCTCATAGTCAGCAATGGCTTTAAGATACAACAATTACATATTCCTCTGGAGCTCAGCAACCAGTTATAATACAGAAGCAGAATTTAACTGAGGAGGTTGTAATTATGTAAAATATATTGTACATTACGATGTTTCATATTCATCAGGCAATGCCAATTATATTCCTCTTTAAGAGCTTTTACTATATACTGAAACAGTGTTATCACGATATTTCTGTTCCACTAACTGTTGCGTGCATTGCGATCACTTACATTGTAGTTGCGTTGTAAGTGAACACAATCACATTCCAGGAAAATGGCTCCCTCTGCTGGTCTCTCGGATTCTGCGATGAGGACAAGCGCGCCACCCTTGATACATACACAGAAAAATGTCCAGGAAAATGTTTAAGTAAAACCTACAACATAGATTTAAGAATACAGATGAATACTGCAAATCTTAATTCAGTTCTAGGGGTTTATGTAGGCTTAATGAATTCACGAGTCTCTTTAAGTTTTACAAACTATCATTTTCTTCGTTTTACTCGCAATAACATGTGAATCAATTTTGTACAATCTTTTAACATTTTTTAACATTATTGGACTGTTTTTTAATCGACGCCCCGGACATGGACAATAAGAGTAAATAGCTGTGGAGAAAGTAGCAAGGCACACAAGGGTCACATCAAAGAACAGCGGGACCAGTTACTAGAAAAGAATTTGTCAAAGGGGAAATCGAAAGAGCCTTGGTTTATCAGTCAATACTGAAGCGTTAAATCAGGAGAGCTACTTTACAGATTCGTTTTCCGTCAGCTCTGACACACCTGACTCAAGCAATCAACGATGCAAACACCAACAGCTCCAGACTGATCTGTGCACTCTGGACAGGTCCTTGCTGTCACGAGTTCCGCAGATTGGATCCAGCAGTTTCACTGCAGAACTGAGCAAATTTGCAGAACTGCAAATTGCTTGAGAATTGACCACTGGTGTTACCATACATGACACTCTTTGGTGTGCGTGTATGTGCGTTAGCACGGCTGTGTATACAGAGAGTGTAGCCACACTGTTGTTCTCTACTCACAAAGGGGTATGTGCATGTGCACGCGCGCCTAAGGTTTCCTGTTTTTCTTCCCGCTTAAATGCCAGCAAACAATGCTCGGAAAGCAGCCTTGGTAGCTGTCTAGACACCCGTCTACCAGCCTAGGTCTGGTTTGTCTAATATCGTTCCAGAGACTCACATACACTGATGCACGCTACTGTTGTTGGTCAACATGACTCTCAGCCACTAGCGAGAGAAAACACGGTTGTTCGCAACCCCAACAAGAAGACCACAACCAAATTGAAACCTAATCCCACAGCGGCGCGCCAACACGTCGCTCTTGTCTTTAGAAAGAAACGTTTCTTCATTACAAATACATTTAATATAAAAATATTTTGTTTTCCCAAAAAGTCCTCATTATGTTTTATGTGCTTTTGTGGGTTATTCCGAGTGTATTGTTACTTCACAGTGGACTTAAAAACAACGGGTTTCTTGAATAAAATAAATCTGAATGCAATACTACAACATAGTCAGGAGGGGGCAGAGTGAGACAGAAGTACGACGTTTTACCAACTACTGCCTGTAAAGAATGTCTTGATCCAGTTTATGTCCATTGAATAATACTGCTACTGGGAGAGGGATTTGTCATAATCTCTGTTTAACACTCCAAGGTTTCTCAGCACATTCATGTAGTGTGGTGGGTTTTGTGGTGTGTCTGTCTAAGTCTGAAATGAAAGACTTACATACCCTTGTCCAGTCTGTAAGATTTGCCATGACAACCCAAAGGTACTGTTTCCAAACAATCTTTTACCACTCGTCACAGAAATCAAAACCTGACGAGATACAACAGCATTTTAAAAATAGGACAGTATTCACTACTTGCGTAATGTCAAGTGGACTTGGATGACTCCTTAATTACAGTATCTGTCTCTGAAGTGATCTGGTTCAGCCATGAAACTAATTTGATTGGGACCACTGACGAGGTCTGCATAGTTAACTGTTATGACAGAGGGTTTGTTGGCACTGAGCTGGTTTGCGTCTTAATGAGGAGATGAGAGAAGGTTGTTTGGCTTCAGTAGCACTAGGAGCCTCTGTTTCTCATTGAGGAGAGTGGATTTCAGCAGGCTGGTAGTGAATCATGTCACTGTCCTGGCTGCCTGCAGTGGCCATTTAGAAGCAGCCCTTTGCTTCACCGCTAATCTGAGACAAGCTCCCAAAAAGTGTCTTAAGCATAATTATAGAGTACAATGTCACTGAAGTTTTGTGCTGATGCAGGAAACCCACTGCTGCTGTTCTGCAAAACGTAACAAGTTCTGAGGAAGTTTATTCCTCTTTCTTTTTATTGCCCTCTCTTTCAAATTGATTTAATTCAAATTAGATTTTACTGTAGAGATATTACTGCTCTGCACAGACAATATTAACAAAACAAGCTCTCTCACTCCCATGGTCACCCTACATCCAGCCTGCAATGATCCTCACTGGATCTTAACACTGCTGAGATGTAGCAGATGATGAAGAGTTGCCTTCTGCTGTTTCTAATGGCCGTTGTTTTTTTTTCTCTCCCTGTTCTCTTTGTAAGAAAATACGTCACTAGATCAAGAGGATCTGCAGTGAAATGATAGTTGGAATGCACTGAACTGAATGGTGAGAGTACAGGCATGTATGGTGTAGAAAGTGTCCCACACACAGGGCACTGATGATCTGGACGAGTGGCTGTAGACGCTCAGTGCTAACGTTCAATGGTAAACGCCTGCCGCATTCGTTCTTTGAGCAGGCAAATGTGGCTGTTTTCAGGGGACCAGGTCTCTGCTGTGCTAGTGAGTGATGGCTGTTTGAAATCTGGCCACGTGTGAGAGTGAACTTTCAAGAGAGGATCTGCAGCCTATGCGCAGTTCTGGCATGTGTCTCTCTCTTCTTCTGCTACCTCATCTCCCTTTTTGTTCCCCCAAAGGCAAAGCGCATGAGTCTGTTTCTTCACTTCTCCAGCTCCGATGGGAATGTGTGTGACAATGTGTAATATTCCGTGTTGGAGGTAATTTGATGGCCGTTTATCCCAAGGGGCTGCACCAAACCCCTCCCAGGAACTTACAGGATGTGAATTTCCAAATATCAGCCACAGGGAGGAAGATCTGTCACTGGGCGTGTAAACTTACACGGCTCCTTGCACACTGCACAACTGCATACATAGATTATAGTATCCACACACCCACGTGCACACACACTCACACCCACGTGCACACACACGCACAGACCTTTGCTATTTTCTTTCCCCTTGACACAATGAGAAGAATTCTCCTAGTGAGTGGGCTCAGGTTTCTCTCCACCTCGGGCTCTCCGGTGCTTCCACAGACGGGGGAGGTGGCAGAGACACACAATAACAATCTGTTTCCTGACGTGTCGAGGCCCGTCCGCTAATCTGCTGCACCTGCTTCTAAAGGCTGAGATTGACATGACTCACGTCCTCCAAGAGCCAGTGGCATCTGCGCTCAGGTCAAATATAGCTGGCGCTGAGCCAGCTTTATACTGCACTGATGTCCTCAGCCCAGTCTTGATCGTGCACACACACACAAACACACCTGCACTGTTGCAACCCAAGCAAACACACACATACACACACACACACACACACAGCTACAGCCCTATGGTAGACAGTTTATGTATGCACACAGCCACTTCTTGAATTTGACACTATTCTAACACATACTGGGCCCATTTTCAAATTATATTTAATTTAGATGTTACTTTTTGAATTTAGGGAAACTACAACTTTTCTAATTATTTGGAATTTTTTCCAATATATGTAATGTATACCGCTCCATCAGTTTGACAGGTACCATGTCTCTGAATAAGATTTTCTCTTACTTTTCTCTTACTCTTACTTTCTCTTACTTGTCTTTGACTAGATACTCGTCCCCTCGTGTGTGTGTTTATGTGCATATCCCATGTGTGTACGTGATTGTGTGCATTTGTGTGTGAGTAGGTCAGAGTCAGTTAGCGTAGCGGCCTGCTTATTACCCTCATTATGGAGGAAATGAAGTAAGGAGCGTAAGGAGCTGAACCAGGCCTCGGGGTTTCACCAGCCAGCACGCTATTAGCTCCACCCAGTCCGTGGGGGAGGGGTCTCGGTGTGTGGACTTTTTATGTTGTTATTTTTGAATGGACTCTAAATCCAGACAGTATTGCCTAATGTTGGCATTGGCACTGTGGAAAAACTGAAATTGAAACAGGGCCAGTGGCACATATACTGTGTCACCAGAGATGTTTGCCGGTTTCCAAAAACTCTAGGGACTAAAATCATGCAAGTGCAAGAGTTCACAGGAGGACATACCAAGGTCCTCAAATGACCAGAAAGCAGCTGGTGATAATCTTCTGGGGGTTCAGGCTCAAGGGCAAGTGTCCTATGCACTCTTCCAAACTGCTAGAAGAATGGACTCTCCAAAATCTTCCTCAGTTTGGGGATCTGCTGTGATTGACACATTTGGTCTCTGAACTTCACCAAAGGGCAGGATCTTTGAGAACCCACTGGGTTACAGAGAACCTCGTGAGGCCTCGTTTCCCTGGAGAGGTATGGGAAGAATTTGGAGTGAATTTGGAAGAGTGGGCTGCGGCATTTGACCAGGTTCTGCCACAGTGGTCTTAGAGGATTCCAGGACAGCTCTAAAGAGTTTGAGTACAAGGACTCCACTCCGTTTCTCATTGTTTATCAGTTATTAAATAGCCAACAGTCTTCACCATTTTCTTTTATCCTTTGACCAGGCCATCACTGTTGAAGGTTGTAGGTTGCATAAGCATCTTCCAGTGTGTGACTCTAGACAGGTACATGCTACATACGCTGGACCACTCTTGCATTGAATCAGTGTGGTCAGGGAATGCGGATCACCTTTAGAACGTGACCAACAGAAAGATCTCGCCTGGCTAATCCCACGCTGCTGGGAGCGTGTCTGTTCACTATCCTGATGCTTGACTCTCCGCTAATAAGGGAGATCAAATGCAAAGCAGAAGCACTGGATTCCTGCGGAACGTAAGCAGTTTCTTACTTGTCCTTTGAAAGTGATGGCTAGAATGTTTTAGCTACTCATTGAACTAAGAGCAGGAGCTGACATTTTTAGCTGCTCAGATTAATTGCAGATCCTCACTGATTGATGGCAAGTATGTCAACTGCAAGTTCATGCAGTCCATGGCACTGTTGGCTAAGTCACTATATCTGTATTGCAAGAGTTTTTTTTTGCTTAATGAATCTTGATAGACTGGTCCAAAAGTAACTATGGAAGGCACACAGGCCAGGATTCTATCTCTCAAAAGAGCTGTACCATATTTGCCAGAGACAGTAATCAAAGTGACAGTCTTTCTTACACTTCTGGCTACAGAACACACATGGCACAACTGCACTGCAAATGCACAACCTTGCTATGTTGTAGGCAGTGTTTGTGAGTCATGGGGCATTATGGAATGTGTTTTTGTAATGACATTCTTCACTTTGTTACTCCATGTTTGCTACTCCATAGAAATAGGTTTATTGCCAGACTGTTGAGCCATCCTTTTAAACTGACCCCTGGGGACAAATCTACAAGAAGTCTGTTTATTTTGGAGGCTCCAGGAAGGCAGCCAGAGAAACACACACTCGCACAAACAACAAACCCAAAGATATTAATTTCATTATGATTTAAGTGAAAAGGCTCTGAGATCTTAAGGTTCTGGTAAAATCAGTAATGTTAATTTATTAAGCTGGACATCCATTTAATTGTTTATAACTTCACAGAGTTCACTCTTCTCTATGCTGCAAGTCTAATTTCTGTGCATGAAAGTTAATATTCTTTAAAAAGCAACGAGATTGCACACAGTGGTTAGCATTGCCAGGAAGATAAACATGTCAACTGACCATGAACTCAGAGTGACAGGGTTGGCTACACTTAAAAAAAGAGTTCTCTCTCTCTTCCTCTCTCTCTTTCTCTCTCTCCTTCCCATTCTGTGCCATTTTATTTCAATATTTAACTCTCTGCTCCTCTCTCTGTTTCTCTCTCTCTCTGTTTCTCTCTCACTCTCCTGTCGCACACTCTTGTGTCTGTCAAGAGAAACTCTACACCTTTACGCACACACATCCAGTAAATTAGTCCTTTTCACTGAAGGGAGAGGCAGCCCATCGGGGGATTGTATTTGCTCAGCAGAATTTAATATGAGTGGGTCATGCTTTCCTGCAGGCCAGGCCCCCATAGACACATCTGTCTTCCAGTCGTGATGGGGACAATGGCAGACAGGATCCTTGGAGACACAGGAGGCCTTGTTTGACATTTGAAAGGACTGAATTGCCCCTCCTCTCTCTCTCTCTCTCTCTCTCTCTCTGTCTCTTTCTGTATGTATGTGTGTGTGTGTGTGTGTGTGTGTGTGTGTGTGTGTGTACACATGCATGCATGAGTGATTTTGCCCAGTGCAGTATATAACACATGTATAAACCAGAGAGTACAGTATAAACCCAAAGAACAGATCAAACAAGTTTGGAGTTTGTACCTGTTGTCTTAAAGAAATGCCATCCTGGCCTGAACCACTAAGATTTGATGTTTATTATTAAAGTTGCTGTGGCTTCACCAACCTGTTTTGTTTTCGCTTTGATGCTGTTTGTTAAAGGGTGTTGTATGTGAATGTGTGTATGTGCACTCATTTATTTACTACCTAACATGTTTATATTAGTTCAACAGAAGTGTGAATTCTATTATTTGTATGACTGGAACAGCTCTTGAAGGGCCATTTCCCTTTGTTGACACAGTAATCTTCTGCTATCCCTGTTGGCACAGGGGACCATGCATTGCTTAGAGTTTGTGTGTGTGTGTGTGTGTGTGTGTGTGTGTGCTCTGTTTTGTACTCATTGTAATTGCATGCTGGTGGTAGCTCTCGGAGTTCATGTCTTGCTGCTTTGGTGCTGCTTCCCTCCTCCTCTCCACTCTCTTGGGATTTTGTGGCTGGCCAGTCCAAGAGTTCTCTTTCAGACACCCCCACCCCCCAAAGCCCTCAACCAAGAACACCTGCAGCCACCCCCCCATCACCCCATCAGCCCCCCCGAGAGAAACTCTCACATGCGGTCACGGGCGTTCTGCCTACTGCGTGCACTGACACATATTCGATGTTTGCGTGAGAGCCTGTTACTCTCCAGGGATTATGCATGTGTTTATGTGTTTGTGTGTGTCCATGTGTGTCTGTGTGTGTGTGCGTGTGTGTGTGTGTGGAAGAGAGAGAGAGAGAGAGAGTATTAGACTACATGCGAATGACTTCTTCAGCCTTCTGCTTCTAAACGGCTGAGGATCCAAACCATAGCTTGCACCAACAAACTGAGCTGGTCCCTAGATAACACTGAGAGAGGCACACACAGTGGATCACATGCCAAAGCTCATATGCAAAAGTGTTGGTATTTATGGTCTGTTTAAAGTGGTCTTCTGCCAAATGTCACTATATAATCCCTGATCCATTAAAAGAGAAACCACAGAAATGACCTCAGAAAGAACAGCTTGTTCCAGTGATCATAACTGACCAGAGATAAAGAGCAATAAAGATTTTTTTTCCATGTTAAGGACATAAATTGTGGGCTGTGCAGTTAATGCATTATACATCAGTGTCACTGTTACATTTTGAACAGTTATTGTATGCACACACACGTGAAGCATTTCAGCTGCCGACTGATGGGAAAAGCAACACTGTCACACAACGAAAAGAAATATGTGCAATACTGACACAGACCGCATCATATTCATGAACCCTAAAGGAATTACAGGATGATACGTTAACAGCATGTAACAGAAGTTGATACTATAGATGACCCCTCGTTGTAAAGAGGACACTATCAGGAAAAAGGTCATGTGTCATGTTGGAATGGTGTCATTTCACTGTTAATCAATAAACTAACTGGGATAAGTTCTTCTGAACTTTTGATAAGGATGTCTGTATGTGTTTACGTTTGGTAGCAATTAAAATAATTAATTTTAACAAACTTGATAAGAGAAAGAGAAATTGCTTGGTCACAACTACATGTTTCCAG
>JAOXYF010000011.1:7051386-7063016 GCA_028565775.1 Sternarchorhynchus goeldii | reverse complement strand
GTGTGTGTGTGTGTGTGTGTGTGTGTGTGTGTGTGTGTGTGTGTGTGTGTGTGTGCGTGTGAGAGAGAGAGAGAGAGTTGCTGGCTGACTCAAGCATATGATTCCCCTCCACCATTATTATTTATTGTTCCCTTTTATAACTCTTGGGTCAGTGAGTGTATCTGTGCTTTTTGCAGTTTTAGACACACTGTATCAATCCCCCTAAATGGGTCAAACATGAGCAAGCCTTCATCTGATTGACTAATCAATGAGATCTCACACTGCAAGTGTGTAAAGTAGGACAGGGTTTGGCTGCTGTGAATTACTGTCTTTCTAACTTTCTCAATCTCACACCCACATGCACACGCAGCACATCCGAGACGTGCATGTATTTTTAGCAACTAGCTGCGGTGAATCGTTAGTCACATGCCGCCGGTTCTACTCGGTTGTTATGGTCAACGTGCCCCTGCGTCGCTCGGGCACGTTTTCATAGCAGAGACGCCCTTTAACCCTTGTTACAGGACAATGTCACATGAGCTGACCTTAAAGGAAAACTTTGAGCATAGCTGCTGATGTGAAGATGTAAACCTGGAAAGAACAACACAGCTATTTTCAATTTGCAGAAACCGAAGCCAATCGCATCACTTCCTGATCAGTCCATCGTCCACAGGATACTGGGAATGCGTCAGATGACACATGGATGACACAAATATCCAGAATGCAATGCAGAAAAACTGCAATCGTAGTAGGAGCCTGAATGAAAACATTACAGGGGAACAAAATAAACAAATGTGTGTTAAAATAAGATACATTGTAAACACAAGATAATTAGGAGCTTCTTGAAGCTTTATGGTATAACTACTTGTACTTTAATAAAAGATTAAATCATTCTCAAGCTTGTACATCAAACGACAAAACACAATCTTACTAGAAGGGTGGGCAAATTTACATTAATCTGAAGTACCTTTAGAATTTAATTGAAGACAACACAAAAAAGAGTTACTGGAGCTCTTCATGACTGCAAAGGGAGAAAGATCCGGTGTAGTGCGGGCATCCAGTGACATGAGGACACCACGGTGACCCCCCCCCCCTCGGTCCGTTTGGATTTTTGGGTGACCTTTTGCTTGAACTATTGGAAGAGAATTAAAAAATGGTTTCTTTAAAGAGTGTAGGGTGATGTCTACGGTCATAACAGTATAAATAAATGCTCTTCTCCTCAGCCTCCAGTCCTGGGTCAGTGTATTTTTGAGGGGTGTATTTTACTGAACAAGTGACACCTCTCCAGATTAACCGTGTTCTCTCCTGCACTGCTGTAATGAGTCAGTCATGCTTCACGAACAGTCCTGCAGGCAGCCAAGCCACGGGAAGGTACTGCCAAAAAAACAATTCAACAAAAAGCTAGGTAAGTAAAGGGTGGTTCTGCAGCAAGCTGAAAGCACGCTCTGCGTTTGGGAGGGTACAGAGAAAGGCAGTTCTCCGAGAGAAAAACAGCCAGCCATGGGGCAGAGGGAGTGAAGAGGGAGGGAAAAGAAAGGGCAAGAGAGAGAAAACTGGTTTCAGAAGCACAGCTGTGGCCTCCCTCCTATTATTTCTATGTGCCAGCAATAAATTTGATTAGGAGAAAGAGATAAGGAGTTAGGGAGGAAAACCAGAGAGATATCGAAGCAAGTGTGCTCTCACATGCCTTTCTGAACATTTATTGTTTTTATGACCTTTATAATTCCTGTAAAAGCATTTCATTTTCATGTCATATCACAATTAATGCCACAATATTTACATAATTTTAGTGTGTTGTATTTGTTGATATGATGAACATAACCAAAAGGTATTCTTTGTCAAGAGTTAATTATAGGTTATTAAAATAGAACTTGGGCCATAACAAGTGTGCATGTTTCTCCATGGTAACAAAAGCTGAGGCTTGTTTGTTTCCAATTTTTTTAGATGACTAACACCACTCATCACCAGTATCAGTTTGTAAAAACGTTCAATGTAGTTTTGCTATGTAAGTCTGATGCACTGATGACTCATGGACTGAAAGGACACGAGAGCAAAAACGAGAACATGATTCACTCTCAGGCTGTTTACTATGAGCTGCAGAAAACATGACAGTGGTCTGTCTGTGTGTCTCCCGAAGCTCCACTCACAATGTTATGATTTGCATGTGTCTGTCTCGACAGTGCTGACCTCACATCACTTCCATCAGCTGCACAAGTACCTGTCCCATCCCAAATTTTCAGTTCTTACAGATTTCAAAGTTCTTCACAGTCATAGAGCTGAGCTTCTGTAAGTCCACATGCCCCACCCACACAGATAAGACTTCCATTTCTCAACATAGTATAGTATGGTACTGTAACCAACCCCACATTCTGTTATTATTCCACTACTAAGTGATTCTTAGTACATATACTGAATCTTGTCAGGGTTTCAAGAGTACTGGACAGGAACATAGAAAGCTGGAACAAAACATATGAAAACTAGCCAGCTAGCTAATAGCATCTATCATCAACTACACCTTTTAAATATTTAGTTACACTTTAAATATTAGCATTTGTTATAACCTTAGATGTAAAGTATATATTTACATGTTATTACTGAATAACAAACTTAGCATCTTAAGCATGTATTAAATGAATATATTGACATTCTGTGTCTTAGTCAGGGTCCCAACTGATAGTTTTGCATGATATATTTTTCTTTTTTTAAATCCTGATAGAGACGTGTTGCATAAAATATTGCTAGAGATTTTATTCTCCAGACTTTCAGCAGAGAGAGCAAAACTTTAGAACTCAAATTTAGAACACCACTTCTTTTAACTGACGTTCTTGACTTCCATGTTTCTAAAAATGTAATGAACTATTTTATTATGCAAAAACATGAAGCGACTTGTGAAAGGACCTCAAGGGTCTTTCTGCACATCCGGAGCCTGTTATTTCCATTTCGCAGGTAACATTGTACAACATGATAGCAATGTAGTGTTAGACTAGGGTAGGGAATAGTTTTGGATTCAGATTGCAACTGGTCCTTGCAGTACCATCCTGTCCTGTTTAAAGTCTTCAATGTCTTCTATGTACTGTAAGGTTTTAGTGCAGTATTTCTCAACCCAGTCCTTGGGGCCAAATGCAGTCTCCATTTTTTAGCTCTGTCCCAACTCCCAGCACTCCTGAAGCCACCTGGCACGTGTGTAGCAGGAGCTGGAGCCAAAACATGGACCAGCATACCGGGTGACATGGACTGGGTTGAGAACAAGCATTTTTAGAATGATGCAGGGGGTGCTTAGCTCCAGTCCAGGACATCTGTGTCCCTGCACAGTTTGTCTCAACCCTAATCTAACACACCTGACTCCACACCTGACATGGTAAGTTAACCAAGGCCCTTGTGGTAGCATCTGAATATTAGAGCCAGGATGATTGGAACTAAACTTTCCAGGGTGGTAGGTGTCCAAGACCAGAGTTGTTGTAATGGCTTCCACATTTTGGAATTCATGCCTGCAGAATTTCAGTGACATCTCACTATATCATCCTTCAAGTTACCATTAAAACCACATTTCTCTTTGCATTGTTATGGCATCCTGTCAGTGATTAGTAATATTAATGTAGATGAAGCCACCCCCATATTTAGTGTGTAAATGCTTTTGTCTCCAGTATGATCACTATCATTCATGGTATTTGTGTACTTTTGTTCTGCCATGTTGCTTTTTCAACTTATGGTAAAACATCCTTTGTAAACCACCATTTGCTGTCACCACTTAGTACCACTGTACAAACAGAAGTCAGATTCAAATAACTGACATATATTTAAATCATAAAACATATGTAGTTCATGAATTCTCTACCAGGCCAGAAGTTCAACATACATTTATAGCCTGTGATCTCAGAGCTGTGGCACAGTTGGTGGGGGTTGTGGGGAAGAGAACAAATGCAAACTGTTTACACTTTATAGTCCCAGAAGCACCTCCTCTCAAACATAGCAGCTATAATTACTGGCTAATGCTAAACTGTAATTTTTCTAGGTCACACCATTTTGTCTTTAATTGCAATATGATGCCTAAGTTTCCCCACATCTGCTAGCCTAGCATTTTCCCTTCACTGACGGCACGGCCATCTTTTTTTAACCTATTCCTGCTGTTAATGATTTTATGCAAATGTTATGTTAATGACTTTATAGTGGATTTGTTTTTTTCTGTAATACAGCTTATCTGTTTCAGGTAATATACAGGTCACAGATGTAATATAGTAGGCTATATAAGACTATGCATGAGGAAAACAAAACCACACAGCTCCTCTGTCTATGCACAGCTTTCAGTGGAAATTTTTTTGCACCCCTCACTCCCCTATCCAAACAACCCTGGGGGCTTTAGTACTGTGGAGGGAACCTTGAGTCCCCATTGGATAAACAAATAAATTTGTCCCATGTGACACCAAACTGGGGCACAGCTCCACTGCTGTGTTTGTTTTCCATGCTAGTGTAATTAGCAAAAAAATCCAAACAACCTAATAGCAGCCATGCTTGGAGCTTTTAAATCAAACCCATCCCATAAGGAGACGAGGGGTTGTGGAGGTTGTGGGATTGTCAGCCATGTCATTTGCATTCAGCAGAGCATGGCAGTACACAATGAGTATTAGCTGGACCTTTGGAGTTTAGCCAAGTGCAGTCACAGCTTAATTGCTCCATCCACCCCCACCCCCACCCCCCACCTCCACACCCATCAGGAAAATCGCTCAGCAGAGGCAGTGGCTATTGTTTAGCCACTGAACGCTGTAGATTCTTTTCTGCGTAGAGGATTTTATTTTATGCTTTCTCGCAAAATGTTACAGTATTTTAAGGGGAGTGTGTTATGAGTGGGATAATCAAAGTGCCGTCTACTTCTAGAACATCAGTGGATTCTCTCCAAGTTAAAAACGTTAGAGTGGGACAGAAAGACCCAGCAGGCCTCAGTCCGGATGATATGTGCAAAGGTGCAGTACTAGGACCTATCACTATTAGTCACTTTGGATAAGAACATCTGTAAAATGAAAATAACAAGACATTATGATGGATTTTTAAGCAGTCTGGCATAAATCTATCAGTTTGCATTGTAAATCTTATTGAATAACATTAGAAGACCTAATGTGTTTAGTTTAAGGGTTCATCTGTGTTATTGACTCATCAGTTTTCACTAAATTTACATTCAGCACATCAATTTTCAGAGTAATAACAGCCAGATCTGTTAGGGCCTGCTGACTACCCTCGATGTCATTATCAGAGATAAAATCAAGAACTGCCTGGAAGATAAGCCATAGAAACCCACTGAATAAGGTGTTTACTGTGCTTAATTGACTGCTGCTCTCACTTTGGCAGCAGTAAATTGCAGTGCAAGCTGGAACAGATTTGACACCTTCCTGTATATGGCCCCATGTTGCAATCCTGTGAACTGCCAGCTCAGCAGCTGTGAACAGTGAATGGTGATTGTTCTATGTGGAATGACTCTCAATCTGTAGACTTCCATGTAAACCTCTACCTTCATATTACAAACAGTACAAATCTTGCTTTCTTAGATCATTGCATGGATCTCAAGAAGACCTAATTACTCCAATCTGAACACACACCCATTCAGAATCAAGGCTGGGAATGCCACATGCCCCAACCAATGGTAGTCCCATAGACTAACAAAGTTAAACAGCGACTACATAGACAAGTTTATCAGAGCCTGGCTAATCCTGAGCATTATGTCAGGTCCGCGGCAGCAGAAACATTAGCTTTGCGCCTGCTTTTCCTATCCCCTGACACACTGTAGGATTGTTTACACCAAGTCTTATTTCCTGTTTTTGATCAGAATTTTGCAACCCTTGCAATTATTTGCTCTCATCACAATAAAGATCCAACACTTAATGTACTCACACTGAAAAACCGGTCAAACCTATTTAATCACAAAGGAAAAAGTATGTGCATAGTAACTACAATAGTAAAATAGGAGCTCATATATTATGTCTAATATTTTACATTGTGGTCAATTGTTCAGTTTGGATTTTTCATTCTACTAGTGGTTTTGAGATATTTCTGTCTCAGTCTGTAGAGGGAGAATGAAAACAGAGTGTCTCTGTACCTGCTTCAAAGTTTCTGTATTGGCTCTGCAGCTCACAGAAGTAAACACTATAATCAATAACCAAGACCATATGATCTCTACAAGGTACATGCATTGTTTACTTCCACTTCCAGCATTAGTCAGTTTGCTAGATAACCCATTCGGAAGTAGAAAAGCTTGCCTGTTTTTCTTTGTAGCTCAACATGTCAGGCAAAAATAAGTACTGAAAATCAAATAGGTTTTATCTGCTTTACTAACAGTTATCCTGAAGCCTCTGCATCTTGAAAGATCTAGAGGATCTTCACAAGACCAAATCTTGCCGCAAACATCCTCGTCAGCTAGGCAGAGTGGCCTACCACATCCTTTGCCACCTGCAGGCTTCTTGGTAAAGACATAAAAAAACTTGGGCATTATCAATGAACCACAGAGTCTCATCAAGTACTAATTATTAAATGTGTCAAGTAGGCCATGATGACTGAAGTACTCTTTATAAAGAGATTTTTAGGGCAGAAAGAGTGGAGAAATCTCCCCAGAAAGCACACAAATATAACATCAGTGGTAGAGGAGGTGGTAGATGAGGTGGTAGGGAAGGTGTTTAAGACATTTTCTCCTCCAACACCAGCTTTTATTTACCATAGCACAGCATTTAATAAAGTGCACACACACAGCACAAAAAAATTCACAAAGAAATCCACATAACACATGAAGATGGAAACTTTAGAAGATTTCTGAAAGCTCTAATTAGCTTCAAACAGACAGCACTAAAGAAACCAGAAACAGCACAACAATGGTACATTAGGGAAATAGCCAGAGCATAACATTAAAGCTAAACCACAGCTTTGGTGGAGCACAAGCTCACTGCACACTGGGAAGCTAAGCTGAGCCCTCCTTGCCTCATCACAGACACCACAATATTGTGAGTTTATGAATCATGGCCCCTGGTTTGTTGAAATGTATTGTGTTTTAGATTACCAGTGGGAGAACCACTTGAAGACCTTTGATGACAAATGTTAATCAGTGACACTAGTTATTATTTAAACAGATTTGTTCAGCCCTTTTAATTATGTCAGATCATTAAAATGACAGATCATAGTAAAATGCAAAAGTACAGAGTAGTGAAGAATCAGTAATGAAGAATAAGATAAGAGTAATAGTCAAAAATCATCTGGTTTTGGGGTTTGTCTTGCACTTGCATCTCCAATGCACCTGTTGTCACGTTTATTTGCACCAAAGTAGGTGCAACAGATTCAAAATTACTTATGCTTCCTAACTGGACAAACTGATATCCCTGCAGATTAACTGACTTGGTGTTATATTGTGATGATTTAGTGTTCCATTCATTTTTCTAAGGAGTGTAGTTAAAATCTTTGGTTTTCAACATCTCCTTGGAGGCTAACAGTTTCCACCTAAACACTTGCACAGGTTTGTGATCATGGTAATCTTGTTGTGCTTCCCGACAAACCATGTTTTGCTTCTGCTTTTCAAAGTGGATTACAACATAGCATAAAGCTAAGCTGACATAATCACCTTGCGTGTCACAGGAGGGCAATAAAACAATAATTGAGGTATAAATGACTCACAGTGACTCCAAACTCCTTGGAGTTGTCAGTCACATATTAATCAGCACTTGTGTTCTCTGCTACAGGAGTACTCAGACCATCCAGCTACACTTTACACCTCATATTTGTAATCAGCTTTCCTCCACAACACTAAATGGAACATTTCAATTGCCTCTTGTTACTGATAATTCATATATCTAGTTATACAGTCTTTAATTTAATTAGTGGCACCACACTGTTTGCACTGTGTGGAACACCTTCTGCTTGATTCCCCAAAATTACAAATTGGAATCGTAATTATTAGTAAAGAAGTGACTCTTTTCCTTTTTTCCAGCTGTAAATTTCCCAATTTTACCAGTGCAAAACAATGTATATCTTGAAGCAGATACCACCTATTCTGGTGTAGCTGTTTACAAATTTACATGCAGACTTTAACAAGCCTGCCAGCATGAAGAAACTGCTCGAGATAGATGTGCATGAGCAAACCCCGTCCCACTTATACTACCGTCTAATGCTATTTTCAACTAATTATTACCTAAATGCTAAAATGTTCAATTGCAATTGTTTAACCAAATAGATGAAAATAAGTAACCACGGGACACTGCAAACAACTGAGACATAAGAGCTTTGTTTTATTCTATCTGAACATATAGAGCACCTAAAGAAACACAGTTTTGGCACATAATTTGCCATATACTATATGCATCCATTCCAAGGTAGAATCAGTAGTAATAGCCACTGGGATTTGCAGCAGCGGTAGTGGAGGGAGGCAGAGGTGCATGCTGGGAAGGGTGTGCCACAGCTGTTCAGATCCGCAGGAGGTGAGGATTGCGCAAAATCCACAACTTTGTTTATTGCCAACACCACTTGGCTGGAGTAACCCAGAGGAGCTGGCTATGGTCCAAACCTGGAGTAAATCAGCACTGTCAGGGAGAAACAATAGCTTGTGGCAGGGTGGAGAAAGGGAGAACCAACAGCTTGTGGAGGGGTGGAGAAAGGGAGAACCAACAGCTTGTGGATGGGTGGAGAAATGGAGAACCAACAGCTTGTGGAGGGGTGGAGAAATAGAGAACCAACAGCTTGTGGAGGGGTGGAGAAAGGGAGAACCAACAGCTTGTGGTAGGGTAGAGAAGGGAGAACCAACATCTTATGGAGGGGTGGAGAAAGGGAGAACCAAGTTCAGAGGGGTGGGGGTTGTATTTGAGAAACAATGGTTTGTCCAGGGAGAAATAAGATTGAGGTGAAAGACAAATGAGAAATGATGTGCTGTTTTGAAAGCTGATACTTAAAAAGTTTTTTGTGTGTAACACGTCTCTCTAGAAATGTTAAAATGCTTGGATGACGGATCCATCGCGTGAGTAGATGCACGCAGAAATTCATCCAAACATCCACTTGGTTTAATCCCTCCCCACGCCACCACCTGTTTTTTTTTTCCCTGAAAACTTTTCCTTATCAAAGTGAGACGCACAAAACTGGTAATTTGACATCTCGGTTTGCCATCCAACAGACTCAGTAAAGCGCATTAGCTGTACTGGACTGTGTGTAGCCTGCAGGCATTATCTTCTTGTTATGGTTTCTCTCTTGAGGCACGCGCTACATCACAGCGAGTGTCTGTCTGGAGAACCGACACGAGCAAACTTTTTCTCTCATTACCGGTCACCACCTGCCAGGTGAACCAGGTGTGAACTTGTGTCTCACTATCCTTAAAACAGAAAGAAGAAGAAATGGAGAGAAATTGAGAGGAACAACGGGACAGATTATTTTCAAAGCTGACACTCCCTTTTTTCACAGCCTGTTTGTTGACAAAGAGGTTGTTTCTTGGGTGGTGAAATCTACAACACAAATTAGCGTCAACAAATGAACTGCCAAGAGCATGAATGAATTTGCAGAGAAATGCATATGTTACATACTATGATACTTAAGAAAGTATGTATGGTAGAATTATATTGGTGCGTATAGTGTCTCCTTTAAAGAAAGGTCTCTAGAAATTGTGTGCACAGCAATTCCCTGGAGTATGAGAAAAATAGAGTTCACTGGGTTTCTAATGGCGTACTTGCTTTTCAGGTCCCTCCCCTTAACCACAGAACTGTGTGTGTGTGTGTGTGCACGCGCATGCATGCATGTGTCACAGCTGTGAGACTGGGAATTACTGCTTCTCATAGTCCAACAAAAGGGCTGTGCTCAGTTTGTGCTTGGTAAACAAAGTTAGCTATCTGATCATCTGTGGTGAGCTTTGCAGAAATGCTAACAAAAGAGCTTAATATATCAATACTTGTAATTGTAGTTCCTTGTAACTAATTGTATAGTAACATCAACAATATTTTTTTCTGTAAATTTCATAGAGGTTCACTAAATCTCCCTCTGATGTTACTATGGTTATGAAACATAATGGGTAATTTGAATCTGAAGTCTTAAGGAAAATCTGACTGGAACAATAAACACAGGTCTGTCCTGCTCTCTGTTAGCATATAAAGACTACAAACCTCACACAAAGTCAACATTACACATGTCTTTCATTTAGAACGTGTTGCATGTGCTGAGTCACAGTGGCTATCACTGCCTGTAACAGCACTGGCATGTGTGTATACTTTGACCAGGATTTATGCATGTATGTATGTATGTACAGTATCTCACAAAAGTGAGTGCACCTCTCACATTTTTGTAAATATTTAATTATATCTTTTCATGAAACAACACTGAAGATATGACACTAGTCAGTGTACAGCTTGTATAACAGTGTAAATTTGCTGTGCCCTCAAAGTCACTCAACACACAGCCATTAATGTCTAAACCACTGGCAACAAAAATGAGTACACCCCAGTGAAAAGTGAAAATGTCCAAATTGTACCCAAAGTGTCAATATTTTGTGTGAACACCATTGTTTTCCAGCACTGCCTTATCTTTCTTGGGCATGGAGTTCACTAGAGCTTCACAGGTTGCCACTGGAATCCTCTTCCACTGCTTCATGATGAAATCATGGAGCTGGTGGATGTTAGAGATCTTGCATTCCTCCACCTCATGTTTGGGGATGCCCCACAAATCTTAGGTCTGGAGACATGCTCGTCAAGTCCAGCACCTTTACCCTCAGTTTCTTTAGCAAGGAAGGAGATGTGTTTGGGGTGGTTATCATGTTGGAATACTGCCCTGCGGCCCAGTCTCATAAAGGAGGGGATCATGCTCTGCTTCAGTATGTCATAGTACATGTTGGCATTCATGGTCCCCTCATTGAACTGTAGCTCCCCACAGCCAGCAGCACTCATGCAGCCCCAAACCATGACACTCCCACCACCACCATGCCTGACTGTAGGCAAGACACACTTGTCTTTGTACTCCTCACCTAGTTGCAGCCACACAGACTTGACACCATCTGAACCAAATACGTTTATGTTGGTCTCATCAGACCACAGTTTGATCCAGTGTGCAGCATATGTTCTGAGTACTGACAGACTGACCCCCACCACTTTAACCTCTGCAGTAATGCTGGCACCACTCATGTCAAAAGCTGGATATGATGCTGAGCATGTGCACTTGACTTCTTTGGTCAACCATGGTGAGGTCTGTTCTGAGGCGAACCTGTTCTGTTAAGCCGCTGCACCACCATGCTGCAGCTCAGTTTCAGGGTGTTGGCAGTCTTCTTATAGCCTAGACCATCTTTATGAAGAGCAACAATTTGTTTTCAGATCCTCAGAGTTGTTTTCCATGAGTTGTCATGTTGAACTTCCAGTGACCAGTATGAGACAGTGTGAAAGTGATAACACCAAATTTTGCACACCTGCTCCCCATTCACACCTGAGACAAGTCACATGACCTGAGGGGGGGGGCTAATTGGGCAGAATTTGGCCATTTTCACTTGTACTCACTTTCGTTACCAGCAGTTTAAACATTAATGGCTGTGTGTTGAGTTATTTTGACAGCACAGCAAATTTACACTGTTATATAAGTTGTACACTGACTACACTATCTATCTATCTATCTATCTATCTATCTATCTATCTATCTATCTATCTATCTATCTATCTATCTATCTATCT
>JAOXYF010000011.1:7017873-7045910 GCA_028565775.1 Sternarchorhynchus goeldii | reverse complement strand
ATCTGTCATACTGTTATACTGCCTGGCAGAGCTTTAGGCTGGTTAATGCTGGATTTGGAACAGCCTTTGAACACAGACATTAGTCTACATTAGTTTATTCTCATTAAACATTAGTTTATTCTCATTATCTGTACTGTGTTCAACCATCTTGCAAAAAGCTGAGAACCTGGTGTATATTTGTAATCCTTTCCTGATAGGACAAGCAGACCACTAACCACATGCTTACCTTCTGAAAACTTATAATAATTGTGTCTGGAAAGAGGAAGTGCAAAGCATTACAGGAGGAAGTGCAGATGAAGCTGGCCTGTCACGATGACTCTGTGCTTAGATCAGTTGATTATCCTAAACATCTGGATACATAACCTCCTGAGAAACTGGTGCTTCAGGATGGTAACCCAAATGACAACATCAGTTCCATCCACAGCTCTGAAGCCTTTGGGGCTAGGAAAGGCCTGACTCTCCTGAGGACAGGAAGACAAGCCTGAGTGGGTGTCTGTGTATTCTGAAGTGCTGTTTAGAAAGAGCAAAGCTGTGCTGCCTCACATGTGTCCTAAAACCAGTCCCTTAACCTTCTGTCTGATGTTCTGTCTGATGTACTATCTGATGTTTCTCTGCTGACTCTACCACCCAAAAAAAGTGAGCCATCAGTGTGTCAGAAACTATCCACTGATGAAGTGCTGAAGGACAGCTAAGACAAACTGCATGGTAATACTCTATGGAATGGCCAGTACACCTTCTGAGTGACAGGGCTTTGTTACCAAGGTCCTCAATGACATTTGGTTTGGTACACTGATCATGTGAATACAGTATTGGCAAGATACTGAAACACAAGTTGTACATAAAGAATGACAAGAAATGGTCAGTTTCACATACCATGTGTCCTGCTATTTCATTACTGCTTGCTGTGCTCAAGATACGGTCTATGACAGTGTCCAGCAAGGCCTTTGAAATATTTTTTTTCTTTTGATAACAGGCATGATGCCATCTCTCAATAGACTTTGTTATTTCACATCTTACCGAATCAGGAGCAGCTACAGTCCTGGTGGGGGCCAGCTGGCTTTCTCCTGCTGTATCTTCGTGGTTTCATGTGCCCCTACTGCACTGCAAATGGTGACCCCCAATAATTTGAAAAGATCTGTCAGAAGATGGAAAGCTCAAGCTGATCCTTACTGCACAACCTGCCCCAGTAGGGGAGAGATTATGTATTTCTATCAACATTTCTTTACTGTGAGACCACCATGCATTTACTGTGCATAAAGTTGAGTCTCTTCAGGATCACGAGGAGGATGCCTCTGTCCTCAGGCCTATTTTCATGACCTTCTGAAGAACCCTGGACAGATATACATGCCCTATTGAAATTCAGTGCAAACTTTGAAATGAAATCAGAGTAGTTATAGCTTTTCAAAGTGAAACAAGTGGATGCAGTGCCTGCTGGTGTATTTCACTCAGTGAATTTTGGGAATGCATTACACATGTTACAAGAATATGCAGCAGTCAAGCCAAAATTGAATGTAATGAACTGTTCATTGACTAAGACTAAGAAAAAGATTATTAAGATTATCAGTTTATACTATAGTACAAACTATTTTATACTAATTTTATACAAGCATACTGGAGAAAACGGCTATACTTTCCATTGGTTTTCCATTGGGTTGGACATTACATTGATTTGGACATCAACTTTCATTTTGGCACAGATACTGCATGTGGGAGTTTTATATACAAATGTAATATGTATCTACTAATGTAATATAAAGACATTGTAGTCTCCTGTGTGTCATTCACTGGGTGTGTCATTCACTTGCAACTGTTTCAAAGAATTGTATATTGTGTTTTAGAATGGCACAAAAATGATTTTGTTCAGCAAATGCAGCATTTCCATAATTAAATGTCCATTTCTTTCAAACTGTCCAGTATTTGATACACTATCCACTATAAAACAACCCCTTTTTCCTAAGTGTAGTTTATATAACATATTAGTTGACTTGATAGAAACTAATGATTGTTATTACATGACTGAGGATAATGAATTGAGTAGGTACTTTAAACCAGTAATTAAGCAATTACCTCACGGCTGGTGTAAAACTACATCAGCAGTTGCTGCTTTCAGTGATCCTTTATGGCTGATTTTAGCATGGAAGGTGTTGAACCCCCTTTTAGTGGTGATTTGCTGTTGTTTACACTTAATACAAAGGGGTGAGAAACTGTAAATCTTATGCTCAGGACCTTATAAGAAATTCAAATCTTTGGAAGTGCTGTCCTCTGAATTTTATGAACTCTTTTGTTCAGGATCCTGACAGGAAAGGGTTAACCACGGCCACTGAGTATTTTGATTGTCTTTGCAGACATAAACAAGAGCCGCACTTGCCTGTGACCCTCGGGCCTGACCCTGGAGATAGACAGTGGGGCTAATGGGTGTCTCTTTCAGCCAGCGAGCAGCCCAGAAACAGAGGGGCCATTGTTCGTGAGCCAGGGGCTGCCAAGACTCTCGCTCCTCCGTGAAAAGTGCTGAGCCAAGCAAGGCTGTAGAGCAGAGGGCTGGCCCAAACTCCAGCCTACACCCCCTCCAGTTCTGCAGGAGCACCACAACAGCGTGGCCCCTGGGGAGGGCTGCTGACCCAGGCGAGATAATCCAACCCCCCCCACGTCCCTCCCCCTCTCCCCTCCACCAAAAACACACGCACACAAACACACATTTCTTGACTCGGCTGCTCTCCTAGTATGTTCCTATTTTCAAGACTACTTGAAACCCTAAGCTACCAGGCTCTTATATTTAACTGCTATGCTGGGTTTTCATCTGTACAGTGGTGTGCCCTACTCAATACCTAGTTCTCAATTACTGTCAGCATATGCAAAGCATTTTCAAGGAACCTATTAATGTGGATAAGCAAAGGTTTGTCAGAAAAGAGAGTAACAGGAACTAGTCTGACTATACATAGCTGTTAGTGAAAGTCTGAGTTATAGTGCCTGAAACAGCTTTAATATCCTCTTTAAAAGAAACTGCAAGGTTCAACAAAGCATTGTGCATATTTGTTTGCTGCATAAGTGACTGCAGTTCTTAAAAATAGATCAAAACATGAAAACACAGTTCTCTGTTCCACAGTGGAGACATGTGGAGTGCATGAGTTGGGATGAAATACCTCTTGCAGTGTTGATCAGGCATGAAACTACACAGCACTTGGCAGGTTTCAAGTGTGTGTGTGTGTGTGTGTGTTTGGCGCTTCAGGCTAGGGAGTTCTCCACATGAAGTTGCAGAACAGGTGATTCTGGTAACACGGAGGTGAAAGTGTACCTGACAATGAGAGTAGAATCCACGTGTCGTGCACATGTGTTTGATAGGGAGAGGTAGGAAACTATAGGTGATGAGTTTCAAAACTATACCCTGCCCTGAAACCCTAGAAAATGTCTTGCTCAATCTTCAAACATGCTAGCACATGCACACACACAATCCAGATTGATGTTTTGACATACATTTTGCTTGTTGCCTGTTCTTTTTTCATGTACTTATTTTATAGCTACTTGGAAAAGCCATTATAAGGCACCTGCATGAAATAGGTCCCTTATTCTCTCGTGGGCATCTCTGTTAATTAGTTAAGCAAGACAATGCTTTACCAAGCAACCTCAGACAAAAATTCTAACTGGCTTTTTAGGCATTAAGTGGGCAACTGTGACCCTTGAATGAAGGACAAGAATTTAGCTTGAGAGGTACTGCTTGGTCTATAAATGGGCAGTGGAGAACATTTACAGCTCTGTGTGTGTGTATAAACTGACAGGCAGTCATTAGTGCGGGCAGGAGGCATGGTATGGCCCACTGAATTAATGACCTCGCAGTGGGAGAGGGAAGCAGCTGGCTGTGCCTCTGCCAAACGGCTGGCTAGTTTCACAACTCCTCGATTTATCCGAGAGAGAGAGAGAGGGAGAGAGAGAGGGAGAGAGAGAGAGAAATCACAGAACAATATGTTCTACCTCAGCACAGTTTGGCTCCACTGAATGTCCTCAAGTTGCTTTACTTTTAGCTGAGTGGGCTTTATGATAAAAAAAACCCTCAAAAGTATTTCAGACTTTAATACACTTTTAATGAAAAAAAATGTACCAATGGGAGAAAAAAAAAAATCAGAAACCATTTTTGTAGAGCAAAGCTCTTATATACAGCATATTGCACTATATAACAAATTGTCTAAACCTTCCATACAGTATCAACATTTTAAAAAAGTTAAAGAGTGCACAGTTCAGTCTCGAAGACACACAGTCAATGTTTACAAAAATGCTACATTTTCGCTGGGTCTCATTTCTTGGTATACAGAGAATGTGTGAGCCTCAAGACTTTGTTGAATCTGAATGAACAAAAAGCATTAAGATCTCAAAAAAAACTTACAATAATGGGTTTCTTGCATCTCATTTAGAATGCCAATTTATATATAAAAAAAGCTCATTATTCTGTTGGTTCTATCCAAATAAAACTGACAAGGAATGGTTACATTAAGAAAGCCCTTATTCCCATTAGATTTACCATACAGTCCAAGATGCATTAGCAATTCATGGATGAAAACCAGAAACTGCAATGTGGAGGGACTACAAGCAAGATATGCTCACATAATTAATAACCAAATTCCTCTTTAAAACTGAAAGTAAGAATAGACTAAAACTACTTTCAAGACACTGTTGGTTTTGATCACAGATAGAGCTCACCGTCAGGTTTTTTTCCTCTTGACCCTGAAGTCTGAAATCAGTGTGCGGACCTCAGGCCCCAGCACTTCCTCTGTATGAACCCCTCCCTCAAACTAATACTGGGCGCCATGATGTGCATGCAATCCTTTGAGTAAAAAATACACATGGGTACTTGTGCCTTGCACCTCAAGAACATGATTCCAGGAGACCATGATTCCGGGAGAACCGTGCCAGAAGATGCCATTTACTCTAACACTGGAGTATCAAAGGACCCATGAGTTTAAATAGATACAAAGTACTTTCCAGTGCATGTAAACTGAGAAAATAATGATTAAAGTAAAGAAAGTTCTAGTCCATTAATATGGCCCAGTGTCTTGATAAATCTTCCCCACTCCGATTTCATCATCAAGTTAATGAGAAATAGTCTAAAGAAATACTTCATCCAAAAGAACTGCATTAAATAGCATTAAGAATGCTAAAATGAACTATTCAATGTATTTTGGTGGGAGCATACTATGGATTAGAAAATCAGTTTCTGTCGGGAATTAATATTCTGACCAGTCACATAAGATACATCAAGATGGCTAAAGGTTTTGTTTCTGGGGAGACAGAAAGAAATAGAACAAAACAGTGGGGTTAGGCAAAGTGTGGATCTCAAGTATCATTGTTACAGTGTAGGGTGGAGTTGGCTAACCCTGGTCCCAAAACACAACACTATCCTTCACTGTCGTATGATTACCTCAGTGTTCTTACTGACATGGTAAATATTTCCTGTTAAATTCGTACGAAGGTGAGGCAGCTATTCACAAACCATCTTACGGCGGATATTCACAAACTTTCTTACAGCAAGATTGTTGACCTGGGACTATGTCTTTCCCACCAGAAAAGAAATATTCCAAAAGGTGTATTTACAAACCAAGAAACATAAATTTTGCTTATGGCCAGTCTTAAGGGAAAGCACAGACCTATGGACAATTCAAAACCTTGACTGGACTAAAAACCAAATCTCCCTTCATAACTCTAGCTCCCCTATCTGCAGAATATAGACCTTTTGGACCAAACTGTAGATACACCACCATACAGTTGGTTGGTTCACTTTTGAGGACCTACAGGAATATAGCTAATGCAACAACAACAACAACTCAGAAGATTATCAGTATCAAAGAAGAACTAAACATGGCTAACCCCTCACCAACCTAAGCCAAGGGGGAAAATGCAATATATTTACACCAAAGATCAAAATAAAAATGGTAAGAAACAAAAATTAAAAATTGCACGCATGAATCTATACAGTAGCAGTGGACCAATATACAGAAAAAATGTTTTAAAAGAAAATAAAATAAATAAAGAGGAAAGAAAATAAATTACAAGCAAATTAATTCAATAAAAAAAAAATTATGACCCAAAAACTTAAGGAGTGTAATATATGAATGGAGACTAGGAGATCTGACTACGGTAGCTATGAGTTAGGAGGGCTACAGTCACTGGCTCAGCGTTCACAGTCTGCAGGAAACAAACTTTCAGCACTTCTTATGACAATCAACATGCTTGAAAAACTAGGCTGTGCCCCAAAGACTCAAAGCTGGCAAGACGGTTTAGTAATGAGAACGGTAATGGTTGATTTGTACCATATCTTTGTACCACGGATTTAAGGCTACAGTTAATCTAAGCAATTCTGGTTGCGACACCTGATGAATGAGCGCATCAATAAGGCAAATAATGATCGGGTATTATGGTCGTATAATAAAGTTGACACTAACCGATAATCGGTTACTTCTTAAATGTATTTCATCAAATCAAAGTTATGGCATCTATGCAAACAGTTCAAACACATCAACTCCACAGAGTTCTTCTGTTAAATGTTGCAAAATAGTAGTTCCTTCATAACCATAATCCACATCTATATACTGATTTGTTTTTGTCATAAAGGTATGTTATGTTCTATTAAAAAAATCAGAAACCAAGTCTCACAAAATATACATCACTCCTTCAAACCAGACAGACAATGTACACATACCTACACACTTTGTGTGTGTATAATATATATATATATCACACACACACACACACACACACACACACACAAACACACAAACACGCACACTCAGACATGCCTATATAAGTGTATAAGTGTCCATCAGTGTCTTCAAAACATGAACATTTCACCAGTCTTAACAATTTACAGAAAGACTTTCATTATCTTTATGAAGAAAAAAAATATTGAAAAAGTAGTGGTCCTACAGAACATTTACACCACTGGAACATTGTATATAGGTCACCTGAAAGGTATAAAAGCAGAAATACAACTTGAAATTACAGAAATTTTAAAACACCCGAGTATCCTGAGAGCAGAAATGCAGTCACTTCACAGACACAGTATTGCTATGAGGCCAAGAAAACAACTGGCCACAATTATCTTCAACAGCCAATGAAAATAATTAATGCTTTGTGTGGTACAAAAACAAACAAACAAACAAACAAACAAAAAAACCAACAAAAAACCTTTCAGTAGAAAAATTAATGATGCATAAAAGGTCAACCTGGACACCTCTAAATGAGAGTCGTTACTAAGGGGGTTTTTAAGGAGTTTTTTGGTGCCAAATGACCAAATTCGCAGTCCAATGCCAAAAGATGACAATGAAATATAAGCTTTAAAAAAAACTAGACTTAATGAAACCTTCATTGAACATTTGAGGAAGTTGATTTGATTATAAAAAGAGTAATAAAAACACATTATCATACACCACTGTCTGTAAACCATCATCCCTGATGGGAAGCTTGTGAGGTTAGATGCATTTGATGGTTCCATGACTCAATCCTCTTCAGCTATTCTCTGTATGATGCTAATAATGCACTGGAAAGTAATGCACTAGTAAATGATAATAGGCACTGCACTCTTGTTCTTCAGGCTTGTATGGAGATGATTATGCCATGTTGCTGTTTAATGATTGGAGCATCTCTTGGGACATACTACTGATTGTTGACAGGCTTATCAGTGAGACCTGAGAACGGCAAACACTGCAGAAAAGAAAGAAGGGGAAAACCAACCATGCATTTGTCTTTCACCAGCCAAAACAAACAAACAAAAAAAGCAAAAAAATATATATATATTTTACAATCAATCATGGGAAAAAAAAAACAAAACCCAAATAAAATCAAAACACTGAAGAATTGGACATATTGAGGTGCAAAAGTCTTTGTTAAAAAAACTGCTTCTTTGGAAATTAGTCAGGCTAATTGTCAAATTGATTGGTATCCTGGGAGATTTTAAAGGGGAAAAAAAAAGACATTTCCAAACCAGCTCACATCCCTTCGTGGTCCTCCATCCCTGGCCCTTCCCTACACCCCCCCCCCATCTTCAGTCAACATTCAGATGTTTAGCAGTCCTTCTGCAGTGTCTGGAGAGAATAAGACCTTCCCAGGACGTTCCAGATGTACACGGATGGAAGTGCAAGCGAAATTAAACAAAAAGTACATACTGTACAAAATACCTCAACAAAGTTTGTTATGAAAATATTCCTGTTAAACAATCTGGTGAACACCATGGCATCGTCTTAAGGAGAAAAAAGGGGAGTCATAGAAATCATACACCCTCCCCACTGCCCCCCACCGTCCTGTGGAGATGTCCGTCTTCCTTCTCCATCTCTTTCCGTCTTCTCCCCCCACCCCGAAAACCCGTGTTGAAAGTTGAACAGTGCCATTGAGTGTTGCGCTCCGTGAGGTGGCCCGGACCAACGGCCGCTCAGACAGGGTGGCCACCTCACCTGAGGTCCGCCCCCCTCCATCGAGCCGCCGGCTCCCTTTCGAACAGGAGCGTGTACAACGCTGAGGCCACACGCAACCAAAATGGCCGGTGGTTCCTTTGGTTTCGGTGTTGCTGAAAGAAAGAGAAACATGGAATTCAGCACCAAACAGCATCAAATATACACACAGCAGCATAACCACGCTACAGTGTCTTATCACTTTATTCGGGTTTATGTTGTACACAGAGGCGTTTCTGATGCAGGACATGATGGTGGCACCAGTCAAGGGCGAGACGAAAAACCAGACGGCAGAACAGGGCCAATATTTCCACAACAGTGACCATCTGTCTGACCTTAGTTTCACTGCACTGATTACTGGCTTGATTCCCTTGATTCAAACACACTAACAAACACTCACAACACTCACCAGTACATTTTAAAGGACTACCTATAGCAATGCACTGCATTACAATCAGAACACAGACTGGCTAATTATTTATGGTGTTGGAGATATCATGTTGACCTGAAGCTGTTGTAAATTAAACGCAGTGAAGGTAGATCATTCGTAATCTACTGCTCATGTGTCTGAGCTCATGTTACTGAGGCCAAACGGGGGAGAATTCAAGTATAGTAATAATCACTGGCACTGGGATGAGATAAAGGGATCGACACACACCCATGCATGCACGCACACACACACACACACACACACACACACACACACACACACACACACACGCACAGCTGTTTTGCTTCACTCAGCATCTTGGTCAGACAGCATGTAAAGCCAATCCAAAGTCCAGTAAGATAAGATGTGCTACATTTCTATACAAACTGCACAAGCCAAAGCCTTCACTGAAGCCTTCAGTCCTAACCCTGCTAACAATAATAGAAACAGCAAAACATCAAAGTTTACAGAAGACATGATGATGTTTAGCATAAAACATAACATAAAAATTTAAATACATAAATACTGAAAATGTTATACTGTAAAGAAGAATCTACATGAATACATTCATGCTCGATAATATATGTATTAAGTCCTGCGACAAAAAATACAGTTTTGAAAAATGAAGGCAGACACTGGCCTGTCTCAGAACAGACTCTTCAGTTTTTTTTTTATTGTCAAGAGATAATGACAGCCTCTGGCTCACCAGGATCATAGCGGGCATTGCAGCACATTGCATAAGCCCCCGCTAGCTCTTCCCTTCCTCCTCGCAGACCAGCGCACACTACCAGCAGGAAGGGCCACGAGAGCCCCCGGAGTGCCACGCCCAGCCGGCGGCGCGCGCTCCGCCCTGGGCCTCGCCTTAAAGGCCAAACGGGGGTAGCAGGACGTGCAGCTTAATTCCAGTTAATTAGCGCTACTTGCTAAGCATCTTTCACGCACGCACAGTTGCTGAACGTCTCTGAAATCCTACCTTCGGCTTGAAGCAAACTCCCTTTAACCAGAGCGAACGTTTAAAATGTAAATGACATCAATCCGATTTAGGAGGAGACTTGCAGAGGCTGAAGAGCAGGCTCGACTGGCACTGAGCCAGAGAAAGCGTCACGCTGCAGGAGCCAATCGCAAAGCAGAGTGGAGACGCGGGAAAGAAGAAGACGACGAGGGGAAGGCCCCGAGAGTGACCTTTAGACGTGAGCAAAACAGAGTGGCACGCAAAGTTCTCTCTCGGTGTGGGTTTGTGTTTGTGCACATGCATGTGTGTGTGTGTGTGTGTGTATGTGTGTGTGTGTGTGTGTGTGCGCCCCACATGGCTAACTGTCAGAAATGAGTCAGAGGCTATATTTAGTAGACGATAAGAGAGGCGAGTTTACACAGACGTTCAGTGTCGTCACTCCCGCGGGTTCTTATCGGCCCTGCGTGCAGGCTGCCCATCAGCTGCACGGCTCCCGAGAGTCCGCCTTATCACGACAGCAGCCATAAACACACACGCACGCACGCACGCACACACACACACACACACACATACATGCGCACACACACACACACGCACACACACACACTAAATGTCAGCACACTCACTGCTATTTAAACATCAGCGTGAGTCAAGTCCCCATGGCTGCACTGAGACAGACAAGCCCTGTCCCATCAGGTGACACCAAGGACCCGTTAAGACTAATAAGGAAAGGAAAAAACACACACACACACACACACACACACACACACACACACACACACACACCAACAGTGCTGTGCATGACTGGTAACATATCTACACATCTCACTGTAAATAATGGTGATGACATATTTCAGGTTAAATATTTATGGAAAATATTTTTGGCATTAGATGTTTCTTATTTGAAAGAGACGTTCGTTTTTTCAGAACATCAGAACCGTTATGTAGAACTGAATTTGGCATGAACCAAACTGTCCATGTAACAAATTACTGGCTGAATAGTTGACAGATTCTCTTCACACAGTGAAACTGCCTGTGCCAATAATGGTAATCCTTTCTTCAGTGCTTCAATGGCCATTGTTTTTCCTGAGGTGCTGTTTTGTTCCTCAGAGAGGTTTGCATGGCTTTTAGACGAACTGTCTGACAGGAAACGTGTCTCTCAAAACACATCCCTTTTTCTCTGGAGCAGAAAAGAACAGCACTGGTAAACATGAGTATCTGTGCCCCTATTCTCTCTCACTGACACACCGCACTAAGACAGAGGACTGTTTTTTTCCTGCACAAGTACACACACGTGCACACACACAAAGATAAAGAGGAAGTAACAGCCCCAGCACACACACACACACACACACACACACACACACACACACACACACACACACACACACACACATATACACCAATCTGCTTTATGGACTCTCATGGTTTCTTTCCTTCTTTCTATATATTGTTTTATGTACCCCTGCAATTTACTTGGAATTGCACGGCAAGCTTGCCTCGGAAAAAAAGAAACAACAAAACCAAAAGAAAGTTATAGCCCTGACAAATCCTCCTGAAAGACAGCTCACCATGGGCCTCCTCTGGCAGACTTGTCAAGAGCGAGCAGCAATTTATCTGTCAGTGTCTGCCGTACGCCCCCCGGCCACGCCCCCGCCCCGCCCCGCCTCGCCTCAGGGCCTCTTTGCCCGGCCGGCCCTCCACACCACAGGACCATCTTTGTTATGCCGTGAATCACCTGCAACTCCCGAATGTTGCCAGTGGCATCAGTGATGGAGCCTAGTAACAAACAACACCGATCAGCCCAGTGCTGGGGGTGCTACGGCGTCCCACTCCGTCCAGAACCAGAACCAGACCACGTGTGTCCAGGGTTAGAGGAGCACACTGGAAAATCAAAATGAGTCACTGGACACCCCCCCCCCAAAATGACTCACTGGACACACATCATAATGCGATCCCACTGGTCTTATCTCTAGTACTTAAAAGTTGCAGATGGGAAGCCATCTCACTGGTGAGGATACTGTATGCTGTGGTACAGAGCAGAATGGTCAAACACAAGCCAAAGAATGATGCTCCTGGAGCTCCTGAAGGCATATTAATAAATGAAAACCAGCATGGCTGTCCACACTCACAAAACGCACCAAAAGCCACAAAAGACCAACCTCAACTCCAAACATTCACACGTTTGCACCTACAGCTGGTGACAGGCTGGTCTCGGACTCAGAGCTCCCTGTGGCTTGCAGTGTGCCGTCAGCGAGCTGCAGGCAGGGTCACACCACCTGACCTGCACAACCAGGCAAAACCCCATTTCAAATAAAACAAATTAAAAAAGGCCTGAAAATAAAAGAAGCTGAGGGGAAAAGGAAAAACCGTGTTGATAACTGCCTAAATTACACCATCAGATCACCCAGGAAACGCAACAGGACCCAGAGGAGGAGCAGAGGGAGGAGGAAGGGCGAGCGCAGACCGCCTCCCGCCCCTCTCCCACCGCGGGAGCGGCACAGGGGGCGCATCGTGGCCGGTCGAGCCGGTGAGACAGGACGTCTGAGGTTGTGAGTCACCCTTGAAGGTGCCGGGAGGGTGGGCACCGTGCCACGCGCAGCCCTGCCCCGCCTCAGCCTGTGGAAGCCGTGGTGGCCCTGTGGCAACGGCGCGCCTGTGCCAACCGCTCGCCCATCGCAGCCATGCCAGTGTCTCTGCCACCCTTTTCTGCGGGTAAAGGCCTGGAAACGGTGGCACGTGCGTGTGAGTATGCATGTGAGCAGCGTTGCCTCTACTACACAGCAGAAACCAAGGTTACCTAAAACACAGTGACTCTTAAAAACCTCTACATCTGGCAACGGTGTTGACGGTAATGAGTAGGAGCTGGAACAGTATCTTATTAAAAGGACCTGCTGTGCTGAGTCTCCTCGAGTGTGTGTGAGTGAGGGTGTGTGAGTGAGGGTGTGAGGAAGCCGTGTGTTATTTAGTAGTGTGCTGTGGAGACTGGGTTGGTTCAGCCGTCTCAGGCAGAGAGTGCAGACGTTGGGAAGGACTCAACTAGAATGTTCCTAAGCACGGCTGTTCCCCAGGACTCCTGTGCCAACCCTCAGCTCACCATCCAGTTTACCTCGCCCAGCCACTTCTCAATATCTCTGAGTGTACATGAGAGAGAGAGAGAGAATGTGTGTGTGTGTGTGTGTGTGTGTGAGTGCGCATGTGATGACAGATGATGAGTGTGGCACAATGATTATGAGACCTGAACCACCAGTGAACTGTGCATAATGAATGAATCAGAAACCAACAGCGGTGGTGTGAGATGTAGTGGTTTGAGTCATTTAACGTCTAGAGAGGTGACTGGTTCAACTGCACCTTCCCTTCTCATGCCCCCCTCCCTTTTTACTGCCAGTGCCTATAATCATAGCACCTCTTTTCAAGAGCACCTCGTGAAAACTGAGGTGGTGGCCAACAATGCATCAACAACTTGATCTGATTTGCTGATGAAACCAAGCAGAATAAAGAGCCATTGTTCTTGTTCAAAGCCAACATCCACAATCCTCCACTGCACACAGACACTCACGCTTTACACGCAATCGCATCAAATTGATAACAATCTTGGCTGGTCATCGCTCTTATATGTGCATGTTCCCTCCCCTCATCACCAATTTATATGTGCGTGCACACACACACACACACACACACGCATGAAGCCAAAAGGATATGGTATGTTGATCCGTAGAGGATATGAAGGAAAACTAACATCTAACAATTTGTGTCAATGTATCAACACAGTAGACTTTTAAGGGAGGAAATGTCTTGCCTAAACAAATGCAGGAGGTGGGAAATACTGTGTTATCTGCACTGGAGGTTGGCCTTTTAGCAAAAGTGATCAGCATTACTCCAAAACTATAACACTATTTCTGGGCATTGTGCTGCATTAATAACCACTTAATAAACTGCATTAATAAACTTGTTACTCATGCAAGATGAGAGCAAATGCATTTTAGCGTTAATGTTAAGCAATAAGGAAACTGGAAATATAACATTCAATGCGATTTAAAAATCACTATTTTTCGGTAATAATGGTGGAATTATGTCAATCGTTCTGAAATGAACAGTGAATTCTTATAGTACAGGTATGAATTACAGCCCAAACCAGCTTGAGTTAAATTGTTGCTAAACAAGGTAATTGACAGATACCTCAGTAACATCATCATATACCACGACATTAAGAAATGTTTTTAACTGTATTGTGTAAAAAAAAACTGTCATTAAGTACTGTGGTGCCCAAAACAGCATTCATGTACTCACTCACCAGCATGTGCTCTTGATAAAACTGGTCACCAATTATCTGAAGCTTTTGGCCGATGCTGGCCTCCACGCTGTGTGCGTGCCGTCGGCGTGGACGCCCCGCCGCCAGCTGGTCGTCTGGGAGCATGGCGTCACCCGGGCGCTCCGGGCGAGCGGCCGGCGCCAGCAGGAGCAGTCCTGCGCTACCTGAACCGGGACAGACAACAAAGGTGAGCATTTCTGGACTCAAACACGGCATGGATGCAGCGACTGCATGAACCCGACTGCTAGCACAAAACCAAAGTGCTACAATCAGTGGTGTTAATAAGGCTCGGAACAGCAAAGCGCCGTACTGTGGCCGACAGGAATAAGCTATTTCTAGTAAACGAGAAGAGGCTATTTCAGGATTTAAGAGCATTGCATGTTACGCTCATTGGGTCCAAGCAAATGGCCAGTCACTGGCCAGACTGTTACCATTTCAGCATGTGCTTAAGACGGCAATAAATAAGACGTCAAAGCCAGATTTCCTGTTTGTTGTGGTTTCTAAACCTCAGACTCTGAAGTTTAATAATAATAAACTACAAACCACAAGGGATGAAAATGAAAAGCATTTTTTTCTTCAAGGAAAGAAGGAAAGCATCAAAGAGATGACATCTCATCCCAAGAAAACATGAGTCAAAGGTCTGACTTTGACATTCACTGAGGGAAACTCAAAGGAAGGTCAATCCCGAAGAGCCCAGAGGACACAGAACTATAAACGCAACAGCCTCAACACTAACAAGGGAAACAATTAAGAAGGGTATTACAGTCCTTCACCCCCACCCCCACCCCGACACAATGGGACTATTAACCCATTAATGACATTTAGATATTGAATTTGATATGTCATATCAAACAGCTCCTGGTCCTTGGAAAGTGCGACTAATAAAGGAACACTGTGAGAGGCTGGTCATAAACGAACACAGACATTACAGACGGTCAGGTTTAAACCTCGCTTGCCTGTGACCGGGCAGCCTGCCAGCGGAGCAGCCCTTGCGTGCCGTCATTTGAATTGCAAAGTGACTGGGTACACACACAGACACACACACACACACACACACACACAAGCATACAGGTAATAAAAGCTGTGGAGGCGAGGACTGGCAGACGCCAGGCAGGGTGGGGGAGGGGCGAGGGCGAGGCTGAGAGGGCGACACACACACACACACACACACACACACACGAGTCCCCCGGGCGCCCTGGGGCCGCCGCTTCTCTCGGGTTTCCGAGGGCCGGCCTTACCGTAGAAGAGATGGCTGGGCTCTTCGGACACGCCGCAGGGCAGCATACCGTTGAGCCTGGCCAGCGGTCGCCCAGGGGTCTGCGTGCCGCGCTCCTCCTGCTTTAACCCGGGGGGGGAGCGGGACCAGTCCTGTATGAGGAGAGACTCAAACACATCATCCTCTTCGCCCGCCATGAGCAGGAGCCCCCCCACGCGCTTGGCTCCTGCAGACACAGGGAGCAGAGCAGGGCGTTCAGCATCGTTACAGCCCATCAAGGTCATCACACGGACAGCTCCGCAGATGGAGACTTTGTGCCAAACTTTCTCTCTCACGTCACACAGAAGCACAAAGACACGGTCTCTCTTGATTCTAAAATCACCACAACAAAACCCAAAGTGCTTTCTGTCCATAACCAGCACTTCACCTAAGGAATAATAACACTAAAGATAAATCTGTGGATACTGGCTGTACTGATTTAGACAAACAGCAGCAGATGAAACCACACATCAGGACTGTGGTTAGACAACTGGTTTACTATATTTAACTTTCCCATGGTTTGGCAAGGCACAGGCAGAAAATGTGTCGGCTACTTTTGCCGGGTTCTGCAATGGAGCCTGTGTGGTTTTTGTGAATAACGACAGTTCAGTGATAGCCGAGACTGTTTGCCCTCAGAGCTCCATCATGTCATTACCACAGTACAATTACACTGCACAAGACACAGAAGAGGGGAAACACTCCCACCCGCATTCACATCTACACACCCACCAGAAACCCTCCACCACTTTTATTTTTGTTAGGGCTAGGCTATGTAAGCTATAATATAACGGGTACGTAAAACTCAAACACCATTAGGCCTGTCTCATAAAAACACTGGACCACAGCAACTGCCTAAACACATCCAGTAGATCAGTATTGACTGTTCTTGAATAATGAAAACCTTATGCAGCTAACTGGTAAACCACCTTAACTTGACCACCTTAAGAAAAGAAAAGTGCATGTACTGTTCATTTTCACCAAAAAATTGTGTACTGCATCCTGACCTAGCTGGGTTCTACTATATTCTGTGCCAACAGCTGATACAGCTTAAGCTCCATTTTTGAGCGTGAAAGATCAGAGCACTGCAGCCTGAAAGTATCTACGCATGTGTGTGAACCACTTGTGTGTGTTTGGGTTCACCTCATTCTGATCTCACCGAGTGTGTGAATGACTACACGGAGTGTGTGAATGACTACACTGAAGCAAAGCGACATACAGCTCCCTCTGCTGCTCCGCGCACATACAACTCACATACGAACACGCGCCCGCACACACAGTAAGCATATATATATAAAAAGATATTCACTGAGATGCCAACATTCATCAGTGTAATCACCCATTTTTGAACATACCCTTAATTTTATCATTTGGCAAGAACTCATCCTTGCTAAAGTCCCCGGAGAAAGGACGCACCAGTCGTTCGTTTTCTACAGATGCAAGTGTAGTGTCGAAAATAAAGGCTTTATTGCACTAGTTTAAACGCAGTTGCCAGTGTGACCTGTAACCCCTCAATTTTCAGTGCCAATGATTATGAAATTTGAATTTGACAAGACAGTCTGAATATGACACTTAAAAACATTGCCCGAGGTTAGAGAAACACCCCCGCAAACGCACCCTGACACATAGAAATGGGCGAGTAAACGTTCAGAAAAGCCACCTCCGCAATGAACCGGCACATCGCACCGCTCGTAAACATCTTAGATAAAAACGTTTTTGTTTTTTTTTTACAAATGTGGGCTGGTGATACTGAACTATCACTTTCGAATAAGCTAAAGCTGATCATGGAATCGCTTCCCATAGAGAAAGGATGACCCCGTGTCAGAATTCAACTTTTTTGAGTAACTACATCGACGCTTTATCCGCGCCGAAAATCTAGGCGAGTTATTATCCATCAAGCGAAGTAACCGAGAGCGAACCACTCGTCACTTGCTCCACATCAATGTCCATCAAGCTTGCGTTTACAATAGTCTGCATAGCGTTTTTATTTGCAATGCAAATATTCTTTTGAGCCAAAGGCAATTTATACAGTACATCTGCGTGACCTCACGGCGGGTAGGCAGTTTATTAGCCGCATATACCAATATTAACTAACATTATAAAAGCATTTCCTTTTAATCAAGGTAAGGTCAGAACTTGCAGGGTAATGGAGCGGAGTTTACCATACAACGGACTCGGCAGGTTATTTTTTTTTTACTTTTAACTAGCAACCTTAGCAATGTTATCAGCTATGCCTCACTTATAGCTTCATCTAATGTCGATCGTAGAGCTATCTACTTTATTCCTCCCCTAGTAAAATAGTACAAAGTTGCTGTTAGCCAGCTAGCTAGGTGGCTGGCTGAATCTGAATAGAAACAGTGCAAAGTGGTGACATAAAGCTACGGACTGCAGCTAAATCCCTACTAAACAACGCGGCTTCTGCTAACTCTGATCAGTGTTGGTGATTACACGACAGCAGAATTTTTGGGCAGTTAGCTATTAAATTAGTAACAGGTTTATCTACTAATGTGGGTATCCTAAGTCTTATTAGAGCTAAACTATCCTAGGCGGTATCTGTCAGCCGCTACCCGAGCTAAAACTACGCTATCTGGTCAAAATCCCCTCACCGGTGGAGTATCACATACACAGACCGATTCGAAAACCATCTATAACCGCGGCTATATCTGTGATTTTAATGTAAATTACTTAGCTACCAGTTTTGTGTAGCTGGATAAATTAGATAGAGAGCTGAATGTTTTCAACAAGTAATGTACCAACTCCTTGACTGACGATCCCATGTCATATCTATTGTGCTACAAAGTTATCTGGCTTTTGGACAATGTAGCTAAGTAGCTAGCTAGGTGCGATCCACATATGTAACCGGGGGACAGTCCTGGCTATTACAGTTAAAACTGAATATTAGCAAGGTATCTAACTAGATTGGGCTTTTCTGAGCAAAAGCGAAATAGCTGGCTAGCAAAATGGGTAGCTAGCTAGAACACCGGTATTTACAATAACATCCCAATGCGACTTCGTCTGTCCAAAACAAGAAAGAACAAAACAACATTATTTATGATGGGTATTATCACCATGTAGTCATGCACTGCCATTTATATTTGCTCAAACATACAACTTACTAACTAGCCACATAACTTTAGCCAGACTACCTACACAAAGCTAGCCGTAGATAGCTTGCTAAACAGTAACAGGAAATTATGCCAAGGACGGCAGCAGCAAAACGCCTCAAACATAAGCATAATTGTCTTAACTACACAATGAGCTTATTTAATAAGCTTCACTTACCCCTGTCCGCTCTGTTTTCAAATCCGTTATGTCAGTCAGCCTAAAGTAGTCGGTTCAGTGTCACTGGATGTACCGACCAGCACCGACCGCTTTGCCCCACGACAACTTTGATTCTGCCTTACAACTTCTAGTAAGCTGATTTCATTTTCATTGACGTCAGTGGGCCTGGCCCCCTGAAAAAAGTCGCACCGGCCGAGTCAATAAACTTTTCTTAAAGGTAAAGTGCCGCGTTTGCGTTGTTCATAATAAACGATACATTCATGAGCACAGTTCGTTTTGTTAATATCTGTACGTAAAGTAGTTTTACGTTTTAAAAGATCACTATAGACAATAATATACATTATACAGCTCTTCAGCCAACTTAGTTTACTTGAATTTTGATAACAATAATATATAAATTAACAACGCTACAGCGTGAGCAAAATGACATTAAAACATACGATTGTCGACAAACTCTGGGGAAATACGTTTTATCGATTTAACTGAATTACAGTAAAATTAAGCACTTTATGTCCCTATTATTTATGAATATACCTTTAAGACTCGACTGTCACGTGCCTTTGTAACCAATCGCAGTATTTGTTATGATCCCGCCTTTCTTGCAATCAGACACGTGGAAGGGAAATTCCCAGAGGCTAGTTACTGCTGAACTGTGAATTGTCATAGAAAACGAGAGTACAGTAAAACATTATATTATAAGTTTGCATCTAAATTATATCATTGTTAGTATTGGAGTTAGGGATTTGCAGAGATGTTCAATATATGTATTAAATTTCTAAATAAATAGGCCACTGTTCAGTAAATCAGTAACAAATTAAATTACATTAAATGGCATGCAGAACTGTGCCAGTGCTGTTTGAAGCAACAGCTGAGCATGTTGGTTATTTGATTGAAATACATTTACAGTGTACATATAAGGTTCCATTTACTCTATTGTAAACCCAGCTGATCTGATGCACAATCATGACTAAAAACCATGTCCAGGCTACTCTGTGGCAACTCTATTTCTACTTCTCTGGAATCCAGCTCTAGTCTTCACTGCATTACAACAGTGGGGCAAATGCTGGTTATGATCCACCCTCCCCACCCTCTGGGGACTAGGACTGATCAATAAACACTTGGACAGCTGGGGCAGAGGGTGACCCAACATTCTCTTACAGAGGACAATTCCTCACTATGCACACAATACATACACACACACACACATACACACACACACACACACACAAAAAACACTCTCCCTCCTCCACTGTTGCAACTGGGACTCATAGTTAACACTTTCCATCTTGCCATGTAAAGAAACGAATATTTCAGACATTTTAAACTGAGCCAGAGACACTCAGTTCCTGGGGGAAAAGAATGAAAGCTTGATAGAAAAAGAGAGAAGGAGAGACAATGACAGAAACAGAAGAGAGTCAGAAAGATTAAATATAAATCAGGAAAAAATATTTGTCTGGCTATGTATGGAACAAATCAAAGCTAGAGTCGCAGCCATCAAAATAAACCTCCCTAACAAACATGAAAAAAGCTTTTTTTCCCTGTGCAGTAAACCAATGACCACTGTTCAAGCCCAGTGAAAATATTCTAGGAAAAGATTTTAATTTCATTACATTTAATTTCAAACTTATTACGTTGTATATATATTTGTATGCCTTTGCCATGGACTCCAGGCAAAGATATATTTTCTGCCATATTTTCTTACAACTGTATTGTTGCTGTGTTTATAAAGGAAATGGCTGTGGACTTAAGCTATTTGTTGTGCAACTAAGCTTAGTTACAACAAGGCATCATAACTTATGAAGATGATTGCAACCAAGTTACAACTTCAGGGAAAAGCAAATAACAAGAAAACAAATGAGTGACCATAAAGTTCAGATGAACAAAAATAAGGGTCCTAGACCCAGCGCCTTGCATACACAGTGAAACCATACCCCCTTTGTTAATTGACCTCGCTTGTTCCTTTTCCCTCCCTCACTCTTTGCTAAACTAGAGACTGGGGGGAGAGCAACAGGGTTCACATGGAGTTTGCTGGAGTTCTGCCAAGCTGGGTTATGAGCTAATTCAGACTAGGGCCACTCACATTTCTCTAGGCAGTCTGGGTCAAGGATGCAAAGGTACCCACATAAGACTTTGAAATCACACTTATGTGTAGTCTCAAATGTACCTACCAGCAATGGTTAATGTTGAGTCCAGTAATATATATCAGAGCTTTATGGCTGAACTCAACACGGGTGATTTTTTAACCCCAAATTCTATTATTATTCTGTTGGTTTGGAAATGTATTATGTCAAAAGGACATCAGCTAAGATGCTTTTTATTAAATACTCATCTGAAGCTTTCAGTCTTTTTTTTTGTATTTTTTGGTGTATAGAAAATTTAAAAGCTGCGTTATTTGATACCTACAGTTGCATTTGGGCACGAGCATGTCAAGGCAGGAATAGGTTGTACCCTCCTGTGTTGCCGTAGTAGCCGTGGTCAGGACTAATGCAGGCCTCATCTGCTTCTCCCTGTACAACACTTTGTAGCTACTACATCTGTGATCTGAATGTGTTGTATTCAATATTTCTATATTTGAATTCAATATGTTGGTGTCTTTGCACAAAGCACACTTCAGTCCTGGTCTGGAGTCATATCATTGCATGTCCGAAGTAATATGCTTGTGTGTTAAACCACTATCATCAGAGACATCCAGCTTCCCCTTCAGATGCATAAATCAATAACCCTGCATTAAATACCTGTGCAGTGACAGAGACCAGACACACTGATGGATTTTTGCGGCAAAGTACACACAGACTGTCTCCACTATATAACGAGTACAGTGAAGAGTTTATAGTTGTATTACCATCCTATCAGCAGTGGGATGCTTTCTCTCTTGAGACTTTCCCAGCTTTAGCTGGGAAATCAATACTTTCCACCATTGTTTTGTAGTGTGTTTACCTACTGTGTTTACCCGCTGTGTGCAGTACACTAGTTTGGTCATAGTGTTGGCTGTAGTGTATTCCCAGTATATACAGCAATATCATTACATCAAACTAATGAAGACTAATGAACTGCTACATTTTGGCACAAATGACTGTCAGGGTTGTGAGCTGAAGTGAACCCTTCAGCTAAATTGAAATCCACTGATATTCAGTTTGAATAGTAAGTTAGGCCCCATGGAGCAGCCATCTTCTCTCACTGAGAGGATTATGAGGGTGGAATTTATCATATAATAGCAAAGTTTAGATTAAATTATTTACCCCTAAAACCCTTGTCATAAGTTTGTTTGCTGATAAGGTAAGCAGTAAAACTAGATGAATGAGTCATACAAATACAGACAGGACACATTTGGCAGTAAAGTGTTTCTATGGAGACAAGGGGAAAGGGGTGGAAAAGGATGAGATTGTTAAACAAGTGTCTTATGCCGACCCCACTGTTCTGATGGCAACAGTGTCATCATTGGCTTACATTGCTTGACAGAGGGAGGGCGAAACAAATGTGTGGTTTCCTCTGCTGGTAGAGAGGCTGCCTGAGAGAGAAACACAGTCACATCTTGCAATGCTGTAACAGAAAGTGTTGCCAGTATGGGCACACGTGAGCACATGCACACATGGTTGAACAATCACATGCTCCATTTCCCACAGTGACTCTGAAACCCACATTTTTGAACTCTCCCTCTTTTTCTTCTATCTGTTGATCTTTATGTCTCTCTCATACACAGTCACAGTCATGATCCTGCCCATCTTCCACCAAAACATCTTCAAGCACGTGAACCCTGCCTAGAGACCAACAAGGGGGTTTCCGCCTGCTCTGACTGGACAAGCACCATAGCAACCACTTTAGCTAAACCAGCCAGTCAGGTGTAGAGGAAGAGGCACACTGACCCAATAGCAGTGACTCAAAGGTGACATAAGCAGACACACTAACCCAGTAACAGCCTGTTGGCCATCATGACCCGCCTCCAGCCCTGTTGTATTGGCCCAATGTTGATTAGTCATTTGAAGATCATTTTACTACTTTTTTGTGCATTCATTCATATTTATGGGTTCAAGCCCATCCTCTACAAAATGCTTTATGCCCTGAGATAAGTCTTTGGTAAAAATTAAATATTATTTTACAACTAAAGAACAACTAAGAGGAAACAGCCAAAAGGGGTGTGTGTGTGCACACAAACAGATGCAATTAAACCTAACCTTTATTTAACCCTAAACCTCAGAAACCTCAGAAAAATGACTCTTTGAGCTAATTCTGTTGTGTCTAAACTATTTTATTTTTAGATCTCTTCATGTGCCCACTATGTCACAACACAGAGGGCTAAGCCTTTTGGGGAATATTGATATCCAGTAGAATTACAATACCTCAGCATACCATATCAGTCATTTCTTATTGAGTCTGTACATGTAGACTATTTGTTTAAAACAATTTCTCACATTTACAAAAAGTCCATCGAAACAACAGTGTCCTAATATTTGTTTGTGCAACCACAATGGAAACATGGTTAGATTAACAATCTATATGGAAATTATATGTCACATTTTCCATTCAGATGATTGCAGACAGTCCTAATACAAAAGCATGTCAAGTGCACTCACACCCTTCTCTCTTGGTGTGTGTATATGTGTGTGTGTGTGTTATACACTCCCCTTGAGAGTGCACTTCACTGAGAATGGAGAGAGAGAAAGAGAGAGACAAAAGCCGTGACTGTCAGTCATCTTGGATGAGGAGCGGAGCAGGGGGAGGGGTGTGAGTGATTGAATTTGCCCGTTGGGGAGGGTCATTTAGTCCTGCCTCAGGCCTCCCTCTGACGGACGGGGAGATGGTAGAGTCGGCCGCCCACGTGCAGGAAGACGCCTTCGCTTATTAAGCAAAGACACCTGATCCAAGCAGGTAAATGGAGAGTGGCAGACAGCAGCTCGTCTCATGTCTGGAAAACGCTCAGGGCGCTTCAGACTGCACTAATGAACGCCCTCGCAGTCACGAAACATGGCCTGATTTAAGAGTCCCCGTTTCAGCCGAGTCAAAGTTCGGCTCGAGGGTCGTCCATGAATTAGGGCTGGCTTGCTGAGTGAATGAAAATGAGTAGCATTTTATAGTTTCATTTTGTAGTCAAATACAGCAAAATTTGTTAAGTTCAGGGTAAATCTTCCATCTGGGAACACTGAGTAAACGCATTTGTATGACAAATATTTGAACATAATGACATCAAGTGCAGTTACCTCAGTATGTACTGGAAATGTGATAATGAATTGAAAATGAATACAAAAAGAAATGGATAAACCTGGAGTAAAAATAACTATAATTTTTTAAAAATATTATTTTATTACTAACTCACGTTTTATATGTACAAGCCATGTTTTACCTATATACACCAAATACTGAGTTGTCATGGCAGCTGGAAGTACTGTGAATTTATGTGTATAAATGCATCCACTTGCTTTGATCAAGCATGCAATTCACATCTATGAATCCAAGCAGCAGACCTGAACAAATAAGACTACAGTCCCATGTGAAAGTTCAGAACATTAATATCGCTGCCCGGGTTATCTCAGAATCTCTCCCTATCTGCTCTCTCTCCTGATCCATAGCAGTTGCAATCCTTAATGTCCTTTTCCATGCAATACCCCTGAGTTAGACTTCCCAACTCAAAATCGCTACCGTATCCTTTTGTTACGCTGCTAGCCTGACTCTCTAGTATTTCCTGCCAGACCAGTTCTGTTATGGCCAGTCATTAAGTCAGATGGAGACTGACCACTGTCACTGCAGTGCTTTTGGCAGGAACACGCTATCGTTTTGATCTTTTTTGTGACCTTTCTCCCCCAATAAGACCTGATATTACAGGATAGGTGGGTTTGGCACATCCATTGCTACAGTTGTTTTCCAGACTGGACAATGTTCAATAACAATCTGTGACTGTCAAACACATAGATACACCGAAGAGCAATACAGCTATTTTAGGAAAATAATAGAAGACTGATGAACTTAGGTAAAACTGTTATTAATGGATTTCTTTGTGAATTTGGGCAAAATCACAACATGTTTTATGAACAGAAAAATAATTTCAGACATGTTTAAATTATATCACTGTAAGATGTTGACTGAGCATGGCCAAGTAGGCTAATTTTTCACTTTTTTATTTCCATGTATAGTACTAACCTTATTCGTTTGTAATGTTCCATTTTCGGTAGCTAATGCAAATTCATGCAAATTTGTATTATACATTTTTGTGTGACAAACTGACAGCAGCCTGAATTAAGGTAAAACCAGTCAGTATTTCCAGCAAGGCAGAAAAGTAAGATGTAACTATTCTTTAACTGTTTTAAACACTACAGTTTCAAACACTATTTTCAAGTATCCTTCACAGTTGAATAGAGACGCCCATCTCAGTGTCAGTGAGATTTGCACATGTGCAGTAAGACAGCCTTTAACTTGTGGGTGTGCACATGCATGAGCACATTTGTGTGGCTGTTTCTGTATTTGTGATTAGATAAAATATCATACCAAACAATATGTTTCTTTAAAATCTCTTAATGTATATAAGCCTCTTTAGGGGGCATTAGTACATTGGTCTATTTTGCTGTTTTAATCAGTTCAGAACATACTGGGCTAAAATACTGAGTGTTTTTTTAAGTAGGGTTTCAATAGGGTGGGGTTGTAGTTGAGCTCTTTCCAATTTACTTTTTGCATTCAATTATGTAAATGTTTTTTCCGTAGTACAGTGAGTGTTTTGGAGTGTCCCGTATAGGAGTTTATTACTGTATTCTGTTCCCAGGCTTTCTTTGTTCTGGCCTAACTGCTTGCATCCAGAATTCAATTTAAATTGGTATTATCTGTTTATGATTAAACTGTTATAGATTATTATAACAGTATAACAGTTAAATAAATACATAAATAAACATTTACACATTTAGAAGTTTGCACATATTTGTTATTAGTGAGGTCTTAGTCAATTTGCCATGCTGACATCACGCTGACATGAATGTAGGATGGGTTTTATTTATGATCTTTCTTTTTTTTTTAATTAAAGGTCATAAATTAAGCCAGTGAGTTCAAAATTAAATGATGTCTCCTGACAGTTAGCTGCATGTAATGCATGCTTTGTTTAGCCCATCCTCTTTTTTTACCATTTGTCTTCTATATACAGAACAATATGGAACCCATTAGCCTACACTAGTTCAATGCATATGTGGAAAAGCAATTGTTTAAAAAAACACTTGAGCATAGTCTCTTGACAATGTTCAAATTTTACAGTAAAAAAAATCCACCAGATTTAAGTGGACATTTGGGTTTTTTTGTTTTGTTTGTTTTTTTCCCCAGACAGATTTAAACGGAATAAAACTAACGGCTTTAATTCATGTCTCTCCCTATTAAAATCAGGCCATGTATTACATTTAAGCCTCTACCTGCCTGAGTAAGCCTTGAGCAAGCAGGACGTGCTGAGGTTTATTTAGGAGTTAATTACCCATGAATGGCTTAAAATGGGGCTGCATGAAAGAGATGCAGTGGGGGGCCCGTGAGATTGAGGAGAGAGAGGCCCCACTCACACAGTCTCTCAACGGCTGCTAATTATTCCGGCCCAGGCCAGCGGATCTGGTGTCGGCCTTCAGTCCACCTACTAAACATTTATCTGCCGACATCCATTTTTAATCAGGCACCATTATCGCCCAACAATGTCGGAATGAGACAGGCCCTTACCTGATACCAGACAGTGCAAACACTAAAAAAAACAACACACGCACAGATACACACACACACACACGCATAAACAGGCATGTACAAAACTGAGGTAATCACACACGCGTTATTTCAGATGGGCAAATAAATCTAGACATATTACCATGCACATGTACTCTCTCAGACAGGAAAACAGAAACACACACTCTGTTCCAACATGCTAACGCCACAAGCACAGCTGTGGAAGCCATGTGCAGTTCATCCCGAGGATGAAACAGCATGCATGTGTACACTCAGCCTTTGCTCGCTTTTGAACTAGTTTTGCACCAGACGCAGTCAAACAAATGGTGGCGTTTAACAGCCAAAAGGCTTGAAAAGAAAGATGAAAAAAAAAATACTTCTTGAAGCGTCCAGATGAGCACCTATGCCATGGCATGTTGCCGTCCTTTATGGGGGTGGTAACGACCCACCAGAGTGACACACCGGAGTGACCCACCAGAGTGACACACCTGTGACCCACCAGATTGACGCACCAGAGTGACCCACCAGAGTCTGTTTATAAAAGCACATCAGATTAATATACTTGATGACATCTAAAAAAATTTCATCTTTAGTAAATTAATGGGCCTAATTAATAGTAAACAAAATACATACATATAGACTCAAAAATTTAAATATACGAATTCAAAGCTGTTACGGTATAGGAAAAATGTCTTTATTTAGCATTATCACCGTCAGTGCTCACTGGAAGGAAAAGACATGGTTAAACAACTCATCCATAGAGTATCAGATGTGTCCAGATGAATCATATCCATTAATGGCTATTGGTAAAGAGTTCATGGTAATTTAAGGTGTAGAACTATAAGAGATCATGGATTTTTTTTATGGCTTAAAGAGATGTTTCCTCTAGTTTTTATTTTCGCCAATTCAGAGACTGGAATTGTCCATTTTAAGACACATTTTCTTTTATACTAAGTTATACTGTTATTAGCTTATACTGTTTTACAGAGGTAGTTGTTTTTATATATTGCTTTATTGACATTTTGTAATGGTGCCTGGGGAACATTTCAGCCCCTAGCCACTTTATTAAGGTACACCTCTCCTATAGATGTATTTTATACGTGTATATTTATTAGAATACACTGATTCTACAAATGTGTTTTACATTGATAAACAGTAGCCTGACAACTTGATAGCATTCACAAACTCTACCACTCTAACCTCATTCTTAACCAGTCAGCTTCTGAACATCAGACCATTACAGACCATTATTGAGTGGGTGGATCATTCTCAACACATCCGTCATGGTTGTGAGTTTTGAGCTGCTACAGGTTTATCAGATACAGCAGTGTGCCGGAGTTCTTACACGTGTCAGTGTTTCCGCTGGGTAACAGCGGTCCGCCACCCACAAGCACCCAACCAACAGCAGTCCTGTATCCAGACACTGGGACACAAATTGTGCATGAAGACTCTACATCTGATATAGCACTGAGTGCGCTGTTTTCATATTCCTAAGCTAGGAAAACATACACAAAGCTGCTTGCAAATAGTCGTGTTATAAGTATGTTATAAGCATGCTATAAGCAGGACAGGAGCTGCTGAAACACCCACTAGACTATAACACATTTGGTGTTTTTCCTACAACTTATCTGAAACATCCAGCATTTTAACATTCTTATGCTCTCTCTCTCACTCTTTCTCTCTCTCTCTCTCTCTCTCTCTCTCTCTCT
>JAOXYF010000011.1:6990144-7015007 GCA_028565775.1 Sternarchorhynchus goeldii | reverse complement strand
AATATTAACAATCACACACACACACACACACACACACACACACACACACACACACACACACACACACACACACACATACATACATGGAGACGCACTTTTGGGTGATAAACCTGACAGATGTGTATACTCAGTGTAAAGTAGATCAGCTCACAACATAAGCCCTAAAACAACATCACCCTTAAATGAGTGGGATTAAGTGGAATTGCACAAAAGTCCTAAAATAGTCTCTATTTATTGCACACATTTATAATGATTATAAAGATTACAATTAAGGAAGATATAAGGCTTGCAAGTAATGAAGTGAAAGATGGAAATTTAAAAATCACTTTGTTCGGAGTATCACATTATCTGTTTAATTATCTCTGTAAAGCTGTAAATGATTACATTATTTCTGTAAACTGGGGGTAATGCATGTCGTTTGCCCTTAGCTAGATAGCTAACATTAGAACTATGGTAACAACACAAAAGCTAATGAATTCGATCTTATTACGTTTAATTTGATTACAAATAGTTAAGCTGAACTTTATTTGATAAAAATCTGTTTGTTCATATTAAACACCCTTCTTGAAGTACTGTATTGGTAAAGGTACATCTTTGATAATCTTTATTAGTCTGTAACTTTTGCACAGATGCAGTGTGTCCCTAAGAATCTGTCAGAGAATTTTGTAGTATTTTCTAATAGGTATGATTTTTACCTGTTTCCATAATAACACTTGTGAACAGTCACTCAAGTGTGCCAGTGGCTTGATGAAGTTTTTTTTTAATGACAGTTCAAAATGTGTAAAACCTTTCTTTCTGGAAAGCTGATTTCTCCTTATTTAACCACAGATTATTGTGTTAAAGTCCCTGGGTAATAATAATAATAAAACAAATGTTTGGATTTTTTAATTTGTTGCTTTATGTGGTTACTCCTGTAATTTCAGTATATTTAGGTTTAAGTTTGGCTGTTGAAGTGCATGTGCTTCTGAAGAACCATTTGATATTGGTTCTTGGAGGAACCAGTTGAGAACCTTTTTTTAAAAGGTGCTCTGAATTGCCATTAAGAGTTATTTTAATAATCTTGTTGTTAAGAAATCTTTATGGAACCAAACATTCTGTAAAAGAGCCATTCAGTGAAAGATCTTCAAGGAACTAAATTTTTTTCCTCTATGATATTTCTCCAAAGAAATATTTTTTGGTTCCAGTTGAAGAGTGTAGCTTCAGTCCTACATGTTTAAAAGGAAATCAAACAAGTAATGACAATAAAGTTAAAAAGTTAAAAGACGTAATGGTTAAACCCACACCCAATCTATAGGCTAACCACATCTTTCTATTACAGTTTAGCAAATGGTTCCAAAGCTTAGAGTCAGTAGAAGGGCTGGGAGACTGGAACAGCAGAAATAAACAGAGTTAGACATTTGTTTCTCCTCACAAGGTCTTGAACTGTACACCGCTGTACTGCTTCTTCCCTGCTCTAACCTTCTGAAATATCATTGTCATAGATATACCAGAAAGCATAAAAGAATAATGGTTGAATGTGAATGAAACAATGCACATATGCCAAACAAAACTGACGTACATGTGTAGGCGCACACCCTGACACAAATACCCTAACTTGCATTCTTTACCCAAGACCATTGGGAAGCTGAGAGGCTGGGCTATCTGTGGAGATGATCTGTTCCTTCTCACTTATTCATTTCGGTCTGTTTCAAATAATGGTCATATTATCATGCGGCAGAAATCAAATGCGACGACATGGTTAAGTTACAGTAATGAATATGAGGGAGGAGTCGTAGGGTATAATACTTAATTATTCATACAAAGACGACCGCCAACGAGAAAGAGTGAGACAGAGGTGGGAGAAAGAGAGAGATAGAATGAGAACATGTGAGAGAGAGAGATAAGGGGAGAGAGGGAGAGGTAGAGAAAGAAATCAATCATTTAGTCCCTGTTTTTTTCTGATACAGGCTTAGGTGAAATATTAGCTGGCTCGTGAACATCGTATATCAAGCCATGAATGCCTCTTAATGTATATTTCATCAATTATTTACTCTCCATGCCGAGAAGAAGTGGGAGACAGGGTCCAAGGTCCCCAGACTGGCTAGCGATATAGTGTCCAGTCTGACCTGACCTCACGGAGTCCGAGGAAGAAGCACGTGCGCGTTTGTGTCTGGGTCGGTGAGTTGAGCGAATCGTTCAGGAGGAGAGACCGGCGGTCGTTCCTGCCGTCCCCTTTCTCTGCCCTCGCCCTCTCGGTTGGGGCTGTACCCGAGGGCGGGCCCACAGTTCACCGCCTTGCAGTGCGACAGCAAAGGCATTCTGTGGGCACAGAAATGAAGTCAGATTTCCTAATTATGCGGAAAACAAAAGTGCCGTCAATCAGCCCCGGGCCTGACAACTCATCAACAACTGCAGCGAATGCCATTTCAGCTTCGCTTGGCTCCCTCTGCTTATCAGATATTGATGAGGGAAAGGTGGTCTCTGCCAAACCTTCCTTACTGCTCAGCTGTGGCATTACTACCAACCTCACAGTGTACTAGAGTGTCTTCTAAGGTGGCAGTGTTGTACAAATCAGGCACTGAGATGGTGAGATCTGTGTGGGATTAAAGATTCAACTGTAATGGCACCAAATGCTGACCAGTTCTGTTTCAAAAGTAGTAGAAGGCAATGGGGTAGTTTGCATCTAATCCCCTCCAGTCCATATCCTAAACATATACTACCTGATGTTAATAGTTACTTCAGATCCTCGATGGTGGCCATTTTGTGATATAGAGGAAATTACAATGTATCAAAGTTGCGAAAGGTGTCTGTGTGTGTGTGTGTGCGTGTGTGTGTGTGTGTGTTATGCTCAGGGCATTAAAGATTTGTGGGCACTACCACACTCTAGGGTCATGAGGTGAGGCTGTTAAAGCTTTGCAAAAGTTGAAAACTCTTTGAAGTGGATTGTTGGATTGTTGTATCAGTTGAGCGATCAATAGACGGGAGAGTGAAAACCAGATCCATCATCAAAGGCACTCTAGTGTGTGAGCACGCCTTCACAAGCTTGTTCAGTTAATAGAGAGTGAGAGGGTATTTCTTTAAAAGAAATATATATTTCAGTTTAACTCCTACATCTTAGAATACCTTACTAATTATCCCTAAGTAATATTTGACACAATTTCTATCAAAAACAAGTCTATCAAAAAATACATTTATTTGCCATTGCATAAGAAGCTAATTAGGATAGGGAGTGCAGAAAATGCCATTATACTGTAATAAAGAGTAAAGTCACATCAAATGTTGATGGATTTCTTTTGCCAGCCCAGGTCCATGTTTGCTGTGCCATCAGTGTGTTGCAGTATCTAGAACAAAATCACCTTGTTCTGTCCACATGCAGGAGCAGGATGTGTGTGTGAATGTGTGTGTGATCTCTGTACGTCTTTGCCCTTGTCGTGTCCCTGGGTGTCCCATTCAGTTCACCCCACGCTGGTGGATACGCACTGCCAGCCAGTGCCCCTGCGGCGGCCCCGTCTCACTCGATGATGCCCCCCTGTGCCACTGTGTCGAAGTGCTCCATGTCTGATCTAAGGTCTGGCCTGGTTTTTTTTTTTTTGGGGGGGGGGGGGGTGTTTTGGCACAGTTGTTGGTCGCTTGGTTTGAATTAGAAAATGCCTGGTGTATGGAAGGACTCTTTGGCTGTTCCTTTGAAAGCACCTCACGTACTTTGATCATGTGCACAGCTCAATAGCAACAATGGGCTACAGAAGGGCTTCAATATTAATGTGCAGAAACGCTCAAATTCATATCAATACTGCATGTTGGTGGAGTTGTAAGAATCATTTTAGAATCTATCGCTTGCAGTGCACTTTGGCCCCTGGCTCCACCTCCCCATCTGTAAGTCATGTTAGACTATGCTGTCTGCACTAATGAGTGAGTGTGTGCATGTGTGTGTGTGTGTATGTGTGTGTGTGTGTGTGAATAGGGAGGGGGCGGATCCCAAGGAAGCACATGAAAGCACGAGTATTGATTGAAGAACAGACAAATGTGATCTGAGTGAGACGACTGACCATGAAGCTTCGCTTCAGACTACACAGATACAGACTACCCCCCAAACAAAAACACCCAGAACCCTCCCTCTCTCCCTTCAGCTTTTCAAACACTCAGTACCCTCAAGGCAATGTTCCTGGCTTACATACTGTGAAATGGCGGAAGTGCTGTGAATCAAAGGCACACACTCCTCTGTCTGGCTGTGTTTCTGAGAATTATGCTTTGAATTTTGTGTCTGATTGTGTACCTACCTCTTGTGTGTGTGTGTGTGTGTGTGTGTGTGTGCGTGCGCACGCGCATGTGTGCACACCAGAAGGTCTAAGCTGTAACAAATAGCATCAATAGCACAACATGAAAGGAGTTTGACAAGCATTCTTGTCAAGACCAATAGCGAGTGGCTCGCTAACAAAACAATCTTACTGTCATTGCTGCCAGCATCAGGTGTGTGTGGGGAGGCGTGTAAACATAAACTTCATGAAGAGCCAAGATAGAAAGCATGTTACTGCACTGATAATTAGAGAAGTGTGTCTCTGAGTGAAGTCTAGTTTGGTGCTGTGGACCTTCTTCTGAAGTCTATCACACACATAACTGATTATTTTCTATCTACCCAGACCCCAGCCATCATTTTCTTTTAAAATTTTATTTGCATCTGAGAAACCTTTATGTTATGCATTATTTAAAGAAATGAGTAAATCCTTCAAACAAGTGGTTTGTGGCATTTGTAATGAAGACCAAGATACGAAAATTAACATCCAAATTACAAGATCCTTCAAACAGCAAAGACAAATAAGACTGTATTACAGACATTAAAGACATTTACTGTATTACAGTATGTCACATAAAGGCAAATGTCCTAAAGCACCCAGTGGAACTCATTTTAGGAGCCAGAATGAATCAGGGAAAGTGGCTGATTCTTTCATAGATCTAACACCTGTGCATTAGGCTTTGTGTGAACACACTGCCCGAGTCACTAAAAAAGCTCCTCTCAGGAGGGTGTCTCTCACCTCTAGCCTCCTCTGTTAATCTGTTCTATTCAGATGCTAATGTAAACATGCTGACATTGCTCTTCTAAATAGCCTCAGGCCACCTGCAGCTGGGCACTGGTGACATCATCTTCCTGGAATGTCAACACACACACACACACACACACACACACACACACACACACACACACACACACATCCTCTTTGCCTGTTTACTGCTGTGAAGTCCCTCGCCCAGGTTTAGGGTACTTTTCTTTTGAACTCCTGAAGCCTCTCACCCATCACATCTGCCAACATGAAGCAATAAATAGACAAAATGAAGTTGCTAATGTGATGTGAATATCAGATCAAGTATAATGATATTCGCAATTAATTCTGTATTATGTTACATTAATGGTTATATAGTGCTGTTGGCTACAAATCCTCATTTTCACCCAAAATTGTTTATTATTCTAATAAATTTTTCATCAGTTTTATTTTTTTTTGTATTTGATAGTATTTATTTGAAAACATGGTATATATTTAAGATGTAAGAGCAAATGTAATAAAGATTATGTGTGGTATTAAAGAACCAGCTCTAAAGCATCAGCTCTGTGATTAACTGTACATCAGTGAAGACGTACTGATCATTTCGTGATGACCATAAGAATTAAGAATTAACTATTGAGCATCAGAATTAAGCATATGGTGCTTCTTGTTACAGGATATTTTAACACCAATTAACACTGCAGTAATGACAGTCATCTGTTTACATCATTAGTTGTTGCCATGGCGACTACGGGGCAACAAAAGGTAAAGAAAAAGAATTGATCTACTCTTCACGTTCTAACTCCATGGATTAATTTCATCGTTTAAAAAAATCTACTGATTTAAAAAGCTCAACCTACATCAAGCTACCAGTTCATGTGTAGAGGGATTGAGAATTAATTTTGCATGTGATTACACACACTGTCACCTTTACCTAATGAGCCAGAAGGTCTGAACCTGGTACTAAACCTGGTACTAAACCTGGTACTAAACCTGGTACTAAACCTGGTGCTCTTTTACAATGCTGTTATGTTCCTGCTACTATTTTAAAACCATTATCAAATTGGTCCTTTCATGTTGGGTGCACATCATTCCATCAAAGGTGAAAATGTCATCGTATAGCAACCTAGACTGTTCTCATTTATTTTATTATTGAGATGGTGTATTTAAATAAAAGGTTTTTCAAATTCTTCACAAGTACATGTGATTTTTCTGCATTAATGGGGTGAAACTGCAAAACTCTGAATAAAAGACTTGAATGATGAAATATGTACTTAACAATCAACTCATGGGCTGACCAATGTATTCCCTTGATGAAGTCATTCCTCATTCAGATCTCTGACCTAATGCAGTGAGAATGGAATTGGTTCCACGGGGAATTGGGGAAAAATGTAATTTCCTCATTTGTTACTCTTGTTCTTGCTGCTGTTGTTGTACTGCTTCTGCTGATTGTTGTCGAAGAAGTACAAAAGGAAGAAGGAGAAGAATTAATTTAGGAATAACAATTACATCTTTGACACTGGTAGAATAAAGAAAGCATGTACCAACTAGTGTTTCTACAATTGCTGTCTGTAACTGTTCACCTTGGTTCCGAACAAGTACTAATGCCCCTTCTTTGTTTCCAGCAGCAGAAGCACTGCCTACATTCAATTACTCAACTTTGAAGCCTTAAAGATTCATTCCTCCAGCTCTCCCAGCCCATCGTGTGGCTATTTTAACACATTCTTCAAGCCGTTTGCACTCAGCTACTCTCTAATTCAGTCTCCCCTGTCCCCATAGTCCCCTTCACCCCCATCCTCTGCTTTTGTCTTTCAGTTTTCACAGCTTGCTCACAATGTTCCTGTCCCCTTACGCCTCTATTGTAATGCAAGCCAGCTCTTGGGGAAGGCTCTTCACACCTGGGTGCTACCACCCCCCCATGCTCACACACACACACACACACACACACACATGCATGCACCACCAGCACCAACCCCAGCTGCCTTCGCTGGGTCCTACGGTGGACCCCCTGCCGGTGTAGGTGCTGTCTTCGCTCCACTCGGATGTCTGCAGCCACCTGCTCTGGTTCCCACCTGACCCAGTTTGGGTGTCATGGGCGTGAGTCCACTGGCTGGGATGCCTGGAGCAGGTCGGGGGGTGGACGAGACAGCTGGCGGGATGAGACGGGAGAGATTTCTTCAAGACACACACACACACACGCACACACAGTCTGGGTGATGTCACTGGCTGCAATGACGGCATGTCTGAGGAAAGGGCGAGCGCTGCACCCCTCCCCCCACCAAACTTGGGTGCAGAAACACAAAGACTTATCATACTCTCATTAACACATGCCCACACTTACACATACAGAATAGTGCACACCCCACTTACACATACAGAATAGTGCACACCCCACTTACACATACAGAATAGTGCACATAACACACATACAGAATAGTGCACACCTCACTTACACATACAGAATAGTGCACATAACACACATACAGAATAGTGCACACCCCACTTACACATACAGAAGAGATGCTTATATATTCTTTCAGCTTCACAGTTTGTAGCCATTGTTATTTCTAATGACTGTTACCTCTTATTGTGACAGAATCAAATATCAGCAATCATGTAGAATACTTGATGCGAGGGGCTCAAATCACTATATAGTTGTTTCCAGATTCCTTATATGTTATAAGTTTTACTTAAATGTTTTACAGCATTTTTTAGGGATTCCGTTTAATGCCCAAAGGTGCTTCACAAATCAGAGGACGACATTACATAAGATTTTGTGACTTTGCATTTAACACCTGCAGAATGATTTGGTGAGGGACATGCAGAGTGCTGGCCTCGCTTGTGCATTATTACCTACACCCAGCTCCTTCTTCAAAGGCCAAATAACTAGTACACCACTCATCAATGGCAGATTTCTCAAACTCGAAACTGTGCCATGGAGATATCTGTCTAGCCTTGGATAACCATCAGTAAAGGCTACACACAGACTTCTGGTCTGTCATTTAGGTCGGGACGGAACACGTCATTGAGTGTGGACGTGAGAGAGAGGAGGCTCTTTAACTCACGTGCCCTCAAGCCTTAAACCCTGTGGGTTTTTCCACTGGTCACTCAAGTCCAGCGTGAAGAAGAATGATGGTTTAGCATCCACTGTCATGCCTCTTTGGACCCCCCCTCTACATTTCTTTGGTGAACATTTTGGGATGATCAATCTCTTCTGTATCTATTTGTTTGGCTGTTTATTTGTTTGTGAGTGGGGTGGATGGATGAAGCCACTGTCCAGTGTAGAGTGCCAGCCTGTGACCTTGTAAAAGAAACCCCATGAAAAATTGATAGCAGAAACACGAGCATGCTGTTTTGTTTTGGCCATTCGAAAGCTCTTGGGGTCATAAATTATGTTCACTTGTTTCTCTCCCTCTCCCTCTTCTCCTCCTCCTGCATGAGGGTGAGGAGATCCAAGGTGAGGAGATCCAAGGTGAGGATCTCTGCTCGACATGTTGAAGGAGGCTCTCCGGCTCGGGTGACCGTGCCGTGATTTACATCGAAGATGCCGATCAGATGCCGTTGTGTTTTACAGTGTGCACTGAAGTGATCTATGACCTCAATGATGCGCCATGCATCCATCAAAAATCCCCGGGAACTCAGGAGAGCATAGTAACTCAAGAATCCACCCCAGACGAGAGGCTGGGGGTTCAGCGCAGGGGGTGGAGATTCATTGTGGGAGTGTGTGTGTGCTTGGGGATTAGGGGATATGGATGTCTGTCATCATTTCTTTTGGCGCAGCATTAATTAACTACATGAAGAATATTTATTTAATCCCTTTAGGTATTGACATGAATATACTGTTTGGATCAGAAAGATCAATAATGAAAGCTGAGCCCATTGACGTTCCTCAGTGGAATGTCATATTCCAAATCACTTTCATGGATTATAAACAAAATGGCAGAATTTTACACTAAAAGTTAACAATATCTAAATTTTTTATCCTGGTGGAATGCTGTTGTTTTTTATATTATTTTAGTTTGTGTTTATTGATTATTCTTTAGATTTTAGGTTCTATTATTAAATCAAAATTACTCTAAAAGAAAGACAAATGTGCACATTGACTATTGCATATTTTTCTGCAACATCAGAATCATTTTAGTATCACAGGAGAATGTAATGACTTGTAATGAGTATCACCTGCAGTGTTCTTTTTCAAAATAAAATGTATTGGCTGTCAAAAACAGCTTGTCTACTTGTTGCCACTAGTCCTATGTCTCATCTTGTAATATTTCATTTTGTATCATGAAATGAATCTGGTTTTATTTAATGAAACGAATCTTCATTTTATAGAAAATGGAATAAAAACTACTTTATTGAATTTCCTTGAAATTTAAATATGAATGAATGAAAGTGCATAAATTCAAATAAAGGCTAGAAGTCATCTTAAATGTGAAGTGCCATGCAGTTATATAGCACCTCTCCCTTAAGTGACAGGTGACAAATACATTTGACAATAAATGGCAACACTATACTAATTGACACTACTTTAACAATTAACAATACTAATTGATAATGGGTCCTTACTTTGCCAGTTAAAAATTCCACTAAGGAATATTATGAAACTCCTTTATATTTTTCATTTCATTTACTTCCATTAACCCCAGCTGAATTTGGGGGGTTTTCGTGAGCCATTCACAGTCACATGGAAACAGTCCCTAAGCCCATTGAAATCTGACATCTTAATTTTTTATTCACATCTTGCTAATTTGTGTCCTGCCTTAGTAGTCTTGTTTGCTTCATTCGTAGATGATATAATGGTCAGTGTAGGAGTCCACGATAAGAATTTGCTGCAGAATTAGGCAGTCGATTTATGGCTTCTTCAGTTCAATTGTCTGTTTAGTATGTGTGGAAGATTATTTTTCAGCAGCATAATTTCTGTAAGCACATTTGACTATGCGTATAATTTAACAGTGGAATAAGTGAAGCGAATCTTTGGTGATTCTCTATAAAATCATGAAATTAACTAAACTATAAATTCTGGATCAATCCTGTACCACAATGATATGGTCCAACGTTGAAAAAGTTTAGACTTAGAATTGCTATTGATCAAGCATTAACTTTGAGGCAGATGACAATAAGCCTGTGAGTCACTAAGCCACCTGTATGTCCAGCCAGTCTGAAATGCAGCAGAGGGTCGGGTGACCCTGGCTCTGGGACCAAGGTTAGGAGACATGTGAGAGTGTGTTGTAGAGGAATTTGGGTGTGAGTGTGTGATAGGGAGATAGGGGGGGTGCAGAACACCAACCCTCTGTAGCACAGCAGGAGGCCTGGTGCTAATTTCGCTAAAGCTGCTAAATGAGAGCAGCTGTTGTTTTTGCTGGTGTGCCCAAAAAAAGGTTCCACATCAAATAGTTCTAGTTGGATTCGCCATGAGAAGGGTCGGCTCTGGAGCTTTTTGACTTCGCTACATGCCGAAGACATGCGTTCAGGCCCTGCTTCTACACCACCTGCGTGCAGCACCTTTACCATCGGGAGTGTGGAAGAAATTTGTTCCTAGCTCAAAGTTGTGTTTTATGATAGTAACATTCGCTTAACCAGAAGCTTATACAACTTTTAACAGAGGCGTCCAGAAAACACTCACTTTATTGACCATCACTTGCTGTCAGATATGGTAATAGAAGAATAAACGACAACGGCCCATTAATAACAACCAGTGACATCATCCTCCTACTCTCTGGATCAATCAGACTTGGTTTACTTGCAATTGCTCTCTGTCAATAAAAAGCACAATCAATACCTGTTAGGATGCATAGCCACTCTTCCCATGAAATCCTCTTTAATGTTGTGGTTGGATGTTACACTACTAATCACCTTATCAACCTTTAATGTGTTTACAAATACTAAGCAGTATCACACGGGCTTTCAAATCCATTGGTGGTTCAGAATCTTAAAGAAATTTCGATTCCTTTATAAGCGCGGGGCTTAACCACAAACTGTATGGTGATTGCTGGGGTTTATTGCACCTGGTCTGGGTTTTGTTAACAATCCAAAGCTGGTTATGTCATATTGTAGGAGTCAACAGTATTGTTTTTTCCAGGCCATTAAAAGGACATGAACTTTGGTGTCCTTTTGCACTATGAGATTGTTGAAGGAGGTCTGTAACATTAGCTAATAATTGCTTCTCGTGCCAGTGGTCATTCTGTTGTTGTTGTTGTTTTGCTTGTTTATAATAAATTGGGAGAGTTCTATTGTTTCATCCTTGTGAATTTGGATAATCACATCGAAATTTAGAAGACACATCTCACAATATGAAGGATGCTAGCTGATCCTCTTCAGATGTTCAAATACGGCTTAACTTGTTTTTTTTTTCAGTAAACAATTCTAGTCATTAAGGATTAAGGAAAAAGAAAAAGGGAAAAATTCGAAGTGCTGGTTCCAATGTTATTACATTCAATAACTTATTTTATGTTTTGTGATAAATACATTTAATAATTATAATGATTACAATTGTTTCTGTAATGTTCAAGACTTTTATTCAGCCACAGTCTGTTCAGCTGAAAAAGATAACATTACTAAATGTGCCCATAGGCTCCTATGAACATAAGGGAAAACAATCTTTCTTCAGAGGCAAACAATTCAAACAGGAATCAGAGAATAAAGGAGCTTTCAAAACCATTTACAAAAGACTAGTGGGGTTTTTTGTGAAGTTTTTTTTTTTGCAATGAAATTGATTTTTAATAATCTTTTTTGTTCCTTGAAAAAAAAATGAATTCTAGTCTTTGTGACCAGTTGTTTTGCTTTTGTGTTGATGATTTTCTTTTATTATAGCGCCCCCTTCTGAAGATCACATTTTATTACAAGTCTACTTGTGGAATCGGTCTGTTCAAATAGGAACAATATCAAAAAGTGGATTGTCGCTTTGTTTTGGCTTTGTTCTGTTTTCTTTCGGTCTCAGAATTGCTCCACTGCCTTTTGTTCTTTGGGCTTCAAATTGGTAATTCCCAAACTAAATACTGCAATTTCTTTCTGTAATGGTCCCACACAATTAGACCAGGACCAACAGAGAGATACTGTTAAAACTGTAGCTCACCCTGATTTGCAAAATGACCACATATGGCCAGAGTAAATCTGCTAAACAGCAATAGTAAAAGAATGCAGTAGCTGTGATGTACTACCTGTGAACTCATTACTACATTACTGTATAAATGTAATGCTTCTGATGTGAATAATGCATCATATTCATTCTGTAAATCCATTTATTAATTTACTTTTATATTGCCTTGTTTTGGAATTCTATGAAGTGAGTGTACTTAAAGTGCCTGTAATCCACAGTTGAAGAACATATATTTTGAATAATTTTACAATTACATTCAGGCCATTTCAAATATTAATTCATATCCTTTCCACCCCAGATATCTTTTATTTCAGAAGCTCCTCTCTGGAAAACATTTTAGGGCTTGAAAAACAAAAGCCAACAGGCACCTGAACAGTTTCATTCCCAATACAGTATCTCTGAAACATCGTCCTTCCCTTGGGTCCTAAATTCTACGGTCCAGTGTAAGTATACGGAATTGTAATCACTGCTGAAGCACTTGCGCTACTGAAACAAGAAAGTCTTTCTTTAAATTGAAACGTTAGTCTATTCAACACAGCGCATGTCACCTCTACTGTACTAGAATGTAACGTGACTGCGTTTCGAGTGTTGTACGACATTGACTCCTCCACAGAAGGCGGCGGTGTTGTTTAATTTCTCTTTCACTAATTATAGCAAAGAAGAAGTCCTTGGAGAACATCAACAAGAGCAGACATGTCTATGATTTGTTCTTGTCAAATGTCAAAACATAGGTGTCAGAGTGAGAATTTAATACCGATATTGCAATTTTTTGTCTCGTAATTGGATAACCGCTCAGCTTCAATGTAAGTTGACAAGTGGTAAGTTACAGAGGCTCTCTGGTTGGCCTTTAATTTGCTCGCACCTGACAAGCTAGCTAAGTAAACATAGCTTGCTAACTGGAATACTGTTTAGACAAGAACGATGTCTTTGTATGAATTAAGTTTTTAATCTGGACACCCTGTTTTTGCTATTTAAGGGATGGTGTCAGTTTATCATGTTACACATTACTAAATAAACAGATAGTCGGCTAAGTAAGCAAGGTAAATAGCTAGGATGGGAGTAACTGTTAAATTAACCTTGCGTTAGGTTGTTGGATAGCTATTTATTAATTTACACCGTGGTTATAACATAAGCTAGCCGTATAGATAACTTTATATCAAGCTAGATACCACAATGAACTGCACATTTAAAACAAATTGTGTGAAATTGGTTGAACCTGAGTTTAGACAACAGCTAAATTAGCTGGCTAGCTGTGTCCCCTAAGCGGTGATTGAATAGCATACAGTTAATTGTATCTTCGTAATTTGCTTATGTCTCGGATTTAACATGTCAAAGGACTAGTACGAGTTTGTTCCCTGCAGAATATGTGTAGCTAAAGGTTAGCTGGCTAGCTACGAATGTTTTTACTTATTATAGCTTCGTACCACACCGCTTACTCTGACTAAAATGTCATGACCCATTCATTGCCAGCATTTGTTTAGTTTTCCATGCGTTTGGGCCCTTTCGTCACTGTCTGACTGATGTAATAAAATGCGATTTTTTTATCACTGCGCTGACTATTCATCACTGTAAAATGTGTGCTGTCATTGTTGTGTAATATGGGCAGCGAGCAGCAGGATCGTTAGGCCATCGTGCAGTCATGGCAACGCATCCTCCTTCATTGCCCCTGCGGGAGTTCTGCCCCCTGTACTACCTGCTCAATGCCATTCCTGCAAAAGTCCAAAAAGGCTTCCGTTCAGTCCTGGTCTATCTCACTGCCCTGGACAGCAACAATGACTACATAGCTGTGGGAAGCAGTATCGGTATGCTCTATCTCTACTGTAGGAGAGTAAGCCAGATGAACAAATACAACTTGGAGGTATGGCCTTAGCTTTCACTAGCTCATTCATATCACTGTGTAACGTCTTCCAGGGAGGTTTCTTGCATGTAGCATTTATGTGTGTGTCCTCCCATAGGGAAAAAGTGAGCCTATTACTGTCGTGAAACTACTGGGGTGCTTTGATGACCTGGTGGCCGTGGGTACAGCATCTGGCCGAGTGGCGCTCTTTCAGCTTGTGTCACAGCTGCCAGGCAGGAATAAACAGGTGCAAAAGAACATTGTTTGGATTAGACTGATATATTTATATTCTTACAGTACAGTATGTATTGGTTACAGGTGCTCTGTTGGTCACAGGCCAAATGCAGTACTGTTGCAGATTCCAAACTAGACAGCTCATTTGCATATGCACTATTATAAGTATATAAGCTCAGCAAGGTGTCATACCTGCATGGGTCTGTTTCCATCTCATGTGCCACTAGAAAAGTATGTACATTTTTGATAATAAGAATGTATTTGTGGTTGTGAAAATTCTGGTTGCAGCTGAGAAGATTTGATGTTATTGGACTGCACAAGAGCACAGTGACGGCATTAGCATGGAGCGCTAATGGCATGAAGCTCTTTTCTGGAGATGATAAAGGGAAAGTGGTCTACTCTGCTGTGGACCTTGACCAGGTGGGACTGTCTGAGCTTTTGGATTAATGCACAGTCTTTCTCGTAAATGATGATGTTCAGAAAATGTATCCTGAGCTGTGCCACATTCAGTAGCAGCACTGCACTACACATACCAAACACTACAAGTGGTCTCGTCACAGCCTGGTACCATCCGAGAGCAGAGAGCTAACTCCTTCTGTTGTTTAATACTGTCAGCTTACTGATAGCAGACTGACATGACTCCGATATCTTTGGAGAGGGAAATTGTTGTTTGTTCTTGTTAAACGTTCTGTTTTTGTGGGTTTTGTGTTCTGTTTGTTTACATGATTTTTAGTTGTGAAGCCATACCTGACCTGCAGAGAGTGATTTTTAAATAACCCAGGATTTGGGGGGGAAACATTCTTTCATTTTCTAGATAGTAGGTCTCAGATGCCTTATTGTGAATATGTCAGATGTTTTGTTCTTTTGGAATCTCCTTACAACTAAAGTGACAGTTTCCACTGAGATTTAAAGAGCCACTTCCTAAAAGCTGACTTGGCGGTTAATCTGGGCAGGCAGAAAGAGTTTAAAATAAACAATTAAGCAGTGTGCCGTGGTGTTCTTTCCAAAAATGCAGCTACAGTGCTCGGCTGTGTGCGTGTGTGCGTGTGTGTGTATGTATGTACATATGTGTGTTACACACGTCTGTTTGCATGTCTGTCCCAGGGTGTGTGTAACCCTGTAGTGCTGTTGGAGGAGCCTTCAGCTATTGTTCAGCTGGAGTACAGTCAGAAAGTGCTCCTGATTTCCACCTGCCAGCGCTCTCTCCTGCTCAACACCCAAGAGCAGTCTTTACTGCAGCTGGGTACCAAACCCAGGAAAAGGTGAATATTTACACAGACCATATACCTACATCTGCTGTGACTGACTCCCATTCCATATGGGATATTGCTAACATTTACAGAACTCTGAAAGTTTTGGTTTCTTATATTATTTAAAAATACAGTTTATAACACATTGGAAGCTGTGAGGAAATATTATATGCTTGTGTAATCCTAGAAATAGCGTGTCATGTGACTGCAGTATTCCTAAAATAACTAGGCGTGTCTTATTGAAATCATACACTAGTACACTTCAGCTAGGGCCTGTCATTTTAACTCCATAATTTGTCACTTTGCACAGTTTGGATGGGTGTTACCCAGCTTGATAAAAGGACACTACAAAACAAGAAGATAATGCATGACAGGAAAATACATCCATAAAATATATTATCAGTTTTGCATGGAAACTAATTATGAATTGTGCTGTTATTCAGTGTCCCAACGATGTAGTCAAGGATGTGCCAATGGTTCAAGGACTGTAAATAGTCCCTTAAAGAAGAAATATTTCACTTTTTATTCCTAGTTTTTCTTCAGGTTTTTTATGTCGTTACGTTTGTTTAACCATAGTGCTCCTTTACCATTCGCAGCACTAATTAACTATAAAATATACAGTTGTTTTTAAGTAGCGTTTGAAAACATTCTAACATAATAACTGAATTGAAATTTAGAAATTGGTATATCGGTATATGATATTTGCATGAACAAGTGCAGAGTTTAGTGGATGATTGTTATAAGCAATATCTTCATGTGTGGTAAACCCACATGTGAATAGCCAGGACCAGCCCTGAAGGCTGTGGGTTTAATTTCTTTGGATAGAATCGAATTCAGATCAGCAAAACCAAATATCCTGCACAAACACAGTTCTATTAACCAGAAAAATACAACGACGAATGCATCACATTTCACAGCTTCAACCCTGAAACAGCAAAGTCATATAAACGCAATTTCATGGAAAACTTTTTATTTAAATGAGTGCACATCGCAGACATCACTGCGTATCCCGGTCAGCACTTTCGTCTCTGTTGGCTCACAGCTGCCCTGTCTCACCCCCAGCAACGGCAGGTTTGGCGCCTGCTTCCAGCCGGCGCTGTGCAAGCAGAGCGACCTGCTGGTGTACGCAGCGCGTCCCGGCCTGCGCCTCTGGAGGACGGACGTGCGCGGCCGGGTGCAGGAGACGCACGTCCTCAAGCCCCTGTTTAACCAGGCCGTGCCTCAGTTCCAGCTCTTCCCGCGCTCTGGCTCCACTGATAGTTACCGGCCCACCGACAGGCAGTTGGGCGTCGTGAGCTGCTTCCTCAAAGAGGGATGGGTGCTGAGCTGGAATGAGTACAGCGTCTATATAGTGGACTGTACCAACCAGGTATGTGGTGGGGGAGGAAGTGTGGGTGATTGTCGTGGTTGGGTAAGATGATTGTTTTTTGTGGGGGTTGTAGTAGATATATAATGTAACTGCTTTTTTGTTATTGTGATCAAGTTGCAGTTGATTTTATGAGAAAGGTCTATGTAGTTGTGGTGCCGTAGGCTGGATGTTAAAGACAGACTGCTTCTGTTGAGTTTTTTTATTTCTGAATCTTGGCTTTCACCAGGGTTGTAAATAATTGTGTTTTTTTTTTTTTTAATTAATTTTTGTTTTTGTGTGTACATTCAAGGTCATCATTGGAGGGCTGGAGAGCTGTGGAGACATAGTGTCTGTGGCCTGCACAGAAAATGAAATCTTCATTCTGAAAGGCGACCGGGACATCATGCGCATTTCTAACTGCCCTGAGGGACTGATCTCCAATAGTAAGACTCATTCTTTCAGTCACTTTGTGTCTAAATATTGTTTGCTTGTCATTATTTGTTCTTTATGTAATTCTAAAGTTATTATTATTTTTTAATCCAATTTTTGAGGAGCCCCAGTCAGAAAATATTGTTTTGCTATAACTGAACCTCATTGATGGAAAGTAAAAGTCTCTGGCATAATTCTCTCTCTCTCTCTCTCTCTCTCTCTCTCTCTCTCTCTCTCTCTCTCTCAGTGTCAGACTTCTCCATCCGTCTAACCTCTCCCCTCTCCACACCCACCATCCTGCTCCCCCCCAACGGCTCTGTTGAGACGGCCCAGCCGATCCGGACCATGCCCATCATCACCGAGCGTGACACGGGCCTCAGTTCTGAGGACGAGCGCGCCCCCGTGGACGAGTCTGAGGAGGTGCAGGAGGAGTTCAGTCAGGCCCTGGAGGCCCTGGAGGTGGCCGAGGAGGTGGAGCAACGGGGGCCGTTGGTGGCGGACGGGCGGAGCCGCAGCAGCTCCATCACGTCGTGGGAGAGCGCGCAGGGCTTCTCCATAGCCAGCACTGCGGAGGCATCGGAGCTCTCGTCCAGCCGCTACAGCACCATCACCCAGGAGGACTTCCAGCAGGAGCTCGTGGTCAAGCCAGTCAAGCTGAAGAGGAAGGGCAAGCGGAGACGGCAGGGTGCGTTCAGCAGGGCACAGCACTCCTACAGCTACAGCACGCCGCAGCGTTCACTTACACTACACACCGTTACTCGATACATTTACCTTTCACTTGGCAGAAAATATGATGTCATTTCCAAATTGATGTATAATACAGATAGGTAGTGGATTGTAGCAGGGCTGCAACTGTGTGTGTGTGTGTGTGTGTGTGTGTGTGTGTGTGTGTGTGTGTGTGTGTGTGTGTGTGTGTGTGTGTGTGTGTAGAAAGCGGGAACCGCGTCAACGAGCGCAGCAGCTGGTCGGAGGGCATGCTTAGCCAAGACGGCCTGGCGAGTGATGCCCTCCCCACCACGCCCGCCAGCGAGCCTCCCTCTGATCGCACCAGCCTCCTGTGCAGCAGCCTGGACCTCCACAGCTCGGGTTCGCCCGACCGCGACAGCTCCGTGTGTGGAGAGGCGCCCGCCGCCGACCCCTTCCCCCCTCACGACCATCCGGATCTCTTCCAAGCCCCACCCCCTGGCCTCGACTCCCTCCCGCTCCAGTATATTGAGTGCGATATGTACACCGAGTCCATCACCGAGCAGCAGGGGGCAGCCACGCCGGACGTGGACATGCTTCTGGAGTGCACCTTCTCCTATGTGCAAGAGAAGGCCGCTCTGGAGGAGCACGTCCTGGACGCCGGCGGACCCGTGCTTGATCTGGAGCTCCAGCCTAAAGAAGACTTGCAGGGGAACTTCGACCTGGACTTACCGTACGATCCCATCCGGCCTTTGGTCTGTTCCCCGGACCCGGAGCCATCACCCTCTAGTGACGAGGAGGATATATACGCACATGGAATGCCATCCACCACTAGTCTGGGGGATGGACTCAATACCCTGACTCTTCAGAGCTGTGTCCCCAAGAAGGTGGGGCTGGATGAGAGTCAGCTTCACAAAGCAGACCAGGTGAGTGCCACCAGGTGAGATCCACCAGGTGAGATCCACCAGGTGAGATCCACCAGGTGAGATCCACCCGGCCTGCGGGATGACCAGACAGACCTGGCAGAGACTGAGGGGTCAAAATCTTATTTGGAGAATGAAAAGCATTAAAGCATTTCTCCAAATGTGTATATTACTACGAGTATATATATTATGAGCCTAAGACTGTATATTGTTTTTCTTGGCAGTAAATGCTTATTTGCATATAATACACAACAAAACACGGCTAAAAGTAGAATGAAAACTTAATGCAAGTAAGCATACATTAAAAAACGAATTTATTTCTTCATGCTTTTCAGTGGAAAGTTGCATCCAGCTAGGCACTTCACCTCCACACCTCCAGCCGTTTACCTTTGACTCTCACAGACAATCGTTTAGAGTCCCTTTCTTAACATAACTACAATAAGTGACCTAAACATGACTCAAGCTGTGTGGTATCACTCAATACTTACTGTCCTGATAGTTTTAAACCCAGTTTTCTTATGTGTCTAATTCTTATAATAATTATAGTGTAATACACATCTAGTGAGTGGAGAAGGTATTAAATAGTTTGACAAAAATTTGACCTGTACTAATGTTTTTGTTCTGTTCCTGCTCTTGGTAGTGTTCCGATGACCAAAACTTTTCTCAGTCTCAGCTAACCATTCTGTTCCAACTATAACATCTTCTTCAAATAATCTTAAAATAGTCAGATCAGAGGAGGAGGCCTCCTTTAATGACTGGTTTCAGAACAGTAAACTGTATAGTAATTTGTCCTTTTTTTCTCTCGAACCCTTTCTCTGTGGCCAAGACACAGCTTGCCGAGAGCTGGATGGGCTACTGCGGGCCGGGCTGTGGTATCCTCAGCCTGGTGGTGACGGACCGCCATATCTGGTGCCTGGACTTCAAAGGAGGCCTCTACTGCAGTGGCCTTCCCAATGGCAGCCTGAGTTGGCAGAAGTTTGAGGAGAACGTCCAGCAGGTGGCGCTCTCCCCTTCAGGTAAGTGGAGCTTTAGCCAGCCTCAGCTGTCACTCACAGGCTGGTAACTAGAGTCTCACAGAATCGCACAAAACTACAAAACCTGATGTGTATTCTTGTTTGGTCTGTGTAATATGAACTAGATGCCATTAATATTTGATTATTTTATTACATATTTAATATATATTATTTAAATCACAATTGGTTGTATTTATGGGTGTTGTCAATAGAGTAATTCATCAGAAGATCTGGAGTCTGTCCCTGTGCTTTATTTTGCATATTTAATATGATTGTCACAGAAATATATGAATTTGCAACTTTGATTGTGTGTATTTTGTCACAAAAAAGAAATTCTAGTCATAAGACGCTGTTTACTCAAAAAGAAAGAAAGGTTTGTAGAATAATAGACTTCATGGAATTAGTGTGGAGAGAGAAATAGGGTTACAGACTGTAGAACCGAAGCTGTCCTCCACGTGGTTGAGGAGATAAACCCGAGCCCAAACCGTAAGCCTGGTGTCCGGCCATGCCGGTGTGTGTTGTTAGGGTCTCTGCTGTGGAAGGTGGAGCAGAAGACGATGACGGCCTATGCCTGCGGGAAGGTCACCATCAAGGGCAAGAGGCACTGGTACAAGGCCCTGGACGAGACGGCCTTCGTGGCGCTGAGCGACGACACGGCCTGGATCATCCGCACCAGCGGAGATCTTTACCTGCAGACAGGTGAGGTGAGGCGGACGCCGGGGGGGCCAGTCACTCACCGGCATGGTCCCGGGCCTCTGCTGCTGCCAGCAGCCCTAGCTGTGTCCAGAGCTAGAGTATAATACTGTTGTAAGAAAGCTGCTCAGTGGTCTGGACGATATAGAGTATTGCTACATAGTGTGACTGCACTGTATTTAAATGCACCGCTGAACCGTAGATGTAACGTGTTAGAGACTGGGTTGCTTATTTTGAGCAAGATTATTTACGTTTGTTGCAAAATGGTAGTGCAAAGACCAATATAAGAACGATTAAGAATATAGTCTGGATCTCTACTCAGCACTGAAATGGACAGAGAGTATAGATAGACTACACAGAAAATCATGTAGAATTTCAGCAGTTCTCCACCAGATGGAGCAACACGCTGAAAGATTCCCACTGCGGTGCCAAATTCAGTCCAACGAAGTCCTACCCCCTCCTCTCAGCCGACTCTACGGGTGGTTATGTAGTTCTGTAAGTGGGAAGAATGCGTTTGTTGGAGCTGCATGCACATTGTTGCCAGTGAGTCGTGCAGCAGGCGTCAGCGAGTCCTTACGTAAGAACACGGCGTGTGATGGAACACAGCTGCTCCCACACGCCACACGTCACGCTGCCGTGTTTATGGAAACCCCCCTGCGAAAGGCGTGAACCTCGTGACTCGCGCAGACTGGCTTTGCTGGAACTTCGTGACCGCTGCGCTGCAGTTCCGCTGCATGCTTGATTACACTGAGTGCGGTTTGTTCAAGCAAATCGTATCGCTTGGAAAAGGACAGAACCGCCCGTGCTGGATACCTTCGGGATTCCACGCAGACGCCTCTCCATCCCAGGCTGCTATGTGCTACCCTGCACAGTGTTTGCAGGTGAAGGTGTTAAAACCCAGCATTTTCTCAAATGTATTCATGAACAAAACCAAGTGAATTAAAATGTAGAAAATGTAGTAACTAATGAAAGTGTAAAGCAGTATAAGCCTTTAAAAGAATTTTCCCTTACCTTCAGCCAAGACATGTTTAAAGGAATTTACAATTACCTCAAGGGAATTCCATCGGCCAAGACATGTTAGGTGTCTGCTGGGGCTGTTGTGGTGTTGTTTAGTTTCCTACTGGAGTTGCAAGGCTATTGGAGCCAAGAAATAGGTTTATACCGACCATTTAATGACCCATAGGATGATTCAAAACTAGCAAAAGTAATCACAGGATTGTTTAAAACTGCTGTATGACATTGTCTGCAATAATATCTATAGTTAAAATGATGACAAATGTTTTTTCTTAAGAAACTGGCAAACATTTGTGACAAGACTAGTGTGAATGAGTTTCATTTTAAATATTCCTGTAATAGCTGTTTGTGTGTGTGTTTGTGTGTGTGTATGTGCATGCCTGTGTATGTGCATACTCGTGTATGTATGTGTGTGTATGTGCATACTCGTGTGTGTGTGTGTGTGTGTGTGTGTGTGTGTGTGTGTGTGTGTGTGCGTGCATACCCGTGTGTGCACACATTCAGGGCTGAGTGTGGACCGTCCATGTGCGCGGGCGGTGAAGGTGGACTGCCCGTGTCCCATGGCTCAGATGTCAGCGCGGGGCAGCGTGGTGTGGGCCCTCAGTGAGCAGAGGGCGCTCTTCTACAGAGAGGGTCTCAGCAGCTACTGCGCCGAGGGAGAACAGTGGAAGTACGACAAAGTCAGGTACCCGCCCCCTCTTCCTCCTTCATCACCCAGAACTTCGCCCAAACACAATCGTGTTTTGTTTATAAAAATGTCTTTTGAATTGTCCGTGTGGGTAATTCAGTGAGAGTCAGGGTCTGGAGCCCATCTGCATTGCCCTGGGTGAGAACGACACGCTGTGGGCTCTGGACACCAGCGGCAGCCTGTGGTTCCGGACGGGGGTCACGGCTAAGAAGCCCCAGGGCGAAGATGAGCACTGGTGGCAGGTAGTCATGCACACTCTGCACGCACCTGCTCTAATGCTCCGAACACCTGCTCGACGTGTGGTGTTCAAGCAAGTCTGCGAAAACACTTGTTGCTCTGTGTCCCCTCCCTCTCCACTACCGCGACCGAATCCCCCGCAGGTGAGCATCACCGACTACGTGGTGTTTGAGCAGGGAGGCCTGTTCCACATGCTGATCCAGGCCACGCAGAGCGTCGCCACGGTGACGAGGGCACCGGTGGAGCGGGTGGCCGAGCGGCTGCGTGTGGCCTTCCTCTCGCCGCACTCGCAGTGCCAGCCCAGCCTGGTCAGCGCGGGCAGCGGCGGCGTGTGGATCGCCTCTGGACGCAACGACTTCCACGTTGCCAAGGGCAGCCTCGTCGGTACGGCAACACCGCTTGGCTGGTCTCCAAACTCACCGCTTTACACCGTGTACCCCCCACCTCTAACACACACACACACACACACAGTACTCTTGGTTTCCTGGGTTTGGCTTCATTAGGGCTGCCTTGCCTTTTTTGTTTCTAACATTTCGGAGTCAAAACGTCTCCATTTTCTCTGCTCTTACAGGGACGTACTGGAGAACTGTCGTCCCCAGAGGAACAGCATCTGCCACTAAGTGGGCCTTTGTTTTCTCCTCAGCAGTTCCATCCAAAGTGGGTATGTGCGTAGCTCACAATAGTACCGATGCAGCTCCTTTAACCGATAAGCCCACCTTAGGGCACAGAATATTATCCTCAGCAGGTGAAGGCCTTAAACTGAAGCAGCTGGTTCGGTAGCTAATAAATCAAGCTTTATTATGTCATCTGGTGCTTGTTTAATAATGTCTACGGTTTGGCTGCTGAGATTATGTTACTGTTCTGGTATCAGACTGTTACAGATCAAACAGCCTGTCTACTAACAGCACTGTGCATAGGTAACATGATTGCCTAGTTACCACAGTAATTGTTTTGAAATTCATTGTTTGAAATTTGCCATAACTTGCCCTGAGGCAAAATGACAGTAGAAATTTCCCCATGCAAATAAACAAACTGTATTAAGCAGTCTGTACATCTGTTCAGCCCCACCATTATATTCAGTGAGAGAGAAAAGCAGATCTCACATACGTTGTAGTATGCCAGGCCTTTACACTGCGCTCACAGATCAATTCTTCTGACAACCTGTGAGTCTACCATGCAGCCTTATTTAACTTAACAGTGTCTCTCCACGTGTCTCTCAAGGGAGTTTTCTATGGCTGGGTCAGAGCAGAAAAGATCTCTTCTGCATCTGGGACCAAGACCTCCAAATGCGACCCCTCACGGTCCAGCTTCCCCCGGACGTGGAGATGGTCCATCTGTCCGCCTGTAGAGATGCGCTCTGGGGCCTGGACCATTACGGCCGCGTTCACATCCGCACCCTGTCGGTCAGCTGCCCCACCGGCATGCACTGGACGCCCCTGGACCTCAGCCAGCTTGGTACGTAGAAGCGGCGCACATCATGCACTGCATCAGCGGATAATTAATGGGATGAATTTAGACTGGCGCATTGCCAGCCGACAAACTCTTCACAAGGGCAGTGGGCAGGCTTAGAGTATCCAGCCTTGGTCGGTTTTGGTGGCTTTGGTGGTTTCCTCAGGACTTTGTCAAGAAGGGGATTCAAAGTGAAAATGGAAGGAATTGTTTAAAAAGCCTGGAAGTGGCCAACATGGTTTTATTTGATCATATATGCATTTGTTCAATTGTAGACTTTCATTTTTAAAATGACTTGTTTACATAATCTTTACTGTAAGTGTAGAGACCTTTTGTGTGTAGAGGATTTTTGTGCATGAAGTGTTTATTTTCCCCATTTGTTTTGCCAATATATCCAAATGGAGCTTTTCTTGTTTACAGACAATGAATGTGATTACAGTTTTGAAACATGTTTCTTCACTTTACAACCTTCTAACCCCCCATTTAGCTTCGGAGTGACTGAAACAGCAGCATAATTGTACAGCTGCATTAGTGCTCCTTCCATGCTCCTGGTGGACGTGCTCGGACGCTTTGTTTGGCCCATCCCATGTTAGTCTTCTGCCCATCTAATATTGCTGTGTACCAACAACGTGGTTAACTTATCATTGGCCCCATTGCCGGGCCCCCACAACGTCCCTCGTCCCCCACACTCGTGGTCGACGTGTAGTTGCTAAGCGGGACATTTCTGATTTGTGCACTTCATGCAGCAACAGAATCCCAGGACACTGAAGCCCTCGGGGAGAGAGAGAGAGAGAGAGAGAGAGGGAGAGGGAGAGAGGGAGAGGGAGAGGGAGAGGGAGAGAGAGGGAGAGAGAGAGAGATAGAAAGAGAGAGAGGGAGAGAGAGAGAGATAGAGAGAGAGAGAGAGAGAGAGAGGGAGAGAGAGGGAGAGGGAGAGAGAGAGAGTGAGAGAG
>JAOXYF010000011.1:6970195-6984187 GCA_028565775.1 Sternarchorhynchus goeldii | reverse complement strand
CTGGCCCAGAAAAAGCAGTGACATCTCTTAAACTCACAAAATGCACACACACACACACACACACACACACACACACACACACACACACAGACACAGTCATTTTACTTTTACATGTGATGTTCTGTCTAATTTAGGGCCCTCTGGGGCCAGGTTGCCACACCAGGTCCTGAGTATTTACCCCTTTTCTATTCTGACCACCATTCTGTTGGTGAAGGTAAGATAGTGTACACTGATAGTCTCACCACAGACTAGAGATGTTTTGCCTATGTGGTTTAAGAGTTAACATTAACCATGCTTTAACCCCAGCTGTCTTTACTTCATGCATAGTTCATTCAAATTTACAAAATTAAAAATGTTTCCAAAAAAATGCCTGAGCCTTATTGTGGTACACAAACAGCATGTGCTTAGAACTAACCAAAGTGAAAGCTGGGTGGATGTTTTTGGGCTGCTTTGCGTGTTGCTTATCTAAAATATGAGTTGATTATGTGCTGACTGAGGTTTTTAAAATATGAGCTGAAAGTGTGCAACATGTGACCTTTAGGAAAATGTTTATGATTTTGGACATTCAAAAATAACTTTTTGCAAAAATAGAATTTTAATATTTCCAAACCAATATTTTCAGACATTTCGAAACTTTCAAATGCATCATAGCATTGAGGGTATTCTATTATAGAACATAAACATTCACATTTACAGCGTTTTTTATCTTTTAGCAGCCTTTATTATCTTTCATCTGGTAAGCAGTGCGCATCAGTTGTGAATTTTGGACTTAAGCTTGGTGCAGTCTAAAGTCGGGTGGTCTAAGGAAGCCAGGCAGAGAGTCCAGTTGTTCACTGGAAATGGATTGAATGAGTTTCTGCATCGACTTAACAAAAAGAGATGGAGGAGATTGTTCGGAGAGCCACTGGAACGCTTGCTCTCCGATACGGCGCTTCCACAGCACGGCGTCGTCCTGCAGTTTTTTCCTCATCTGGAAGCGAAATGTCGGCATGAATAAAATGAGGTAGCCGAGACAGACGTGTTTGGTTCGCATGTCAAACTCGCTCTGGCCGATCTGATTTAGGAGACAGTCCAAAGGGGTGTTCCCTGCGGCGTCTGTCACGTAAGGGCACGCTCCATGTCCTAGTAACAATATCAAACACTCGGGGCGCACCAGATCACACGCAAGATGCAACGCGGTCTTGCTGCCGTCAATATGGACGCATCCGTGGCGGTTTATGAACAAGTATTTATCGTTGTCTGTGAAGTCTTTCAGGGAGTCCATGATCATTTTCAGGATATGTGTCCGATTATAGCGGATGGCAACTGTAAGGTGTGGTGTTGTGGATGCCTGACAGCAACAGAAACTTCTGCTTGGCATCTCCAACGCACGAACAGAGAATCTGTTGAGCAGGTATCGCGCATACTGCTGGTGGTCATGGACCAGCGCGTAGAGCAGGGCTTCCGACGGAGAAAACGCACACGCCCGCCCGTCGTCTTCCCAATGGAACACCTCCATTGTCCTCATGTCCTCTAGGACCCACACCGGTAACAAGTCACGAACAGCCTGGTAGAACGCAAAGGAAGTTCTTTGACATTGCTTTTCGGATTTATAATCCGCATTACTTTCATACAGTCCCAGATCCAAAGGCATTGTTACTTTCTCTGCCAGTCTTCTATAAATTCCACTCTTTTCCTGTAATAAAGTTTTCTTTGGAATTTAGGTCTTTTTTGGTAAATACTGACTTTCAGTTCAGTCTATGTATAACAATGAAACATGAAAAAATGTTTCAGTATATACTGTAGGTAGCATAAATTGCAACTGTACCAATAGTTTGCTAGTTTGACTTTCCTGACATATCGCTAGCTAGTCATTTACAACTGTACAAGTAACCAGAATAACAATTTAAACAGTTTCATCAATGTAATGTTTTTTTTTGCCCTCAATCAAAAACTAACGGGTTATTTACTACGGTTTTAATGTCGATCGCCGTCAAACCCCACTACACACTAATCGACAGTTTATATATTCCAGAGCTCCGTTATCAACATGGAACTCCCCTTTGGACAACCCTCGTTGGTTTGCGCACTAAGCCACGTTATATCTCATTGGCCACGAGCGCTTACAACGTATAGACGTAACGTCGCAAGGGTCCGAAATGCCTCTAACCTTTCCTTATTTGTTTGAAGCACCACCGGCGAGCGGCTGCGTTGATCTACGTGGTGCATCATTGCTGCTATCAAGTGACCCTGCTGCATATAGTACATTCACAACATACCAGCGGAGGACGCATAGTGGCGGGTCAGCAGCCCAGGTTACATAATACTCTGCAGTCTGAATAACTCTGGGTGTCGTGTTAACCAGACAAATGGACAGACTGTTGTGATTTTAAACTGCAGTTTGGTATTAACAGCAAGCGATTAACAACAAACTGAGCATATATGTTTACAATTTTCTTTGGCAAAAAATCTTAAATCCGCCCGTCCGTTACATCCACACATCCTTAAGATGTAATAGGATACTTGAATAGTACTGTAGATTGTAAAATTATATCTAGTGCGAAAACGAGTAGTACAACAGACCTCAACAATAACCTATTGGTCAATACCACGCTACAGGCACCCTTATTATCTAATCCAATATTATCGCACTTTAAAGCCTAACCACGCCACCTAGTGTGTAATCATTTAATATCAGTTCATTTCTGACACTAGTAGAAGACTACTGGGATACCACTCCTTTTTCTGAGACCTGCTGAAAATGAAAGCGAAAAAAATTGTAAGACAGCGGTATGCGAAAAGTCCATGAGAAGAACTATGACATTTTAAAAAAACTGCCTATTAATTAGTACAAATAGGTTTTGTTTAATGGTTTATGCTCAGTCACGAATGTCAGTATGCTTACATTTTGTACATGGAAAATACAGTTGCATTTACCTAAACTGGGCAAAACAACTTGGAAGCAACCTGGTGAAAAAAACTTTCTTTAAGGACAGTAGCCATTACTTAGCCTTAAACATAAGATCTTTTGAGACACAATTAGGCTGTTGAGTAATCCAGTAATATTCATACTCTATCATATTTTCAACTGATTTTAAAGCTTGTGTTAACCCAGCTCCATTTAAATCCCATCCATAAAGCACGAAAATTAAAATATGATGTAGAATATATTCTAAGGATTCTGTAATTCTGCTGCAGAAAGGGACCATTCTGCCTCTGATGGCAGTACAATGAACCTGGATAGACAGGATTTGCCTCATTTTTACTATTACAATACTGAATTTGATTTATATCTGATAAACTTCTCTGACTGGTTATCATTGGTAACTAGTTTCTTTTCATATGAAAGGATAACATACAAAATCAAATAGACAAATATATATATGGGCACTTACATAAGACCAAAATCAAATAGACAACTATACACATGGGCACTTACGTAAGACCATACCATCAGAACAGATCCCCAAACAAAAATTGTTTTCATTTTCACGTGTAAGAAGCCAGTGAAACATGGTATCGACAGTGTACGAGTTACCTTTAGCAACATATTTAAGTTCTGGGTTTTGGAAACTGGTTGTTATTTAGATTATATAAGAAAAGGCCGAAGATGACTTTAATGAATTAGAAGCTCTGTCCTCTGGTTATGTAAACAGAAACACAAAAAGACAAAGAGAACTGGTGTTTTTTCTTCATACATGGTTTCATGAAACCTGAACACATAACAGAATAAAGATTCGTATTGCTTTACAGTTAGGCCTACTGTAAAATGAGACCAGGTTTTGCCATTCCGCGGGAATAAAAAAATATAAAGGGAAAGATAAATCGCTTGCTGTGCTACCTAGTACTGAGGAGCAGGGTTCACTGGTAAAAAGCTCGTTTTTATTTCTTGTTTAATATTTTGGTAAGATTAATTTGAGTTTGTGAGTGGTAGTGTACTTAGAAACAAACTGTTAATGCTATTTTGCAAACGTTTTAAACTTTGGAATCTTTAGAAGGTGGTTGTATGTGAATACAAAAGCATCACTTTGTTCTGATTTTATCTGGAAGTTATTCATAAATCGATAACCTAACTTGTACGCTACTGGCAACCTGACGTTTTCTCCCTTGTCTTCGATACAACGTTCATTCTCCATCCCCCCTCACGTCTCACTCAGGGATTAAGGCTTACTGAGCAAACGTGTACGTTTACCCATTCATTGTTGAGCCAGCTTGGGCCTTTAGTGGAAGTTGAAGTGAAGATAAGTTCCCAGTTGCATCTGATGAAGCGGGTCATAGTTGTGTAGAGTTGTGTTTAATGGCAAATCGTTATTTTGTCGAGACTTGACTTTAACGCCTGTTCTAAAAGGAAGTAGTCGTTTATTGATATTGTGCAGAAATATGTAAAAATAAAAAAAACTAACGTTAGCTAATGGTATTTTGTTTGCAAGCAAGCTAGCTAGCTAGGTTATCAGTGCTCTGGCTCGAGCTTGTGCCTGTAACGTTACAGAGAGCTAACAGTTAGCTAGCTAGCTGTCTGGCTAATCCATTTACTTCATCTTCGCACCACTCCGGGTAAGCTGCTAACTTAGCTTGGTTGGTATAGCTAACTGCTAGCAAAATAGCATAATATCTGATATGCCAGTCATTTTAGTTAGCGTTCAGTTGTTTTGAGTTTAGTTTGAAGAAACTTGGGCATTTGTGATTTGACATTCACAGTTTGAGTTTTTCATAGTGGAGGCCGTCGTGAGCCACCTCGTTAGTTAGCTGCAAATTAGCCATCACCAGAGTACGCGTTTCATCTGTGGCCAGCAACGTTAGCTAGCAGTGGCTGGCTTGGATAGCTTGCTTGCTAGCTAGCAAGCTGTGTGATCTGTAGCTAGCTAAAGTTCATTGGCTGTTCGGCGTGCCGTTTTCGAGATGCCTGCTATGTTAGAAAAGAGCAGCACCGAGATATCTGGTAAGAGAAGAGGCAGAAACTCGGTGAATAATCCGACCAAAAGTTTTACTTCAAACGGGAACAGTAACAATTCATGGGAGGAAGGAAGTTCGGGTTCCTCAAGTGATGACGAGCATGGTAAGTCGTGATGGTAGCCTCGGTCAATCATGATAAGTTCATACAGTTTTGTTGGTAATAGTTTGTATGCCTGATTATCCTTATTACTTGTTACAAGCCGCAGGTGGGATGCGAGTTGGTCCGCAGTATCAGGCAGTTGTTCCAGATTATGACCCTGGTGGGTGGAATCTACATCTTCTAAAGTCTAATGATGGAACAGGTTACAGGGCGTAATAGCCTCAAACACACGCCGTTGTTAAAATAGTTTCTCTTGTGGGATCTTATCAGCATAAAGAATGTATTATTTATTCATCAAGTTGTGCTACGTGCTTTCATTTGGAACATAAATAATAGTAATTATATGTATGTATTATCGTGCAGATAATTAGTGAGAAGTTAAGTCTTTAATACATTATTGTATTATAATATGGTTATATGAGAGTGCTGTCTCCTTGAGAAGCCCAACTGTGGCGCATACGTTAACAATTTTTATTAACACGTTAATTAAAAGTCGTTTTATTTAGTGAAGTCTCTAATTATTTAAAGTGGTCTAAAATAAATTAAATCAACACAGACGCCACTTGATGTTAAAAAAGTAACAGAGGGATGAAGGCTGTAATGTACTTTATGTTCCTCTGCTGCTGTCTTGTCCTTGGTCAAGGCACAAAACAACACCCTTGTACAGGAGTGCATCCTGTCTTGGGCCACTGTGACCAAAGCATAAATAAAGAAGAGTTGTAGAAAATGCAGACGAACCTTCTTGGGTTTAGTAATTTTTGTTTCCTTATTAGAAGTAGCAAAGGCCAGCCAAGAGAGGGAGAATTTAGGAATGCTGGTGTGGATTCCCAGCCAAACCCTGGCAGAGGCGAAATGTGAGTTATAAGTGTGTTTATGAGGAATTGTATTTCCAGTGTATCAGCTAGAACAATTTTTGTACAATTTGCATATATTTGCATATATGGTTGTGTTGTGCTTGTCTTGCTAAACAGAATACAGTAAATTACCTACACCTCTGCTTTTGTAGTTTATATGAATGTGTGTTTATATATGAGTAAATAATATGTTATTTACATGCTGTTGACATTTTGGTTGCTTTTATGGTTGGTTGGTTACTTTTTTTTTTCTTTTAGTGGATGAATATATTGCAATAGCCAAAGAGAAACATGGATACAATATGGAGCAGGTAAATGAATATTACTACACTGTGCAGTTCTGGTTTAATATAGAAATAATATTTTTCATTATATTTTATTTGCCACATTAATTTTTTCTAAAAGTTTCTACCAAATACTATGCAGTTTGTGCTCCTGTCCAGACCTATACTATGGTACTTTATTTTTAACAGGCATTGGGCATGCTGTTCTGGCACAAACACAACATAGAAAAGTCTTTGGCAGACCTGCCCAACTTCACCCCTTTTCCAGATGAGTGGACAGTGGAGGACAAAGTGCTATTTGAACAAGGTTTTAGCTTTCATGGAAAGACCTTCCACCGCATACAACAGATGGTGAGCCACCAGGAACCACTGTGGCACTGCAGAACCAGAACAGTGAAGCTGCGTAAGCTTCATTGGTAGCCCACCAGGGGATACACTAATATTCAGATCACTGATGTTTACTGTCATGCTGAAAAAGTATTGGGAGTTACCACATAACTGAGCTGATATGACATTGAAGGAATCTGTTTGCGAGTGTGTGTATATATGACAGAAATATAATAATTCCCTATATATATCTTGTATTTTTATATAGCACACACACACTTCTTTATGCGTCTCTCTCTTTATCCTTATGTCTGTTTTTCACATGTATAAACAACATAATATAAACTGGTTTTACTTCCTAAAACTTCAGATGACCTCTGCTTGCACAGCTAATGAAGGTCCTCTGACCAAAATGTGCTGTTTGTCTGGAAACCTTCTTTAGTCAAAATGAAAAATGTTATCAGGCTATTGGCACTGAGAGGATAAAATGCTTCTGACTAGTGAAAACCTTCGTTCATTGTTAATCTAGTTAGCATCTTTGGGTAAAATATGCTTTCAGTTTAGTTAATGCTGTGTGATCCTGTCAGACCTGTTAGAAGGGATGCGTTATTTTGGTGCTTTTTGTCCAGCTTCCAGACAAGTCCATTGCAAGCCTGGTTAGATTCTATTATTCATGGAAGAAAACGCGCAGCAAAACCAGTGTGATGGACCGGCACGCCCGTAAACAGAAGAGAGATCGCGAGGAAAGGTCAGACGTCCACAAATTCCATCAATTAGATTCAGTGTGATGGAGGTTATTGAATTCATATGTATTATATTTTTATTTTCAATTGAAAAGTGCTTGTGTTTTTTGCTGCTATTATTATTATTATTATTATTATTATTTATTATTGTTATTATTGCATCACACTTCTGGTTTTCTGGCCTCTATGTATGGGAATTATTTTATCATTAAATGTGAGCATTTTGGAAAATAAGATGTAAATATACTTGTTGTTTGGCTTCTAGTGATGATGAGGCTGATGAGGCAAACTGTATCTCTCCTGCTGACCAAGAGTTTGACCTGAACAAGGAGGAGAAGAAAGAGGTAGATTTAGCTAGTTCAAGTTTAAATAATTGATGGTGCTAAGTTTGCATTTTATCAAATAATGGGGTCATGGATATTTTCTTGCTGTGGAAAAATATCTGCACACTTGGAGTGAAGAAACAATGTTTGAATAGTGTGTGTTTTGAATAGGTTTGTCATCCATTATGAGATTCTTGTGTTTGCAGAACAAAAAACATGTTAGTCTAGAATGTGCCAGTTGAAATTTAAAAGATGTCCTCACCTCAATAAGCTTTCAGTATAAAAATGTACTATTTCGGTGTTTATCACCGGTAGTCAGAATCTGCTTATGTAGATCTGACGACAGTTTACAGCCTGCAGGGGAAGGGGCAGTAGTGAGATGCATAGCATATGCTGATGTGATGGCAGATCAAATGCTCTGGTTCAGCAAACCTCCCTCCCAGCTTTTGCTGAAAGTTTGAGTCTGAGGCTGCAGGTACAGTGATGTATTTTTTATTTTTTTGGCAAATGGTTGCTTTGGTCTGGTGCCAGCTTCTGTGTCACTTTTTGGGGCCTTGGTTGTCCTCCTCTGGCCTATTTTCCCAATGAACAGTTGGGTGGTGGTGGTGTTTTTTGTTTTTTTTTAAAGTTCAGGTAGGCATAAACTGACATGAACACTACTCTGGACCCCCTTTTCAGCCGGTAAGCCATGTGGACAAGCCAACACATGTTAAGAAAGAGGTGCAGGGCCCGACTGGGAGGAACCTGCACAGAGCAAAGAGGAAGCCGCCCAAAGGCATGCACCTGAGTCAGAGCGACGTGGCAGCCATGTCGAGCAGTGGCCCGGCTGCCACCAGCGTCCTGAGGCAGCTGGACATGGAGCTCGTCGCCATCAAACGACAGGTTGGAGCCATCTCCAAAGCTGCTTGTACTGTTTCTTTGTTCAAAGTAGTCGGTTCTTTGGCATAGTTGAGTTGTTTAAAAATCTTGCATAGTTGTTAAAAAGAGGAAAGTTATAATCGTGTGAAACTTCTCTGCAGATTCAAAGCATCAAACAGAACAACAGTGCTCTGAGAGAAGCACTGGATACTGGAGTGGAGGAGTTCAGGCCTCCTGAGGTAATGAAGGCCAGATATGGAATTAAAGATTAATTCAAAATGTTTGTTCTTGTTTTGCTCACTAGTATGCGAAAAGGAATAAAAGCTGCGAAAAAAGCAAATCAAGCGTATTGGCATGTTGTCAGGATGTCAGAAACTGTGTTGGTAGTAAAGCATCCTTGAGAAAGGCATTTATGTAGAACTGCATTCATTTGTTCAGATTCTGCCGATATTGTTTTCTTTGCTTCTGTATATTGATGACTTTCCTCTGTGTAATATAAGTTTACTGTTTTTGTAGGTGAATCAGAAATTCAACACACGCTGGACTACAGAGGAGCAGCTTTTTGCAGTACAAGGTGTCTTTTTTTTTTTTTTTATCACTGCTGAAATTGAGCACAGTAATAGCAAAGCATTTGTCTGTTCTCGGCTCTTGGAGGGGATTTATACACTGTCAGAGCAGAACAGTGGATTTATAGACACCCTAGGAACATTGTAAAAAAGATTGTATAACATAACATTTAAAAAAAAAAAAAACACCTAACAGCAATCATATGATCTCAACCAATCATATTGGCTTGCTCGTCTTTGCAACAGTAGCAATAAAAATTTCCTAATATTCCAGTGACCAAATCTGGTTGACAGTCTGCTATTCTACTCGAAGCATAACTGAATAAAATGGTATATAATTTAAATATTCTACTTGATAATGGTCTAAACTAGTCAGGATCAGTTAGCATGATAGATTTGTATTATGGTAATAAGTCCTCTGTTTATGTATTTGGCAATTTTAGCATTTTTGGAATAAAAATATTTTTCTACTCTCTTTTCCTTCTCTTAGCTATAAGGAAATATGGAAGGGATTTCCAGGCCATTTCTGATGTCATCGGCAACAAGTCGGTTGTGCAGGTGAAGAACTTCTTTGTAAACTACCGGCGGCGCTTTAACCTGGATGAGGTGTTACAAGAGTGGGAGGCTGAGCATGGTGTGGAGGGCTCCAAGAGCTCAGAGGAAGAGAAAATGGAGGTGTCATCTGAGGAGGGCTCCACCACCCCGGTACCACCAGAGGACCAGAAGGAGGTATGAAGAACTTGCATCATGGCAGCAAATCCTTGCAATTTCTACCAACAGTCATTCATAATAAACAATTATGTGTCAGACCAAAATTTCACTAGCTGGAATGTCTTTAGCAGTTTTTAAACCTTTCTTTGTTTTCTTTTTTAGGAACCTGCAGCTACAGAACCACAGACTCACTCAGTCTCTTGAGTGGTTGTGTGATGGTCAGATCCAGTTGATGTTACTGCTATGCTGAAGAGGTGTCAGGGCCTTCGCAGTCGCCCACCTCAGGCATAGTTGCTTCATACCAATTTGACCCCTGCTCCCCCGATATCAGCCAAATCCCTCCCGCCCAAGATGGAGGCAAAGACCTCACTGGGCCTGATCGAGGAATAAGAATCATTTTTGCATTTATGTTCTGTCACTGCCAACACAAACAGGAAGTTGGGTGTCCATCAGGTCAACGTCATGTGTGGTGCAGCAAACGTTATGAATGTTGAGGATGGCTGAGTTTGATGATGTCCACAACAAATACGCTCTCTCTCTCTCTCTCTCTCTCTCTCTCTCTCACACACAAACACACACACCCCCAGCTTGATTTCCATCCCAAGTTCACTAAACTTTTGCTTCAGGCTCCTGAATAGTTCATGTGAGATGATGCCTGATTGTTCACAGCTGTTTCAACTCCCTGCAAGTGGATTCTGACTGAAGAATCTCCTTGTGCTTCACTCCCCTCAGGAGTAGTGCATAAAGTTGTTTTTGTTTTTTTTTTTTTTTGTTTGGTTTTGGTTTTTTTGTGAATTCATAAAGTAATCAGATTTAGTGTCTTGTGGTTTTAGGTGACTTCTGTCAGCTCTATCATGAGTTAAGCTATGAATCTATTTATTTGCTTACAGTGTAGCTTAAAGGAAATGACGCATTCTAAAAATTAAAGTTTGTATATTAGTGTGTGGAATTTCAACACCTATACATGTTTTATAACTTGAAGGTTGGAAGAATAGCCTTGTTGGTTCTGAAGTCCATGTAGTCATTTGGGTTATCGGTGAGTATTAGTTCTTTATGTTGTCAGTAGTCTCCATTTTAAGTTACTCCAGTTAAATTATGCTATTGATTGGACTAGTGAAGCTAAGCTGTAATACCAGCCCTTGTATGTAGCACAGTGGACTGTGTTTCAAAAGCACCTGGGTGCCCTAAAAAAAAAAAAAAAAAAAAAAAGCCAGACACGTGGCAGTTTTTACTGCCTTCTTTCTTAGTATGTAACTAATCAGAATCACTTTCTCTCCAGTTACTTAATACTATACAGAATCTATCATTAGGAGACCAGTGATGGTTTGTGGTTGTGAAATCTTTAGTACAAATGTGGACTTCTGAGCGACGATGTGGAAGAGTTCAAAACAATCAGGATCTAGTGAACATAGGAAAATGAGAAGGCAGGTGTGCGTGTATATCATGAACTTCTTTAAATTTTTTAATGAATTTTTTTTATTGTACCCATTAATAAATATACTGGCTTGGATCTTGCGTAATAAACTTTGTTTTAACTGAATTTATTATTATGTAATGTGTTAAGATACATGCTTAATAATGGACCATTGGATAAGGTGAAAGAAGTGTATGAAGTATACAGGCTATTATGTCTTCATGGAAGTTTCCTCACAAGGGCTGTAGATTTAAGTATTGGCTCCTGTGTTGAAGTGGTGGGTTATTGCCTTTCTTGGTGGTTTTCCTTTATCTTTTTTTTTCTTCTTATGTGTACTAAGCTCGGTCTTGCATGCATGGGCAATAATTAGGCAGTCTAAGCCCAACTTTGACAGCATAGACTCTGATAAAATGAGTGGGAAAAGGTAAACTGGATGACAGTTTCCATATTACAGTAAAACAGTAAAAAAAAAAAAACTGCAGATGTCTCATATAAAGTACAGTTCAGTAAATCCTATACTGAAGCCAATGAATTTCCACTTTTTAATTTTTTTTTCTTACTGTATCAGTACCAAAGTTTGTATTTTGGAAGGGGTGTGTGTATGTGTTCTAATGCCATTACATGTTTTGCCCATATATAATCAATACAGCACATTAGACACAATAAAACAGTGGAATATATTCAGACTATGCAATGCTTTTATGTTTCTTGGTTTTGATAGAAGACAATGGAGTTAGCAGTTTGCTGTATTAAAAATTAAACCAAGGTCATTTTTGCTAAGGAAAATTATAGGCAGTATACTTTAAAATGTAGATTGTATGATGCCAAATACATTTTAAATATAAATTTGATTTTTTTGCCATACATTTGAGAATTAAATAACATTTTTATTACAAAAAAAGGGGGGGGGGTTGCAAAATAAAAAGCAAATATTAGGTATTTGTCAAAGGAGAAATGTTCAGTAATGTTCCCCGACGAAAAGTTACATTACTTTGACAGTGGATCTCTTTCTTTTCTCAAGAAAGTGGAGCTATGAGTAAGAATAAACTGTAATCTGAACGTTAGTTTGTTCATTTAACTATTTAGTTAATTCGAAAAAAATTAGTGTCTAATTAAAGTGTTGTGTAAACCTATGTATATTTAAAACAAACTAGTATTCAATTTAATTTGTCCAGTTAAGCGTTTAGAATAAATAGGCCTATTGAAAAGCCGAAAAATACAAATATTTTATGCATGTATTTATACAGTGTTTTAGAATGGAGAGCATTCAGTAAATCACTGGTTTAAAAAAATCATAACCTGCCACAATCTTTCTACACTTTAGTTTTATTTGGGCCTATACCCTTTGTTGTAGCGGAGTAAAACCACTCTGACCTGAAAGGTGTAATGATTCAAGTAATTATGAGATTAACATTTTTCGTAAATATATTATGCTTTTAACTAAAATACATTTTTCCAGGGGACTATTTATAGTATCTTTAAATACGATATGATATCCATAGCCTACGATTAGCTATTTATAGCCAATCTTGTCATTATCTTTTTTTATATACTAATTGTAACCTTAATTTGAGTTCGCTATATGTCCTGAGATAATGAATAACCGAGTTTATACCTAGCATGCAATTTTGTCAAATAATTTAAACAACATTTCTATAAATATGGAGCCACTAAAAACGAATCGAAACACGTGTTGGATGTACTGCCATCTACTGGCTGTACATTCCTGACTTCAATGGCGTCCATTTACTACGTTTTTTCATGACGGGGATTTCCTGAGGAAGTCAGAGCAAGGGGGCTTTCCAGTTACTAGAATTGACATCAACAGCATAAGGCTTATTCTGGTGCCTTTACCTTTTCCACAATCGAGCTACGCAATTTTGTCACTGGACATTGGACAATGAAAACATCTGATCACTTGGCAGTTTGCTGCCTGTTTGAAATTCAACAGGAATAGCTTTCTCGGTGTAAATTAGTCGATGTAGCTAGTCTTGGTGTCTTTCATGAGTGGACAATCCGCCAAGGCTCTATCTGTTGGCTACATTGTTCAGACAAAACAGTGCTGGGATATTGGAGGACGTTGCTAACTGATTCATGTGAGTACTGCAAATCGCACGTTGGTTTTGGGGACTATTGCTAGCTTCATATGTAAGTAGAAGGTAAGGGTTAGCAACAACCTGTGTCAAGGCAAGCCCAAAGGTCTGTGATAGTAGGCATGTACTCGTCTGCCACAAAGCTGTGTAGCTAGCTACCGACTGAAGGTGCATGTATAGATGGGCTATTAAAGCTAAATATTGTTTTAAAGGGTCTAACTGTGTTACCTGGATAGGGGCATAATCAAGGACTCCACCAAAATCGCTAGGTTAAACCCAACCTGTCCTCAGAACTATAGTTAGCTAGCTATAGTATGATCTATGTTACGGTATTTTCCAGTATTCAGTAATGTCTTGACTAAGCGTACATCATTGACTAGCTAGTCTTTCTTGGCTTATGGATGAGAACTTTCTCCACCACGAAATTAGAATTATAATTTACTAATAACACCTGCTTCAAAAGGACTTCTGGTTCAGTGTTTAGATCCAGACTAATTTTATTCTGTGTATGATATACAGTTTATTTATTTATTTATTTATTTATTTATTTATTATTTACCACTGTTATTACTGGTCCATGCAGTCGACTACCACACAACTCCTCTGCCTTTAACATGCACGACTTGGCTTTTCTTAAAGCTGTATGTTGCCTAGCTACATAACCTAGGAAAATCTGTTTAAGACCTGTGGGCTATTGAGGAAAAAACCATGAATGGGAGATAACAACTGATACTTTCGTGCCTGTGTTAATAAATTCCCATGTAGCACAACTATAGGATACTGAATA
>JAOXYF010000011.1:6914992-6960220 GCA_028565775.1 Sternarchorhynchus goeldii | reverse complement strand
TGTGTGTGTGTGTGTGTGTGTGTGTGTGTGTGTGTGTGTGTGTGTGTGTGTGTGTGTGTGTGTGTGTGTGTGTATTGGTTGTAAAGGACCTGGTGTGGTGGTAGACCTCTGTGTGTGTGTGTGTGTGTGGATTGGTTGTAAAGGACCTGGGGGGCGGAGCATGAAGACATGCTGGGCACTAAACAGTAAACCGTACAAGTGCTCCCTCTTGAGGGGCAGAAACCTCTTGGTTTTTTTTTTTATGCATGTAAACCTACAATACTTACATGACTTAACCTCCAAACTGTTTACTATTTTGACACATTATTTTTTGTAATGTTAAACATTGATGGATGCTGTGCATCAGAATATATTGTTCTTTTTTTAACACCATTTGAAATACTAGAATTTAAGCCTACAGCAATGCTGACAAACATTTTACAGTTAATCAGATCACTTTTCAAGGAGGAGAATATTTGCACAATTATTGTATTTGAATGTGTGATAAAAATGTATGAGTATATAAATATAAAACATTTTAAAACATTTTACCATGCTCTGTTGGTGGTGCATAAACCAAGGTAATAATCAGTTTCCTCATTAGAGTTTTTTCCAGTCTTTGCTTACTGAAAGCAACATTAACTTAAATTATCCGTGTATTAAATCTACCGGAAATCAAAAGGGGTGGACTCGGAAAATGCGGATCTATGTTTGCTGTTTTCCCATGGAAACTAATATGCCATGATACCCATTTCGCCCATTATATAACTTATAAAGTTCACTTCAGGCAAAAAATGAAGTCGAAGGCAGTAAAATACTATCTTACATGTTATGCCTTATAACAGCATAAAACGTTAGATCGGATATAAGTAAATGTGTCCGGTTTTGTTTAATGAAGGTTTACCTTAACTGTTCTTCCTTCAGTGGCCACACGATGGCGGAAACGCACAACTGCTAGGAACGCGGTTCGGCGAAGGAAGATCTATATTACAAACAAGACCGATTACTGTCAAACGCGCAAATGGACAAAACTTCGGGGAAAGCAGTAGACAGAACTCGTTGTTATAAGACAGACACAATGTTATACTGAAAGCTACAGCTGTCTCTATCTATCTGCCTGTCTGTGTGGATAATATAATTATCTACTTTTAAATAAATTTTTCTAATACGCATACCCTATTCTGTACATGGTTCACTCTTCTTTCAACATTTGCTTGTTAAACTTGACTTTAAATATAGGACTGGTCTAAGAAAATATAGGGATCTTCCTATGGAAAACTAGCATACGAAGTGGAAAAGGGACGATCAATAATTTGGTGTTTAATGACCTTTTAAAGCAGTGTGTAAAGCACGTAAATAATTAAACTTTTAAAGCAGTGTGTAAAGCACGTAAATAATTAAACTTTGTGCCAGGAAAATGTCATGGCAAAATTTCCCCCTGTTCTACTGTTAGCTTTAGTTTTTCACGTTTGAGCTGTTTACTGCAAAAAGCAGACTGGCATTCAAGCATAAAATTGGTCCTACGCCCGCAACTTAGAGTCGGGTACGTTTTACTAAGATAAGCTAAACTCCGCCCAGCCAGCACGCTTTCGGTGAACGCTTCGCTGCGCAGAACAAAATGATGTGTGCCTCTTGAATATTCATGTACGTCATATACGTAACAGGCCGAGTGGTGGCATATGCAGGTGAGGTAACGGCTGCACATCTGTAAGTGTGTGAAGAAAGCCGTTTATATTGGTAACAGGTCCGTCGGTGGTGAGAAAGGACAGTACCAAAGGAGAAATCTATCCGTTGGCCACACTGAGTTAAACAACGAAAAAGTGAAGTAAGGTTGCACAATACCTAGTTGGTAAAAAGGATCGGCATTATGTTCAGCTGGGTAAACAAGGAACAGGGTGGCAGAAACAAGGAGAGCGACATGTTTCAAACAGTGACAGAGGGACTTCAGAGCCTTTATACCAAAAAACTTCTACCTTTAGAAGAAGCCTACTTTTTCCATGATTTCCACTCACCAGCGTTGGAAGAAGCAGATTTTCAGAGCAAGCCTATGGTTCTTCTGGTGGGACAGTACTCCACGGGGAAGACTACTTTTATAAGGTAATGACATCTTTGACTCTTCATAATGTAAGAGAAATGTCAAGTATGTTTTGCCACATCAAGTGTTATGGCACCAGTTTATTTTCTCCAAGTGTGTGACTGGCACTTTCCCACTAATCAACGGCGCAGACATGTCATAACATTGAATGAACTGCACTTTATCGCCGGAAACACACTTCGGTACGCCATTCTCAGTTTAAAGCGTAATTAAAGCGTAAGTACCCACAACACTCGAGACTGTCGCCCTTTCTGTCCTTGATCGTCCAAAATAAGCGTACCGAGAGAAGCGTAGGCTGTACATATGTAAACCTACCACTCAGCGGTTTTGTGCCGTTTCCTCATGGGAAGCCAACTCACAGTAGTTTCTTAGTCCTAAGCACCTCTTGGAAATTCGGCGATTCGATGTTTAATCCTCCAGAAAGGAGATCCTTCTGGCGTTGCCTACTGACGTTGTTCATCTGTGGTGTGATGATAATTTCAACAACCGGAGCAGATTCAAACTTTTCCCTAATTCACTTTAAAGTTCTCTTTAAAAATCTAACGATTAGCTCTCTAAATTAAACAACCTATTGCAGTATTCTTTGTATGAACTATCTCGTGTTCCTTTCCTAACGAGTGTTAGACATGGAAAACTAATTTGCATTTGCAGAGAAACCGTACTTTTTTCATCCTCTTTTTTGCAGGATGTAGATATTAATGGTGTGATTACACGAAGGCTGATTAGTAGGGCTAGATCTGTTCCTGTATAAGTCCTCTGTTTAGTGTTTGTCGTCTAATGTTGGCCATTTCCATTCCATTTTTGAGCATTTAAAGAGCAGTAGTTTTAGAGAATGATTTACATTAAGACTCTTTATTCAGTTTCTTTTCTATTGAGTTTCAGTTTAATTTGATTGGACACTCACATGCATAACAGAATAGTTGCCTAGGTCAGTACCTGGCCTTCATTCAGCTTCAGGTCCAAAATTTAAATTAGCATAGTTTTGAACACTCCTGCATATCTACAGTAATAAAAATATATAACTGAATCCATGTAAATGGTATGGTGGAAAAAATATTTTTACTCTGTATGTTATTATTTGTTCCTCTGGCTACAGGTATCTCCTGGAGCAGGATTTTCCAGGTATGCGGATTGGGCCTGAGCCAACAACAGATGGCTTTATCGCTGTGATGTATGGGGACAATGAAGGGGTTGTGCCGGGAAACGCACTTGTTGTGGATCCCAAGAAACCATTTCGCAAGCTCAATGCCTTTGGGAACGCCTTCCTGAACAGGTAATAATAATTACATGTCCTCCCCGGAAATGGCATGGATGCCGATTAGACTTCAGGATTATCCATCTCCTGTTCGTGATAATTCACCGAATGTATTGGCCTGGTGGTTACACTCCTGTTCATGTTAAATCATCCAGTGTATTGGCCTGGTGGTTACACTGCTCTTTCACAAGCCTGAGTGGAACTGAATGCCTTTTAGCCTTGTTGGAGGTCCATGGCATTGCACAGTCCACTGCTTTTCCTGCATGAAAGAGTTGACAGTTAGCTGTTACTGGGTCAGACCACGAACAGAGCTTTGGCCTTTCGGCACCTATGCTGGCAAACACTCCTCTAGGTCAGTGGAAATGGAGTTGCTCTATATATATATATGGACTCCCTTCTCTATTTACAAGGCTGTTGTATCAAACCCTGTCTTGAAGAAACATACTGCGATGTATGCTGCAGCCTATTTGAATATCTAGAGTACTGGCAGGTACAGTCCCTCACAACTTTAATAGTCAGTTTAAGAGGAATGACACCTACCTGAGCTGTTGCCAAAACAGGATCTATTCCTGGATTCTGGCCCTGCTGGCTTTTGACATCCTGTTTGGAATGTGGCATCCAGGCACACTCCCACTCATTCATTTAAAGTTTGCAGTTCGAATAAAGACTATTGAATCTTGCATTCAATTCAGTTCAATTCTATTGAATTTCAGTCCGGTCTCTTTAAATATAATTGTAGGTGCTATACCTATTGTAGGTCTTAATATATATGTGACTGTTTTCTCCTTATATGTATTATATGTTTATATATATATATATATGATTATATGATTCTAGGCCTTAGCTCATACAGAACACTGATAGCTGTTGTGTTCACTAGGTGGTAATGTGCCTATCATGTTTCCATAAACAAGTTAACCTGCAGGAAACGGCTGGTCACTCCTCTTTATAAGCAGCCATGGATGCTGTTTGTGGCGCCACTTTTTTTCTTTAATACTTAATTTTAGCCTGTAGACAGCTGGGAGAGGGGGTCTGCTTGGTTGGATATTTATGTGAGAGGGAAATGGGTAAGTGCTTCTTTGACAGTCACTGCCGCAGAGGTCAAAATCGACAGAGCATCTCCTCTTCTCCAAAGGAACCTCAAACAATGCACTTAGTTTCCTGTGGACCACTGCGTGCGTCATATGATGGCATGTTTTGGAGTGACAGTTTCTGTGTGTGTGTGTGTGTGTGTGTGTGTGTGTGTGTGTGTGTGTGTGTGTGTGTGTGTGTGTGTGTGTGTGTGTGGGCGTGTGTGTGCATAAATGTGTTTTCTTTTCCCCAGAAACTGGTCAGTTGATCAAATGATTCATTATCATTTTCTAGAGAATGAAACTTAAGCAGTTCTTTAACTGAAGTTTGTAATGGCTGTTCCCTCTCTTACATGTTTAGCTGACGATGCAGTTAATATCTGATGGTAGATGTTTCCTCTTTTTTAAGAAACATTAAGTACTTTATCATTTCAAGAGTTTTGCGGTTTTCTTATAACATCTTTGAACAAAATCTAGTATTGTGTCAGTGACTACTGACACATTTATCAGTGTGAGGTCCACTTTTTCAGAATAATGTTTGTTTACTGTGTTCCACAATTCTTGAGCATAGAATGAGCCATTCAAGTCCTCCCTGTATGGATACGCATGACTCAGCATTGGACCTGCAAAAAATCCATCTCTAATCTCAGATTACGTAGATTAATCTAATGCTATTCTAAATCTAATCTTAATTAGTTTTATTTCATTTTTTTGACATTTGAGTGATATTACAAATCCTGAACACAAACTAATAGAGACTAATCAAAGTGACCAACAAAGTTTCAACTAAAATCTGAAAAGAAAGATGACGAGAGGAGCATCAGCTGATTTCCTAGTCAAATAGTTTACAGTCAACAAGCGTCTGTGTTGGACTTGTTGTTTGTTTTGATAACAGTCATCAACCCCCCTGTGTCTGTGCAGGTTCTTCTGCTCTCAGATGCCCAACCAAGTTCTCCAAAGCATCAGCATAATTGACACGCCGGGGATCTTATCTGGAGAAAAGCAGCGCATTAGCAGAGGTTAGTTGTGTGTGATGTCATTGATTCCCCCAGCATTCCTTGTGTAGCAGGAGGTTGCAGGAGTCCAGAGGTCCCACAGCCACGTGTTTTACCTAAGAATTCAGATCTAACAGGGAGTACGTAATAATAGCAATCTGCAGTCTTCACAGAGAGCTCATTCTTTTTTGTGGTCTTTACAAGCATTCCTCTTGATTTTAACTAGAAAGCAAGATCATGTTGTCTACAGAAAAAAAAGATTTCTGTAGTGTGATTTTCCAGACGTCACGTAACCATCCAGTGACCCTGACTGTGCTATGGTTGCTTGGCAGAATCCTTCAATTACCTCCACCAAAATCTGATTTGCCACTTGGGTTTTGTAGGAACATGATTCACAAGAGAATTGTGCCTTGGCCATTAGTTTTAATCCCACTCACCAGATGTGAGCCTGAGCTGTTACTTCCTTCTCTGCCGTCCATCCTGTGGGCACAGCAGGACACACAGAGCAGCCCGAGCTCAGGGCTGTGTCCATACACCATCAGCATTTTTTACTTTCTCTTCCTCATTTTGCAGGTCTGGTTTCATCTTTCTCTATACGTTACTGGTTGTAACTGCTTATTGCAAAATAATAAACATGGCATCCCTTTTATTGACTGAGCAGGAGTGAAATGTGTTTAATGCTAGAAGGTTGTCCATAAAACATAACTATATACTAAAATGCAGTAATAATAGTGTGGTACTGATAATGACCCCATAGACAAACAATACTGTATTATGCAGCATGTTGTAAAATAGAGCATTAAATTTAAGGCTCTACTTATACATGCTTCGGTTCTAGTTACAAATAGAATAACTGAGATGCTAATGAAAAAAACTACATTTCTGATACTGCAACTACGTATTATTTCAAAAGTATGTAAATGTTGCTCAGTGGTAGAAACTCGGTTTTGATATTGACCTACTGTCATTTAAAGTTGACTTTACAGTACAAAGCACACAGTTAATGCACTCACACACACACACACATACACAAACAAAGTCTCTAACAGGAAGAGGAAAAATATGAATATACTAACGTAACTAACGTAAATATGGGTGTCATTAAGATTATGGTGATGCATTATATGACCCAGGTATAGAGAGTCGAGGGCATGAGTCACATCGAGGGGCAAGTACTGATCCCTGGGGAACACCTTGTGTCACAGCAACAGAGGCAAACGTGTGTTTTCTAGTGGCAACATATGGGTAGATTGTTATGTTCAGCATCAAAAGCAGCACTGAGGTCTAAGAGGATGAACACTGAACACCCAGAGGGCAGAAGACATCAGGATATCATTTACAACACAAAAAGTAGGTCTCAGTGCTGTGTCCTGTACACCAGCATGATCAGAAAGGTTTAGAAAGCTTTTTATTAGATAGACAAATTTATATGTGTAAGGTCCCAGCTCTTTCTATAAATTTTCCTAGAAAGGGTAGATTAGAAATAGGTTTATAATTTTCCAAAAGGTAGAATCAAGAGCTATTTGTTTTTTTAAAAGAATTTGTGTGGAAGAAAGGAAGAAGTGCTTACAGGCTAAGTTACTGTCTTCCTGGCCTGCTGCCCTGTGGGTGTAGGATCCTCTCTGGAGCCTGGATTTGTTTACTTAGGCCCCTCTTCCACAGAATGATGCAAAGGCTCTGTGCCTCCCTTTTTATTTATTTAAATATATGCTACTCGATTTATTAGAAAAACGTACATTCACAGGGCTGAATACCTGTTGTATATGTATAGTTACATATGTATATGTAGGCCGTGTATTTCTATTCACTATCTAGCCACACTCTGTGCCATTTATTGGTAGTCAGGACTGGTTCTGACCTGATGGTGGCATTCTCAACACTCCAGTTACCCTGATAAGGTAAGTGTCATTGATAGAGTGCTATCTGAGTGTATGAGGCAGGCCAGTGTTGGGGCTTTTACATTAGTCAGTGACCTGTTCTTGGAGGTTAGCATGCCAAGAAAATAGAAGCAACCAAGTTTCCACTACTGTCACAAGACCACGAAACAGAGTGGCCAACAGTATGTGTCACTCAGGGACAGGTTGCCATTGTGGTTCAAGTGCATTAGCTTTGCGTTCTTATTTCCACAGGCAGATTATTCATGGTTATTAATGAGGCCAGATACTTTAACCTGTTAAACTCATGACCTGTTATTTTGTTGTACAAAATAACAGGTTATGTTGTTCTATTATTAAGTAATTACTGAATTATTCATCAGCAGAACTGAAAGGGTATGAAGGGTATGTAGCTATGAGATTTAGGAGTGAGAATCTGGTCCCACCAGGGAAGTCGTGTTGGTTCTGGACATGTATGCCAGGCTTATCCTGCAACTTCTACGCACCTAGGAGTTGTAGGCATCTGAAGTGTGTGGTGGGACTTTCTGCAGATTGTATGAGGGCAACAGTGCTACAGAATCTCACAGATTTTTTGTGATGCTAGGATCAACCCATTGACCAGCGCTCCATGGACGTTCCACATCTGACTCTTTTGGTCCCCTAAGCTGTGCATGGATTTCCCCAGTGCTCTTCCCTCATCATAGCTCTACTGAATACAGCTGGTGACATGTTTGATGACTTAAGGGTTCAGCACTGCTTTTAAGTTTGTCTGTGGATTGCGCCACCATTTTAGCCTTGGTGAAGTTAGTCAGTGACAGGAATTTTTATTTATTGATATTCGCAAGCAGTCCATAATGCTTTAACATTTCCATTTTTAAGAACATTTCATGTGCATTTATCACATGAATGGCATTTTTGCATGGGCATGTATACTGAAAAGGTATACGTATTTTATGTTATGACTCATTTTGTAGCTATGAAGTGATTTTTCCTCCACTTGTATATGTGACAATGTCCTTTTAAAGAGCCAATTTCCCCTGATTTTTTTAAATACTGGAGAACAGCTTTACTGGGTCCCACATTCTCAACTCCTCCTTTGTAAGACCTTGGCAGCATTTTCCAACATTTCTGCAGCGATATGTAATCGATGCCATTGTTTTCCACACTGTAATTTCCTCATGGCTGAAAAATAGGTGGATGGTTGTCTTGTTCCATTATGATCTGAGTACATCAACAGATGCACTGAATTGCTGCCAGTGATCCAGCAGTAGTTTGTTCACTATGAAATATGTCCATTATACTTGGAATGGATTTTCTCTAAAGACCATGCATCCCTCGTGCCGGTAACAGTTTTTCTTTGTGCAGAATGTCACAATGTGATACAGAACCTGCAATCTATCTGCACAGCTGCTTTGAAACAGCCTTCTTCTCCCTCTTGGAAGAATGCCTGTTTAAATAGCCGTACATTATTAAATTCATTCAAAGCCTGCATTATGTTTACTGCACTGACTGTGCCAAGCAATTGTAGTTGCAAATAGAAATGTATCCCACAAAAGAGCTCTAATAATTCTAAAGAATATTTTTTATATGTTCTGTCCAGGTGCTGGTTTCAGTTTTTATACCTATGTAACCTTCCATCCCCTTCCTGACTCTCTGTCCTCAAATCTACGAATGAATGAACAAATAAATTATATTTCCATGATGACCATATTTGCAGCAATGAACCCCCAACAGTGTAAAGGAGGACTCCTCTTAAAGTTTCCCACTTTCTCCTCTTCAGGCTATGATTTTGCTGAAGTTCTGAGGTGGTTCGGCGAGCGTGTGGACCGCATCATCCTCCTCTTCGACGCCCACAAGCTGGACATCTCGGATGAATTCTCTGAGGCCATCAAGGCCCTGCGTGGCCAAGACGACAAGATCCGTGTGGTGTTGAACAAAGCTGACCAGGTGGACACTCAGCAGCTAATGCGGGTCTATGGGGCCCTCATGTGGTCCCTGGGCAAGGTGATCAACACCCCAGAGGTGGTGAGGGTCTACCTGGGTTCTTTCTGGGCCAAGCCCCTGCAGAACACAGACAACAGGCGCCTCTTTGAGGCTGAGGCACAGGACCTCTTCCGGGATATCCAGGCCCTGCCGCGCAACGCCGCCCTGCGAAAGCTCAATGACCTCATCAAAAGAGCACGACTTGCCAAGGTCAGTTAGCTGCTAGAGCATTGCTGTTTTTTTAGAACATTCGCAGTACGCCATGGTAAAGTGAGTATTTGCTCTGGACGCTCACAATACCACAGATTTTCATTGCAGTCTATGGCCCCTAGCCATGTCACAATTTTGACTTTTCCAGCCCCAAAAAGCGAGATTTCTGGTGAGACCATTACAGGTGTGGTGAGATCCTCAAGGACTGGCTTAATGTAATTGGTGTGAAACATGTAGAAAACGGTTCAAATCATTCTTGACTCATTTGGTTTACAGTCCTGTCACACATGGTTAAGTGTTTGCCTAAATGCTTTCTGCCAACAACGAGCGTTTGGATGTTTGTATCTATTACACTTATTAGGCCTATGTTTGGACCTGTTCCAGATAACATTTCCTCTGTCAGGGCTCTCAGCATGTTTTGTCTTGTGTTTCACCCTTGACCATGGTTGAGCTGCTGTTGTTTTTGGCTGACTCTGCGAACCCACCTACCGGGCCACGTGAGCTCCCAGCACTGCGCCTGTATGTGCCTAGCAGTGCACTCAAGACCGCACCCTCCAAGTGCTCCATTTACAGAGCCACCACCGATCTTTCTTATCTCTTCCACAATGCACCCCCCCCCCCGGCAAACAGGAATCGTGGAGTGCTTTGCATTCTTTCCTACAGTGGAAAGGGAATATTATGAGCACTTTTCCGTTCCAGACCTGGTGTAGCCCCCCTTTTTCTGTGCATAAGGAATTGCATGGGCACAAGGAACGTTGCACACCGTAGTAAATGGATGGCCCTTCATTTTCCCTCTCCCTTCCTGCCTCTGGTGTACTGCCACTCCTGGCCATCTGCAGTCCATGGGAGGAGCAAGCAAGGAAAAAGCATGGCCTTATTTTAGTTGCCCCTGCAGCAAAGCTTCCTCTTTATTGAGGAAGGAATTGTGTAAACACGGACACGGTAGACTGGAAAGGGCAGACTCAAGATGGACGCCAGTTGATAGCTTCAGGTTATATAACTGAGCAGGAGAAGTACAAGGTGAAGACCTCTTAGGGGCGTTATACACAAACTGTCACAAACTTCACAAAGCAAACTTCGTCAGTCACTGAGAAAGGATTATCCGGATATAGCCAGTATCCCACGTTTATCATATTTGTATTTGCTGTTCCTCTCCAATTTTTTCCTGCTTCCCTTTCCCTCTTACAAATTAGTCAGTTGAAGGTTAGATTTGAATGGTGTTTTTCCATGTTTCTAAGCCAACACAAGGCCTGCTTTGTTTTCTTTATCTGCATAGGTGCATGCTTACATCATCAGTCACCTAAAGAAGGAGATGCCTTCTCTGTTTGGTAAGGAGAAGAAGAAGGAGGAGTTAATCACCCACTTGCCAGAGATCTATCAGATGCTGCAGAGGGAGCACCACATCTCGCCTGGGGACTTCCCCAATGTTAACAAGATGCAGGTAAACCCCAGAATCAATCATTCTTCTCGGTTGTTGCTTAATCACCTACGTCCCTACTATGTGCCTTTTTTAAAATCAGTGTAACATCCTTATTTCCAGTGGTAAATACACTTTTAGAGCCCACAACATAGAAACGTGTTCAAAAGAAATACAGTTGATCACATTATAATCACTCATAAATAGAATTTAAAAGGGGAATTAAAAACACTTATGTTTGGAAAATGCATACGTAGCCTTGGTTTTCCAGACTGGTACTAATGTTGTGTGACCAGGGAAAAGCCTTACATTCTGTCAGCAATTCTGAGCAACAAAGTGGAATGAAAAGCATAAATATGTAAACATTATGGTGTTTATTTGTAATTCATGGTCCCTTTATTAATGAATAATAAAGTTGGCATATAATTATGTCAAAACGAAAGACACTTTGACAGTCACCATTGTTTATACCTGACCTTAAAAGATGCAAAACAGAGAACATTGTTGATGACAACTTAATGGGGATGACAGCTTAATGAACCCTTAGCTTCTGCTGTTTGGATGGCAGGAATAAGGACACTGCCAGACCTGATTTTGCAAACTGCCTAAATTAATGTAGAACAGTCTGCAATTAGCAGTGGTTTGAATCATGAGGAGGACACGAGACTTGGCGGTGCTATTGTGTGCTGAGCGGCGGGACCACCCACTATAGTCTCACATTCTCCAGGCCTCGCCGGAGGATGTTTGTGCAGTATTAGATGGTGCACAGTTAAAGGCCCTGAGAATACTGCAGTGCATAAACCACTAAAACACCACATGAATGTAATCTCATGAATTTGGCATATTTTACCAGTGGAGGACAGAGAAATGATTTTTTTATGTCTTATTTGAGGCCCAAATGGATTTTCTTGACAGTGAAACCCAAACAGAACAGAACAGAGTAGAGCAGAATGCAGTAGAATAGAAAAGAATAGAATAGATGCATTAGAGCAATCGAAACTGTTTTCAGGAAGTACTTAAGATACAGGCTGTGCACTAAATAGATTAACCTTCAAAGGACAAAATTGATTAGCATTTGTAGAGTCTCAGATATCTCTAAAAAAAGAACTGCTCCTTCTGCTTCTTGTTGTTTAGCCCCTTTGGTCTCCCATTTACTATAGCTTTACTGCAATTTTCAACAAAAGAGGAACAAAGAAATGTTGTAAAATGTTGTAAATTGAAAGTGATGAAAATCTCAACCTTGAATGTTTCACCAGTATTACATTGTGTAATATTCCGTTTCCCATCTTTCTGCCTCCCACTTCTGTGAATACAGGAGCAACTCATGCACTATGACTTCAGCAAGTTCCCCTCCCTGAAAATAAAGCTTATCGAATCTGTGGACAAGATGCTGAGCAACAAGATCTCCTCTCTCATGACCATGATCCGCGAGGAGGAAGGCAAGCAGCCGCCCCAGATGGTAATGGGCGGGGCCTTCGAAGGCTCTGGGGACGGCCCGTTCGGCCACGGCTACGGCGAGGGCATCAGTGCTGGCGCGGATGCAGAGGACTGGATTGTGAGCCGCGACAAGCCGCGCTACGACGAGATCTTCTACACCCTGATGCCCATCAACGGCAAGGTGACCGGCATCAACGCCAAGAAAGAGATGATGAACTCACGCCTGCCCAACACAGTGCTCGGAAAGATCTGGAAGCTGGCTGACTGCGATAAGGACGGCATGTTGGATGACGAGGAGTTTGCCCTGGCCCAGCACCTCATCAAGGTCAAACTAGAAGGTTTTGAACTGCCCTCAGAGCTGCCAATCCACCTGGTGCCCCCGAGCCACAGGAAGAACCCCACTGCAGACATCTTGTACAACAACCAAGAGGACTGAGAATCTGATGTGCCCGCTGTTCGAATGTATACTGCACACACTGTAGCCTTCAACCAATAATGCTAACAGAGCAAACCATGAAGGAAATCTGGTGGTGCAAGTTAGCATTATTATGTTTTGTAGGGAATCTGCTCAGGACAGGATCGAAGGAACAACTGACAAAAACATACCAACAAGATTTAGCAAGAGTCTTAATGTGAAGACAGCCTGAAGGGTTTTACATTCCCAAAGCACTCTGTATCTCAACTGGTTGGAATTACTGGTTGCATGTCTTTGTAATGATATCACAGGGGATATAAATAGGGGTTATGATATTCCAATTTGATATTACTATGTAATGCTTTCTTGGTGTGCAGTTTGAGGCAGTCTGGTGTATGTCTGCAACAGTGTTTCGCACTGAAAACAAGGTAAACGTATCAAAATGTCTAATTAAAAAATATTCATAGTCACATTTTTAAAAGCAGCCAATTATATTTTCCCCATACATTTTTTCTCACATCAAGTGGTATGTATGAAGTACAAGCAGCGTCCAAATATCATTTTAAAAATTGCTTTAATATATTTTTAAAAGATGTACCTTATGCATGCATGTATATAATTTGTAATACATGCATGTAAAGACACTGAAAAGACTGAAATCTTAGGGGCTTTCATTTACCCAATAACTCTAATTCAGAAGGATGAACATGCTCTCAATGGTGCACTCTCGGACCTCCTGGCTTTGGAAGAATTAAGATGGAAGGTTGGCAAAGTCTGGTAGCTGAGAAAATCATCCAACAAACCAAATGTTGTGAGACCTTTTCAGTGAGTTTGAGGAAAGGCTGACTTATATTTTTATTAGTATACTCTTAGAGTGACATGTTTCCTTTCCTTAGCTGGCTGAGTCACATAGCCAGCTGTTCATAACTTGTATTCCGCAACTAAACAAGTGCCAAAGGAATGCCAAAGTTGTAGTGAAGAACCGTGTCCTTTAGGACAAGCTCTGGTCTATGAAGTGTTGTTCTCATCTGCCCCCACTGCTGTGCACATCTGTGCTCTCAGTGACATCTGTGCTCTCTTTTGCACTGCAAACGGGCAGCTGTTCAGGTCTGTAAAGCAGTGTAACGTGTGTGAGTTCATGTGTCTGTTATCCTAAGGTCTGAGCTGGTGGTGTGGGGTGGGGGTATTAGGATTTTTTTTTTAATTAGATTTGGAGAATTCACTACCTTGGACTTGCTCTCTTTCTCTCTCACTCTCTCTACTCTTTATCTACCTCTCTTTCTATGACCTATTAGGTAACATTCAGGTAGTATTTTGTATACTGCATTTCTGTTATTTATAATGTGTACTGCTTCATTACAATATCTAACCAATTGTAGTGTTGTAATTAATTGGCTTGAATTATGCTAATAAATCCTGTGTTATCTTGAACGTGTATGAAGCTCAGCTCGTCAGATAACATTACATAATGTAAATGCTTGAGGACTCACTAAAGGGAGTTAAAACCCAGAAATATTTTTGCATACTGCTGACACCAGTTCCCTGTAAAGTATCCAAACTGCTACACACATTTATTAGGATAAACCATAAATTAGGTTTAGCTGAATGGTAAACCTCTGACGAAGCAAAGCTATTTTTGCCATTAAGGAATTTTACGAAGTTGTATAGTATAGGCCATGCAATTGAATTTGCTCTTTCTAACGCATTTGGAAATCATACCTGTGAATTTAATAAATAATAAATGTAATAAGTTCTACGTGTATTAAATCTCAATGCACAGCTGTTTCCATTGCTGGTTGGAGTTATGTGGTATGGGGGGGGGTGCAGCTCCACAATATTAAATGATGTATTTGCATGATTTGTTTCTTTGAGGAGAGGAGGCACTCACTAATTCACTGATATCCTGGGCTAATATTTCTATATCTGCATGCGCAGGTTATGATGCTGATACAGTTATTTTGGATCTACTATACATGTGGACAGTAGGTGTAAATCAAATTAATAGCTTTAGCAGATGTTCAAGTTGTTTGTGTTCAAGATGTTGTTTGTTTGGGGATAGACCAACAGAGAGGCACCTAGTCTGTTTACCTGAGCTGGGCCTGTGCATCCAGGTCACGTAATAAGTGAGTCATCATACTGACACCAAATGTTCAAAGCCAGTGCTGAACATTATTATTACGTTTTGTTACTTTTACAATTAACTACGGTGTGACGGCGGGGCGGAGGAAGCAGAGGCAGGCGCTACTGGAAACATACTTGCTAGTTTATTAGCAGAGGGGTTTCCAGTGGTGTACAAGTCACACAAACGCAAGGGTAAAGCAAGCAATAAACAAAGCGATGTCCGGGTTGTACCGGCAGGGCTGTAGCAAAGCATCTTGAAACAAAAACTGAGGCAGCGTGTGAAACGCACAGAGGCTGAATACAGTCACTCAAGCGAGACTAATGCACAGCACTGACACAACAGTGCTGTGGCTTTAAATAGTCACTGTGGTGATGAGCGCCAGGTGCGCTCAATAGACAGGCGATTGGGACCGGGTTAGCGTCGAATTGGTGGGCGTGGCTAGCGGACTGGGTGTCCGCTTCGACGTGACATACGGATCATGACGTCACACCATTATCATGTACTTACATCAAATACACCAGTATAAAGACTTACATCATTAAAAAATATTTCAATATTTAGGCAAAAAAATTGGAGAGCCGGTGTAATGAGTATTTGAAACCTAAATATTTTTATACAAATAGAAAATAGAAAATTCTTCACACTAAATAACTGTAAAGTCAAATCAGTTAGTATCAAAAGCATGCACACTATCTTCAGCTGTTTGTGTCTCATTTGAAAAGCAACATGTGAAAGTAGAACATGCATAAAACTTCTGTTGTTTTTTTTGTAGTTTTTGTATTCAGTGTTATTCAGTGTTCAGTGTATATGAAGTGTTACATTGGGGTATTTGTTTGCATAGTATGTAAAGACTTAATATAATAATATAAACATTTTATAACATTTACATTCCTGAGCCCATAGCATGGTCCAAACGTCTGAGACGATGAACAGGAACAGTATGATTTGGTTTGTTGGACAGCATGATTTAGTTTGTTGAATTTTTCAGGTCTCAGGAGAACCATGTCGCACTGTAGTGCTTTGTTAAGGCCCTGTGACAGATTAGTAACAAACAACAGAAAATTATTTTCAGTAGAGGACCTTAGTAACTCAGTATCAGATGTTAGTCATTAAGAGAAAACAAGAATCAGCACTGTGTTAGCATTTGAATGAAATACAGGCTCCACAAAAAAGGAATTGAGCAAATTCTGTTTGAGCGGTTTGTGCAACAGAAAAACTGTCTCCATAAGTATCCAGTTCAATTTTAGTTTTAATAAATGATGAGGTAGTGGACTGTGTATCAGTATTGCATTTAAGACTGAATGTTTCTGTTTTAGGACAGGTGTTTTAATAACTCATGCCCTGTAAATTGAAATTTAAATAAACTTAATGGACTTCATTAAATGATCGTCTTCATTTACTTTTAGCAATGTCATGTTTCTTTAAAAGGTTTGTACTGCTGAATTGCATGGAGCAGTGAAGAAGGAATAAAATATTCAACCTTTAACCTTTCTTTGCACAGTGTCAGGTGAGAGATGCCCTTCCTGTCAATCTACTACCCACTATGACTTCAAAGTTCACTTTCACTACTGGTCAACCACAAAGCAAGAGGTCTCTTCAAACAGGCATGAAATCATGTACCTCTACGTCTTAAACAGCATGTGTGTAGGCTGAGAAGAGTGTGAAGACTTTGTGAAGGTTTGTGATGACATTTAATTATATTTGGGCAATACTGCAGTAATTTTTTGGATGGCTTTACTGGTGTGTCCTAATATTGCTTGTGCTTGTCTGGTTGAATATCTCAAGAATTGTCTCTATTACTTATGCTTAAGTTTTGCTATGATAAAAATTATACTAGGATATAGAATAGTTTATGTAGAAACTATATTTAATATATATACACAATACAAAAACATCACCAATTTACATATCAAATTGCATTGCTATAAATAACAGCAAATCAAGTAATTACAAAGATATATACAAAGTTTGCCTTTCAAACGTTTTTTAAGTTTTACAGATATGCTGAATGGATTCTGTTACTTTATACAGTCTCTTACTCTATGGAACTACCTTTAAAGATAATTACTGTAGCACTGCAAAAAATGTTTCCTCATGTCATACCATACCAATCTGTATCATATCATACCTAAGCTGTAAAAGGAGTGAATAAAATGTCAGGCATTTTTACAGTAGCTGAGTCTATAAAGTTCGACCTAAATGGACAGACACACTCTCCTAACACCTCAGAAAGCTTTTACTACACACACTCCTACTGACACACAAAGAAAAGTCACATTAGAAATGGACTGTGATTAAATTTTAATGTCAGTTTGGCATTTTTGTAATATGTGCTATAATAGCTTTTGTAATAATGTGCTCTGTCTGTTCAATTAAGGATCTTAAACTTTCAGAAGTGAAGGCCAAAGCTCTAGTAAAATGTGTGAAGCTTAATAATTAAACTCGTCATGTGGATGCTATTGCATTTAATGTGAACTAACAAGCCTCTCTATGATACATGGAGCCATAATGGAATGTTAAAAGAAATAGTTACAGTCACATAATTGTGACTAATGTGGAATAAAAGCTAACAGGGAGCATGATTCATTAGGTAATTAGTATAATGCTAACACACTTATATTAGCCGTCATTTATCAAAAACAATTTTATTCATTTGTTAATGTTTACTTTTCTGTCACTAACTTCACAGTCCATCTAAGTAGGTATTATTTCTAAAAGAGCATCTTGCTCTGATATATCAGATGGCCAAGCAAACAGATGTGGACGAGTATGAGCAGGGACTGATCCGAGAACTGCAGGAGCAACGCATGGCTGTGCAGAAGAAGACCTACACCAAGTGGATGAACAGTGTCTTCTCCAAGAACGGGGTAATCGCCTCCACACCCTTTCATATCCTTTCCTACTCTGACATTTTCCAAGGCAGCAGACTAACATAAAAATTATTTAATCGAGAATCAAAGCTCAAAGTACATTTTAGAGCAGATTGCATCTCTAATCTGTGCCTGGTGTGTGTCTAATGTGATTTATTTGCTACTTCATTCTTATTTTTAATTATAAGATGACCATCATTATATTTTCTTTAAAACAAAGGTAGTACCAGCATTTAGGATTTAGCCTTGGATGTTATAAGAAAAACTATATAGGCAAAAGTCAGCACTCAGAAGTGCAAATATATGGTATTTGTTAACCAGGCCAGTCCTTTGTGTTCTGTTGAAACAGGAACTAGGTTAATTAGGACCATCAGTTAAGAGGTGACAATATGTGATCCATTTTCTTTGTCTTGATGACATGGTAGTTAACATCTGGCTCTGGTCTTCTGTCTCATGCTTTCATTTTGCAACAACAGCTATTGGAAGAACAGCTTCCAAGTACTTTTCACATATACTCAATTTGCATACCCAACCAAGCCAGTACCTTCAAGTTACAGTGAGCTCTAAATACATTTGCAAGCAAAATTCTTTAAAACATAGATATATTCAAACTCTGAAGGTTTTTGGGAGTGATCCTAAACAGATTGAAAACTGGATTAAAAAAAATTATGAGCAGCTTGCTAACAACTTTTTTTTTTTAACTCTCCTGTTTGCTCCATTGTAACCTCAGTTATGTAACCCTTTGGTGGCCCCTCGGGATTATTGTAAAACAAAAAAGAAAAGGATATAACTCATAAATCAAGGCCTGGGCATTTCAGCAAAATTGAAGGAAGAACATGATAATTATCACTATTTCATCAGGTACATTCATAGTCAACCAAGGCTCTGAGGAGAAGATTCTCTGGGGATTAACCAGTGATACGTTTCAACTGTTCAACAATTAAAGAATGTTCAGTAAACACTGGACAGATGTGTAACACTTTAATTCACAATTGCTTCCAAATATCTTCTGATGAACTGTTAGGGGAGAATTATATATTAAGGATGTATTAATAGCTGTGTATGGGCTGCTGACATGAATTTTAAATGTTTCCTTTTCCTTTTCAGTTGGGTCCCATGAGTATTGCTCCTTTTTTTCATAGCATGTGTGCTTAGATAGTTATGCAAGCATCTATACTTAGACACAGCAAAAAAAGTAACTAACACCTTTACCATACTTTACATCCACAATACTGTTCTTATGTGGCTATATAAATAGACTACGCATGAGTGTTTTCAATTAGTGCTTTCCCCATTGTTCTGAAACATGAATGCCCCCAAAAATGCCAGCTTGCCTGAGGAAAGGTGGAAGTTCATTCAGTTCAATGAGGATCCAGTCATAGACACCCGATTCCCACAGCCCTTGCATTAGGGAGTGGCTGCAGTTTTGTGAGAGAAGCCGGCACCCTGGGAGGAGTGTGTGAGTCATGCTGGAATGGAGCATGGTGGCTGCAGGCCAAACACAATGTTCAGAGCCAGTTAGCTGCTGCTGGTGCAGGGAAGGCGATGCTTCCTGCCTCGCCTAACCCCAGAGTCTCGAGGGAGCACTAGGAGTCAGATCAACCTGAGCCCCAGCTATGAGAGTCTGGGCATCTAACAAAAGGCCAGGAGACTTTATTAGTCACTGTCCTGACAGAGATAGTCCATGTCTAGCAGGCCTCAGGATGTTAGGTATTGTCGAATGTTGCAATTTTCACACGTATGATATATCTGTTCTGAGGATAGATAACTTCCTATATCAGCACAGTTCAAAAAGCATAGAAATGGACAGTGTGATGCTGTACAAAATTGTCATACCATTGCATGGTGAAAGGGGCATTATGTATGATAAAAAAATGGCATTTTTTACTTTTTGACAATTTTATTTCCCCCTTTTATTTGAGACCAGGATTTTGTTTAACTTTTACACTAGTAATCAGTAAATAAACTGTAGGTATATGGTTTGCATGGAGAAAGTAGCTAAACTATGTATTTCTGTGTTTAGGAAAAGGTGAACCTAAGTGACGTGTATACAGAGCTCAAGACTGGGGTGAAGCTGGTGCGACTCTTGGAGCTCATCTCCAGAGAGAAGCTGCCCACACCCAGCCAACGCACTCTCAGAGTACACTGCCTAGAAAACAACAGCATTGCCATAAACTTCCTCAAAACCAAGGTGCAATCAGAATAATCATCTGAGCTAAGGACTCCTCCTATGCATGTTATGCAAATAGAAAACAGACCAACCACAATGAAGAAAAAACAATAACAATTTTGAGAATGGGACTTTCTCTTCCATGATGTGGTTATTTCCTCAGAGAACATCCTCTTTATTTATGAAGCTTTTCAATATTAGAATGGAAGTTCACATTTTTTCCCACCCCTCCTCTCCTTTTAGATCCGTGTAGACCTGATTGGCCCCGAGAATGTTGTGGATGGAGACAGAACCCTGATCCTTGGCCTCATCTGGATCATCATTCTTCGATTCCAGATTGGAGCAATTAATCTTGATGAGGTATTGCCCAAACATCTTAAGCTAGGCTTGCCAAAAGTTTGTGTTAAATACAAAGAGAGTGCTGTAGAGTGGAAATACAGGGACTTTCTAGTGACTAATTGCTAAATAAAAAAACTGACTAATGGGTACACTTCTCTTAGGAACACATTTACAGATTCTTATCCATCTGCTGCCATCCAAAATTCATCCAACACAAATTCATTGGTCAGTTTGTGTCCAAAGGTCTGCCTCTGACTGGGGAATCATTCTCAATACAACCTGTACATGGTAGCATGTTATAAACACTAAAGATGCTGTTTTAATACAATAACCTAGCTTTGCTATTAGTATAAGTGTTTAAGGGGAGAAGAACCAAATACACTCCCTGACACTGGTAGAACATTTGGTGCAGGTAAACACAACTCCACTGTTTGTTTAGGACAGCGCTGATGCTAGCCTAGCACGGCGTTCAGCCAAGGAGGCTCTCCTGATCTGGTGCCGGCGGAAGACTGCTGGCTATGCCAATGTGGATGTTCAAGACTTCTCCAACAGCTGGAGGGATGGGTTGGCCTTCAACGCTCTCATTCATGTCCATCGGTAGTCTTCTTTAGGACTCGATCCTGTGCTCAGACCACAGCAGTTTATCTTTAGCAGCACCTCTAGCACAGCTTCAACTTATAACAACCTAGAACACTTTGGTGGCTTTCTCTTTCAGGCCAGATCTATTCAACTATAACCGACTCCACCCGGATGAGGCGAGAAGGAACTTGGGCCATGCGTTTGACATGGCTGAGAGAGAATTTGGCATCATGCAGCTGCTGGATGTGGAGGATATAGTGGTGCCTCATCCTGATGAGAAGTCCATCATGACTTATGTCTCACTCTACTACCACTATTTCTCTAAAGTGAAGCAAGGGCAGACCATCCAGAAAAGGATTGCCAAGGTTTGTCAGCACAGTAGAGTATATCTATCATTAAAGTTCTGGGTATCACGGTGTGCCGGGCACCCAGTGCCAGAGACACGCCCATTCCAGTACACACACCCCTTCCCCGTTCTCAATCACCTGATTATTAAACACACCTGTCACCTATTACCTTTACACAGTATTTAAAGCCCACAGATCCCGTGCTTTGTTGTTGCACATTTGCTGAGGCTCAAGAGATGCATCCAGTCAGTGACTCTGAGTGCTTCTTCTCACATTGCCTAAAGGACGCTTTGCTTGCTTTCGCCTTGTTTAAAATTTAACTCTGAACTGTCGGCACGAACATGCTCCAGGTCATGTGTTATTGTGTGCTATGGAGAATAAATCTCCTTTCACCACACCCACACTTTCTGCTCCCCCCTTGTCACCATTCCACAGGGAAATATTTCTGTAAAATCTATCAAATCAGCTATAACTGGATTTGACATAAACAGTTATCCAAACATTACACAGTGACCCAAACCTAAATACTCACACTGAGAGTTTAGTTTCTTACTCAAAGGTCAACCAAAGGTCAACACTTGCATCCCCACCCCCTTCCCAAAGAACTCCATCTATTAATCCTGCATGAGGCCAGCACTCAGGAGGGCCTGTGGATTACTGGATTTCACAGTAGGGCAAAGGGAGGAGCAGTGGCTATAATCAGATAAGTGTGAACCCAGCTTTGGTAATACAGGCAAATGAGAGAGTTAGTCAACACAGGTAGGGATATGTTGAAATAGCTTTCGTGGTATTTCAGCACCTTGACAGGAAAGGTCCCATATGCTCCTCTCAGCAGATAGTTGGAGGTTACCAGACGGATGGGAGTTCAGAGGGCGAAATATTCCATTAGCATGTTGGACAGATGCCCATGGGGAGGCGCAGGGGTGTGAAGTGTCCAACTCTGCAGAAACAGTGCAGGAACAGGATGGCACCAGTGTTCACGGCTGCATCCGCACTTGTAATTAGATTGCTAGCTGTCAGGGAGTTGTGTTAAAGAATGATGGACATATTATTTTGGAAGTTATGCTGGGCCATACAAAAGATGGACTCAGTCTGGCTGTATGACAAGGGAGCTTTTGTGTTTGTTTCTGGCGCGTACTGTTAGGTCAATGGGTGGTAATATCTCTCAGTGGTTTTAGCAGTCACTGGCTGAGATGGCAGGTCATGAGGGGGGACATTATTAAACCAAAAAGGACAGTGATGGCTCTGGAAAAGGTGTGTATAACTCTCTAGACATCAGTGTGCAGTTTTGCATTGACCTGGCTGCTATACTGGGTCCCTTCCAGCACTTTTAACCCTTAAAAATGGTTAAGAGTGAAATCTTCATCTCACATGAGAAAAAAATACCATCCTAACGCTTCTGTTGTTATGTTAGGAAAACTATTTTAGTTTTATATAAAGTATCAAAAATATCATAGCAGTCAATATAAACTGCAAAGAAGAAAGCTTCACATAAACAACACAGCAATGGTTTCTTCATGTTATTTATTTCTTTCTGTGGGCGTACAATGAAAAAAGTTCCATACACACATTTTTCAGTAAGATATGTTTTGGCAGATATTTGACAAAAGTGATTATTGTATTTTGTTATACTACTGAAATTTACTCTGTAATTTTGCTGGAGTTCTTTAATGCATGTTCATGGAAAAGCAAGAGAGCTTAGTTAGTCGGGTCCCTTTTCCCCTCCGTCCTACTTCCAGATTGTGGACCTCCTACAAGAACTGGACAACATGAAAGATCAATATGAGCACATGGTTTCAGATCTCCTGCACTGGATCAAAGCCAAGGTGGTGGTGCTGGATGATCGTTCTTTCCCGAATTCCCTGCCAGGTGTGAAACGGCTGGTAGCTACCTTCAAGACATACCGCACCGTGGAGAAGCCCCCTAAGTACCAGGAGCGAGGTGCTATCGAGGCCCACCTCTTCAGCCTGCGCACAAAGCTGCGGGCCAATAATCAGTGGCCTTACATCCCCCCAGAAGGCCAGACCCTGGGGGATATAGAGCGCAGCTGGACCCTGCTGGAGAGGGCCGAGCACGAGCGTGAGCGAGACCTGCAGAGCGCCCTCTTGAGGCTGGAACAACTTGAGCAGCTGGCTCAGAAGTTCGCCCGCAAAGCAGCGCTTAGGGAAAGCTACCTGAAGGACACGCTGCAGTTGGTCCAGAAGGAGAAGGACCAGAACAGACTGGGCAGCCTGGAGGAGGCCCAGGCTGCTGCCCGACGACTGGAGGCCCTGAGCACGGATGTGCTGGCCCATGAGACCCGCTTCCAGGCCCTCAGTGAGATGGCTAGTGTCATCGAGAGGGAGAACTACCATACCAAAGACCAGGTCATCCGCAGGTGGGTCACCATGGAGGTGGAAGGGATGATATAATCTACAGTTACTAACACTGACACAAATGATATTTTTTTTACATTTCAGATATAACATGGTGAAATACTTTATATTATTTATGAAAAATATTTCAGATGTTTTTAATATATCACTTCATAGACATTTGCCTATATGTTTTTTTTAGCTGCATATTGCATATAATTGAAATAATCTAAGAACAGTATTATTTTCACTGGACACAAATGTAATAGAAAGTATATTCATGCATGAAAGTAAAGAAAATTAATTCACTATTTTTGTGCAACAGGCAAGTGAACATCTCCAGCAAATGGAAATGTTTGTTCCAGCAGCTGCAGCAACAAAGAGATGACACCAGAGATGTCGTAAACACACTGGCTGTACTCAAAGATATTGAGTTAATCTCCCTGGATCTTAAGGACCTACAGGTTATTCTCTCAAACATGATGCAGTTTTTTCATTATAATACACACCATCACAATTACAACCAGTCATGCAACACACCACGACTGTGGATCATTAAAGAATATCAAGGCTTGAGTGGTGTGTGTGTGTGTACTGAAATGCACTTTTTGTGGTCAGATTCATGCAGAGTCCTCTGAGCTGGGAAAGCAGCTACCAGAAGTGGTGGATTTGCTGCAGAAGCAGGACCTGTTGGACACCCAGATATTCTCCCATGGCGAAACTCTGAGTGCCATCAGCAGCAGTGCCTTAAGAGGGAAATACAGAGATGTGTCAGAGGTTCACAGCAGAGTGGTGGACCTAAATGCTCAGTACAACTCACTCCTGGCTCTTAGCAAGAACAGGTGAGCCCGCTGTATTTGATCTTATTTTGGCCAAGATTGTGTAGTTAGGTATGAACCTTTTGGAGTCATTTAGAAACTTCCACCTTATTCTGCTCCACTGAGTCAGTCTGGTACAGCATTGCTATTTAAACCTCTGTCATTGTAGAGTTGTGTTTTTTGGTTTGTGTTCCCTGTATTTAACTGCTTTCCATGATCACCTTTTGAATCACATTTAGCACTCATCAGCTTAAGAATAACTGCTAACACATGATTCTAAAAACACTGCAATGCCAAAAGCAATAACATCTGTTTATTAAGTGCTGTTTATTTCTTTTTTTTTTCACTGGAATTCAAACATCTTAAGGATACATGATACAATCTTAATACCAATGTCTAGAAGGGACAAAAACAATGTATCAATGTGCCTGTTCTGAGTAACTTCGCTAGATAAACTGCTCTGTTCCAAAAGGAGGAAAGCACTGGAAGGGCAGCTTAAGGTCTTTGAGTTCTTCCATGACTGTGAAGAGGTGGAGACATGGGCCTATGAGAAGTGGATTATGGTCCAAACAGCACCACTGGGCAGAGACCTCAGTCAGATTCAACAAGCCATTCAGAACCATAAGGTGTGGCTGGTTGTGCAATGCAGTACGAAAATGATAAAGATAAAACCATCTGAACCATCTGAACTTTTCATGCCTGAATGTTTGAGCCAGTTCAGTATTACAATGATATGTAAAAGCATCTAAAAAGTAAAGTAATTGTGTACATTTGCATTTGCCAAATTATGTTTTCAGCAAATGTTTTTTTTTTCCTTTCCATGTGCATTTTATCTGAATGCTAATGGATAAATGGATGCTAATGGATAAACTGGCTAAAGCTAATTAAAAGGTGTCCCCGAGCAGTGGAGTGAGCAAACCTTATGTGTTTTAAGGCTTTGGAGGCAGAAGTGCAGTCACAGGAGTCTCTGTGCTCAGGAGTTGTTTCCAGAGGCCAAGACCTGTGCAGGCAAAGGCATCCTAATGAAAGGGCAATTCACAGATGGATCCAGACCTTGCAGAAACAATGGCAGCAGCTCAGGGACCAAGTGATCAACCGCAAGAACAGACTGCATGCAGCCAATGCCATCAAACAGGTTTAACATGTTGCTAGCTAGAGCCTAAGAACCACATCTAAATGACCTGTGTGAGCAAAGCTAGTTTGCTTCAGACAGGACACTGATAAATGTAACATTACTACATAATGTCTTACCTATTTATTTTATGCATTAATATACTAATTACAATGTACTATCATTTACGTAAACTGTATCAGCTCGTTTTACTGCTTGACGTGTACTTAAAAAGTCTCATTGAGCTATTTTAAATTTGCTTACATTTACTAACATTTAAATATAGTGCAGTTATACTATATACACTTTTATACTATACACACAGCTTCTATACTTTTTTCTTCAGTATTTTACAGAGGCAACCGAGGCCAACTCATGGCTTAATGACCGCAGGCCCCTCCTCATCAATGAGGATTATGGAAAGGATGAGTTGAGCACTAGCTCACTGCTCCAGCGCCACCAGAGGCTGGAAAAGGAAATGGAAGTGTATGCTTCAGAGGTGAAGAGGCTTGGGGAGCAGGCCAAGAATGCTGCTCACCTCACTCCATTAACAGTGAGTAATGATGACCGCATGCACCACTAGGGGCACTCCACCAGTTTTACACATACAGTCTGGGCCTCTTTGGGTTAAGCATGCTTTTGTGAACATATTTCATAACATGTATTTTGCATGGAAAATGTGATTCTGATGTGATTTATGGAGAAATAGTGTCTTTGGTGGTAGAAAGAAAATGATGATCCTTCATAGAAATGCACTGTACATTTGAACAGGCAAAAAGCAGCAATAAAGGTTTTATTTAATTCAGATGGAACCTCAGCAGAGCAAAATGGTGCACTACAGTGATTCATCAGGTGATGAAGGAGAGTCCATGACACAAAAGGGAAAAAATTCAAAGAAAGACAGAAGAAACTCCATAGCCTCTCCACACATACAGGAATTTAATGCCAAAATTAGATTTAAATACAGAGGTAAGAAATGTATACATTCTTGAAGTGGTTTGATATATGCTTGCTCTGTTAGTAAGTATTTAATGGAGGTTATTCAAAAGAGCAGCACAGACCTCTGTAACTTGAGCATATGCGTTCTTCTCTTCAGGCACGACATTAACTTGGGATCGTGGGGAAATGGTGACAATCCTCAGCAAGGAGAAAGATGATAAAATGCTTTTACGAGATAGTAAAGGAAATGAGCAGCTAGTGCCTTCTACATACGTTACACAGTTGCCGTCAACTGTAAGACTCTCCACATGAGACTATAAATCAATAAAAAGGCTGTTATAATTCATGACTTCCATTGGATCTCATGAGATTTTTTATGTTACATCCTATTCGAATTTCTATTCTAACTTGGCCTACAATTTGATGTTTGAAAATGCAGCAAGCACCACCTGCACGTCCAGATGTGGCTCCGGAGAGCCAGAGGCAGGAAGAGAGGCGGCCTCGCCGCAGGCGCTCCATGCGCCGCAGCACTGCTGAAGTGACCTCTGCCTCAGTGCCAGACCCACACTTCCAGAAAGAGACCATAGACAAAACACAGAGCGACTTAGAGAAGGACTTTAACAGCCTCTATGCGTTAGCACAGGTGAGAACGAACACTATATCCCTCTAAAGTCAACCATAGCCAAAAATGCAAACAAAATTAGTATATTATTCTATGAAACTATAAACTATAAACCATGTCTTGAAGGAGATACTGGATTCAGTAATATAACAACGTAGTTACACTGTCGTTTCTTTATTTATACTATACTAATGTAATCAAATGTAAGGTCTTTCATCTTTTTCATAATTTTTCAGAAAATAGTTTGAATCTCTAAAGCTTGTTTTTACCTGTAGTCAAAGAAAAAGATCCTGGATGAAACTGCCCACCTCCATCACTTCTACAATGCTTGTGAGGAGTTTGAATCCTGGATGGAAGACAAGGAGAACATACTCAAAACATTCAGCTCCAGTGCTGACAACATTGAAGTGGTGCAGGCCAAATACGAGGTAGGTGTTATCACCCACTGAAACAAACCTGTAGATTCAAATGGAGTTTCCTAAATGTCACTAATGTGCACTCATTCATCATATGAAGCAACTGAATAAATTTTACTTCCATACAAAGAATTTCCTCACAGAGCTGGCCAGTGGGAAAGGGCAACTTGATGACATCACCAAGCTGGGTGAAGACCTTGTGAAAAAGCAACACAGCAGAAGGAGAGAGATTCAGTCCAGACAATCCCAAGTCAGGCACAGGTAGGAGAAATGAAATTGTTATACAACCAGTCTCCTTCCACCACGGGTGGAATTCTCAAAACCCACATCTTTACTGTTCAAACTAGTTAGGATCCAACAAAAAAGGAAACACTGCTGGACTCACAGCCACAGTTTCAGTTTTTGTGTTCTTTAATTTCCTATAATATAATAGAAATATATGCCCTTTATCATCAGGTGGAAGCACATTCAGGACCTGAAAGATGAGAAGGCACATGAACTGCTCAGCTCAGCAAACATAAAGTCCTTTTTGGACACTTGCGAGGACGTCAAGACCCAACTCCAGGACAAGCTGGCCCAGCTGGATGTGCCTGACATAGGATGCTCTCCAGCCATGCTTCAAGCTGAAGAACGCAGTCAGACCCAGGCTGAGAGAGAGATAGAAGTCCTTGAGAGGAAGATACAATACCTAAAAAGTGTAGCTAAGATGTGAGTCTAAAAGCACAACATACCTTTGATGATAATGGCTTCTAATTCTTGGAACCTAGTTGAACTTTAACATTACATGTATCATAAGATTTCTGGAGTTTTGCAAAGTTACAGACTTTTCTGTGCCTCATGCTTATTATTTTCCCCTTCTGTGTGTGTTGTAGGAAGCAGGACTGCAGTCCTGCAGAGAGTGCTGCCATCCTGGCTGAGGTCTGCGCTTTGGAAGATCTTCTGCAGCAAGTCAGCGCGCAGGCCAGTGAGAAGCAAGGCATGCTAGCTGAAGCTCAGAAGCTGCAGCTCTTCCTTGGGGAGTCCAGGGACCTGCTGCTGTGGGCCGAGGTGGCAGAGGACCGCTTGCTAGAGGAGGAGAATGCCTCGGATGTAGCCTCCGCCCAAGCGCTATTGAAGGAGAACCAGGAGCTGAGGCTAGAGATTGAGCAGCAGCGAGAAAGGTCTTGAAAGAGGGATAGAATATTGAATATAAAGAAGGTTATAATAGTTACATTAGTAAAATGAAGCATGTGAAAGAAGGACTTAATAGTGCTTTTTCCCTAGGTTGAAGGGCATTGAGAAGCTGGGAGAATCTTTGGAGAGCTCATGTCGGGCCAAAGATGTCCAGCAAATGTTGAGCAAGCTAAACCATGAATGTGATAGGTTGGACAAACTGTGGTCCAGCCGCAACCGGAAGCTACAACAAGGACTTGAACTTCAGAGGTTGAACGTGGAAGCAGACCGAATTGAAGCAACAATGTCTGGTCATGAAGCCAGGCTAAAGGTTAAAGACCTTGGGGTGAGTTCTGCTTTAAACATTTTGAAATATTTCAATTAGGTCATTGGTAGAAGAGCAGTAGTTAACAATCGAAGTTCTAGTTTTCAATGCTGTTACCTTCAAACTGGTTTAATATTTTCCTAGTGACAAAAGTGATATTTATGTGCAGGACTCTGTGGATAGCGTTCACAGTTTGCTTGGCCGGCAAGATGAGCTGGAAGGTTTGCTCAGAGCTCTCGACATGCATATTGGGAACTTTCATATCAGAAGCCAGGAACTCATCAACAAATGCCACTTTGCATCTAAACAGTGAGAACAACTCTTTTTTGTTTTTTATATCTTGTCAGTTATTAAATATGCTACTGTATTTCTCCTTTATGGTAACTTGTTTTTTCAGAATTCAGAAACGAGCACAGACCATTGAAGACAGAAACAGAAAGGTCAAAGATAGCTGTAAACAGAGAAGACTGGAATTACTTGCCTCAAAAGAGTATCAGGTATTAGACATGCTTGAGTATGACTGCTGACTCATTACAAAAGACTGAATCTGTGATGAACTAGGACCGACAGATAGAACAGTCTGTTTCTAAAACTAATAGAGAGATCATTCTATTTTTGATGCTTTCTTTTTCTCTCTGGTAGGAGTTTTACAGAGATGCAGAGGAGCTGTTGCTATGGATGGAGGAAAAGTTTAAGATTGCAGAGGATGAGTCGTATAGAGACCCCACCAATGTTCTCTACAAACTCAAAAGGCATGAGGCTGCAGAGAAGGAGATGCAGGCCAACCAAGTCCGCCTGGACAAACTGATCAAGGTACACTGTGAAAACGCAGCTGTCCTTTAGGACCCTGTCTTTTTTTAAGCTGTTGACGTAATAATTTAATTTAAAGAGGAAATCACAAAAAATACACAGATACAATAACTGTTTACTTTCCTCTGGGACTGGGTATTCGAATGAACGGAACCAAGTCAATCACCAATACAAATTGGTGGAATAAGTGTTGTTAATGACATCATTTCGTTATCTTAGTTTGCTTGTAAGAACCTGGGCCCTGGCTGCCCATTCAACCTTCTTAAAGACATCCTGGTTCTTTCAAAAGATGGCTGTAAGTGGTACTGTGTTTTACATCACCAGGCAGGAGAAGAAATGATGAATGAGGACCATTATAACAGCCACAGTATCCAGAGGAAATCTTGGCAGGTCCAGAGCCGCTGGAACGAGCTCCAAAGGAAGATGGAAGAGAGAGGAGACAAGCTAAGACAGGCTGGTCAACAGGAGCAACTCATGGAGCTGCTGCAGGTAAGTCTGACCACGGCTGTACCATGAGTGTCACTGTATAGATTTTGTTATGTCTGTCACTGACATAGTGAGGCCTTGTCACGATTGCCCCTCTTGTCACGATTGCCCCTCTTGTCACGATTGCCCCTGAAAAAAACACGACCTAGCTGCTTTCTTATAGGATGCCAGAGTGAAAATTGAGAAAATTCAGAGAATGCTACAGTATGCTGCAAAAGGTCATGACCTTCGCTCGAGTCGGCACCTCTTGAAGCAGCACAAACAGCTGGAGCAGGAGGCCCAGGAACTGGCTGACAAAATGAACTCCATTGTCACCCGAGCCAAACACCTGGCTACAAACCACTTTGACTCTCAGAGGATCCTCCATGAGACAGAATCCTATCTGAAATTGTGAGATTCCCAGAAGCTACAGATTGTATTTTTTTATTTTTCAAATCTTTTATTTAATTTATTTGTATGAAAAGTGACTCAGTGTTTATAAACTGTATTATATGTGAATGAGTGAAATATAGAGATGCTATAGATGTTGTAGTCTTTTGGACTACAAAATATGGTTAATGAACAGTTTAATTCACTGTATATTGCTTAGACAACAAAAACAGTGGTGTGGCCCTCAAAGACATATTGTAGTTGACACACATTTTATATTATAATAAGCACTTAATTCTCTTCTTGTGTGTGAGGTACCTAGACATACGGTGTTCTCATTTGGTTTACCATTGGTCTGTTTGGAAGGTTCAAGTCTCTAGAAAAGCCTCTAGATCTTCGTAGAAACCAGCTGGAAGCAGCAGTCACCCTCTACAGCTTCTACCATGATGTGGATCTGGAGCTTACTTGGATCTCCGAACACTACCCTGTAGCAGACACCAGTAGTTATGACAAAACCCTGGCTGGGGCCAACAACCTCCTAAAGAAACACAAAGTATATATGATAATCCCATGAGATTGTGTCTTGGTTGGATATGCCTTTTGAATTTGCTATTCTAAATTTGTTTTCCATCTGGCTATGATTATAGGAAAAACATTACTTTATTTCATTTCAAGATTTAGATTGTCCTTCCCCAATACAGTTTCTATCAAACTGTTTAGAGATTGGACTGCTTAGAACAGGGTAATCTGTGCAATGTCTCTTTATGGAATATTCTGAAAGCTACAATAATGTGTTTACCAGGAAACATGAGTCCTTTCAGGGAAAGTTCATTCATTCATGTAACTTAGTCATTCTATAATTCAGTTCAAGACCTTTTTTTGTTGTCTCTTGGATGCACCAGGAGTTGCAAGCAGAGGTCAAAGGCCACAGGCAGTATCTTCAGCGTGTACTGGACCGAGGGCAGACTATGGCCAAATCCAGTCAATGGGATGCTCAGGAGGTGCAACAGAGATGTGACCACCTAACTTCAGAGTGGGAGGAGCTAGAGGATGCCTGTACAAAACGCTCCGCTCACCTCAACAAAGCAGTCACGCGAGAACTGGTAACAATCACAATACTGTAGCCCACTAGAATGTCCTGTCACTAAATATGCGTTTGCAGTAAATATAGATAATCATACACAGATCTTGCATGACTGTGCTGAGCTGGAGACCCACCTGTCTGAAACATCAGCCCTGATCAGTACTGACTATGGCAAAAATGAATTAGCTACACAGAGTCTTATGAAGCAGCATCAGGTAGGTAGAAAGCAGTAGGATGCTAGTCTCTGCTATACCATGTTAACCAGTGTGGTATGTACAAACCTGGTCCTGCTGTATGTGTAGGCAGTGGAGGGGCAGATCGAGGTGCATGCTGCCCAGGTGGCTGAGCTTGGGTCCAGTGTGGACAGGGCTGTGTGTAGATGGGAACTGGAGGAAGTGAGGATACCCTATGATCACATCAGAACTCAACTAAGTGACTTACAGCACTCAGCCGCAGTCAGGTAAATGACCCAAACTTATTTAAAACTGCGTGTCAATGAGTTAGATGCACCACCTTAAAAAAAAACATTAATGTTTTGCTGCCACAGAAACCAAAGGTTAAAAGAGAGCCTCCACTTGCATGAATTTAAGCGTGAGTCTTCTGAGCTTGAAGAATGGATAGCTCAGCAGTGGCAGTTTGCCTCCTCAGACGACTACGGCTCTGATTACGAGCACGTACTGGTGAGGCACTTGGCTAATGCTTAAAAAATGTGAAATGAAACAAGAGAAAAACTTTAAATAAAGTAAATCTTATTTCTTAGAGAGTGAACTGATGGATTTTATATAGATGAGAAGCATTAATGGTATCTGCGGGTCATCTCATGTGCTATAGCAATTGCAGCTGCGGCTGGATGTGGTCCTGAAGCAGTTAGCTGTGGGCCAGGAGAGGGTGCATGCATGCAATGAGCTGGCACACAGGCATATCAAAAACAACCATCCTGAGAGCAAGTTCATTAAAGAAACACAGGGACTGCTTGGGTACCTACACTACACTTACTCTGTCACCTGGAGAAATGACCACAGATTTAATTTACTCTCACATAAAAATATAAATGTTGGGGTGTTGTGGTTGTCTATTTCATTTATGCAGCTTTCCATTACAAGAACTCTTAGAAATGTGTATGTTAACATATCATTTCTATGGAAAGAAATGTAAACTATTTGACACTGCAATATAGGTATTTATTGTTTTATATCAGAGAATTATGGAATGATCTGCAGCATTTGGCCAAAGATCGTAAAGAGCGCTTATGTCAGTCTGAGAAATGCCACAAGGTCTATAAAGACTTGACTGATGCCCTGGGACATATCCAGGTAACCAAATGTGTGTCTGTCCAAAAGGCCTTTAAGCTATAAAAAACATTTCTGCCATTAAGCAAACCTTTCCTTTTACTGAAATCTAACAGGACAGGTACAAAAGCATTCCTGACGACATTGCCAAAGACCTGCAAGGGGTGATTTTGCAGCTAAGAAAGCATGAGGCCTTGGTGCATGATCTTGCGGGAAATGAGCAGCAGGTACTGATGGTGCCCACATCCTTTCCTCTGAAATCGACTAGAGTGGCATCTGTATCAGACATCAGATCTGATCAGATTAGATATCAGTTCATGGGTTCTTTGTAGACCAAGGAACAGCAGTTGTGAACCGGATACTTGGTGTGCTAAGATGCAGTGAAATATCTCCTGGCCTGGAAGTGATTTTGATGTGGTTATAGTTTCTGATCTGTGTTTCGTTACGGTGTTGCAGCTGCAGGAGCTGCTGGATCTTGCAGACTCCGTTCTGGATGTGTGCTCTCCGGAGCTGAGAGGGCAGATGTTGAATCAGCAGCAGGAGGTGGTGGAAGGCTGGGAAAGACTCCGCATGCACATGGAGCACAGAGAGGAGCAGCTCATATTGGCCAAACAGCACTACGTCTTCCTCAACACGGTAACACGTGTGCACGCAACACACAGGTATGAATAGATACTTTGTCATCCCTCATAATTCAGGTTCTATGCCAGTTTTTCTTTCTGGTCTCAGGTGCAAGACTACTTTCTGTGGTGTGCTCAAGTCCTGAGTGGGATGAAGGCAGAAGAATCCATTCGCGACGTGGCCACATGCAACCTGCAGCTTATGCAGCATCGACAGCTGTGGGCGGAGATTGAGAGCCATGAAGAGACGTACACCCAGGCTATAGCCATGGGTCAGCACCTCCAGGAGCAGGACAGTCACACTGCTAGGGAGGTACATGTGCTGTTGTAATCCATGTTTCAAATTCATCACTGAAGTTTCCAGTCTGAATCGTATATACTGTATATTAGTCACAAAATTAGCAACACTGATCATTAAAATGCAAATCCCATTAAGAGTATTGTAGCTCAGAATTGGTGTGTCTCACTATACTTGGATAATGAAATGCTAACAGAGGTCAAAGCTGGGCAATGTGTACTCTGATCATCAGGTTCAAGAAAAACTGAGAGCACTGCAGAATGAGAAGGAGAAAATGACAGATAACTGGGAATCCAAGCAGAAATGGCTGCAGGATACCCACATGGAACAGGTGTTCTACAGAGACACTGAACATATGGAGAAGCTCACCAACTCCCAAGAGGTTAGAACTACTAGACAAAACCTCAGTGTATACAGTACTTGTAAACAAATAGACATGGTGATTGCTAAATTATATTGTTAAAAAGGACAATGGCTCATTTTCCCAGATCAAACCCAAATGTGATCAATACTTTACAGGTGCATTTGAACAACAGCGATTTGGGAACAACAGTGGATGAGACAGACACTCTAATCAAACGTCATGAAGCCTTTGAAAAGCTTCTTAACACTCAGGAAGACAAGGTTGGATACCCTCCATAATATTCAAGTTATGGTCATTACAATTTATGGTTGGTGCATAATGTGTATAATTTGTGGTTCATATTTAAAATAAAAGAGCTCTGAATGAGTACTGTAGTGGGACTGTGTTGGCCTTTTCAGAAAAAATAACTACCCAGAAGCTTGTATTCAATGTCCATATTCAACAACAGGTTAGATAAAGGACACTTCATGCAGTTTACATCAAGTTTAGCATATACAGGGTTTATGTTTATTTAATTAACCCTACTCAGATTGCATATAACTAGCACTGGAAATAAGTGCAGGGAAAGATCATTTACTTGTGACAACCCAATTAATGAATTAATACATAATAATAATTTGTTAAATAGATGTTGGTTATGATCTAATTATTTCAAATATATATATTGTGAATATATTGTGTATTGCAGCATTAGCTAAAATGAGTGTTTATAGAGTATTTTTCCCTTAGTGCAATAATCAGCCACATCAGCTTTATAAATTCCCATTTATCAACCTGAAAGAACTGCTAACTATACTGAGACATTTTACAGGGAGCAGATATACACAATAATTAAAGTTGTAGCTGGTGTGCTAACAGTTAACTCATCCCCTCTAAGCAATTAAGAGAAAGTATATAGCCAAACTGTTGACCAAATATATTTTTAACCAAGATTTAAATGATTTAAATTAACAAATCAACAGTGCTACAAAAGATACATTGTGCCCAGTAAAGTTGCAATGGCATTGTACAGTGATACAATCTTCTCAGACCATGGCACATTTTTATGACCTCTGAGCAGTTCAAAAAGTCATAGGAACAAGTCAATCAATGAGCTATAAAATACATAGAATTTGGTGTTGACCACAAAATAAACAATAAAACAATAAAAATAAATCAGTAAACTCGAGGGTCAGAAATATCTTACCCATGACTAAAGTCTAACTAAAGCCCTCTTTAGCAGTAATATACGGTGAAACAAGTCCAAATATGTCCACTTATCTGATTAAAATAATATTAGTGTAGTTCCCTGACTTGCTGAGGAATGCCTCTCAGATGGGTGTATTGTAGCACTGCTTGCTTTGTTAATCTACTCTCTGTAAAATGTCTTAGTACTTAGGTGTGAGGATTCCCTCGATTTCCAGAGAAATAACCTTATCTTAATATCCAAAAGATAAAAAACAGTTGAAAAACAGTTTTGAATTGTACAAAGAGTATGACAAATGAGTTTTGTCAAAATTTAATTTACCCAGTGTGCACATTGACTACATTCATGTCTGTATGCCTACAAGCATGTGTACATTTTGAACACCTGCATCAAAGGTTCTTACATTTAAAATGCACCATTATATACTTCAGTGTTCATCCTAACATACTGCAATATAACATTAAATACTAAAATACATGCTTGTAAATAATAAAGTGAATAAAACAGGACCGTCTGTCTGCAGATGGTTGCTCTTCAGAAGTTGGCTGACAGTTTGAAGGAAGGGGGTCTGAAAAGAGAGAAAGCCAGTGACATTAAAATCAAGCTGAAGGATCTCCGAGACAGGAGGGATCATATCAAAGATCTGTCCACAAAACGCAAGGAGGAACTTGAGAGATCCAGAGTTTTCTGCATCTTCATCCGGGATGCAAATGCGGTATTGCCATCTATTTGCACTGCAAGCTAGTCAAACTGAACAAAGAATTTTGTAATTCATCTGGTATTGTCTGTGATATAGGCTGAAGAATGGGTGTTGGAACGCATGCAGAAGATACAGGAGGATTCAAAGTTGGACCTGAGGAACCTTCAAACTAAAATGAAGCTACTGCAGAAGCATCAGGTGTTTGAGGCAGAGATCCTGGCCCATGGAAAAATTATTGAGGTTGTCCAACAGGTGATGGCCTTTTATTTGTTCTTCATTCTGTGGGTTTTATGTTATGGTAATGGTGGGCTGACTATGCCTAGCACTTTAGACTACTTTATTAATTTTCACCTGAACTTCATCAACTCAACTTTACCTCATCGTCTTCAGACAGGAAATGAGCTGGTCACCCTTCATCATCCCAAATCAATCGAGGTGCAACAAAGTGTCTCTACTCTCATTTCTCACTGGAATGCTTTGAAACAAGCTGTCTCTGCCCGAGGAAAAGTTCTAGAAGATCACAGAGACTTTCTGGAGTTCCTTCAAAAAGTGGAGCAGGTTGAAGTTTGGATCAGACAGAAAGTAAGAAAGTGTATTTTTATAATTAGGAAAAAATCGTAGAGATTGTGTTAATCATAGACATTGTATTCAAATTCTCTTCAGAGAGTGTTTGAAAAAATAAGGTAGTGTTGACTGCCCTAGCTTTGATTTATAGGAGGTAATGATTAATGTTGGTGATCTTGGGGAAGACTATGAGCATGGTCAACAGCTAGTAAAGAAGCTCAGTGATTTTAAAAGCTCCAGCCTTGGCGTAAGTGCATTATAATTACTTTTCTTTTAACAACTTGCCTCAAATTATTTATCGGAATATTTGCCAGGTTATTAAAACACCTGCCATACTTGAAAATAAAACTTGCATGCTGTTTGGTATGGTATGAATGAATCCTGTGACTAAAGCTGTAAAGGACTGAATCACCTCTCAGGATGTGACAGTTGATGATGCTCACATCAAGACCATCAATAGCCTGGCAGTTCGTCTAGAAAGGCAGAACTGTGATGATCTGGCCACTGTGAAGAAGCGCAGGAAGCAGTTGAATGAAAGGTCTGCCCCTCATCATAAAACTTGGAAACATGTCTATTAACAGCTGGAAGCTTCTGGAGAGAGGATAATGGCACAGTGGCTACTGTTCCCCTCTACCTTTCAATCATTAAAACAATATTATCTCAACTGGATGAAGATCTGTGTTACTCTTTAGATTAATGGGTATAACACTGCCTCGTATAACGAGCTATTGCTAACTGTTCATTCACTGTTGTGGGTGACAGATGGAATAATTTTCATGGATACCTGAAAAGTTATAAGATGAAGCTGGATGCAGCACTGGAGGTCCACTCTCAGATCCGTGATCTTGAGGAAGTCAGGGACAGGGCAAATGAAAAGGTAAGGGTGTTCTGTTTTTATTTATATTAGACTTTCACACAATTCCTTTGTTATGGAATATAGTCTTCTTCAAGTTCCATTATTGGATATGTATCGTTGGAGTCTATACTACCTCCACCTGGTTTGGTCCATGTTTTAATGCTTTCTAATGATTCTCAGCATGTACTGATGGTGTGTTTAATTGTGCAAATTTCATCAAATAAATAACAAAATCTGATTTGAGCAAATTTCCTTCCTGTTTCATATATGCTTCATAGTGTCTCAAACCAACCTCAATTTTAGTTGCAGTTAATAAAACTAAATTTTTAAAAAACCTTCTATGATAACATCTAACGTGAGGTTATATTTCCCTGTTGAACAAACACATCATCTGTTCTCCATCCTCTGGAAGCAAAAGCAGTATTTTGAATATTATATTTATATGGGGTGGCAGATGCTGTTGCTGCAGGGGCAAAGCTATGGAGAAGATGTGGAAGGTGTGGAAAACCTTATACGCAGACATGAAGAGACAGAGCGGGAGGTCCACGTTATTCAAGAGAGAGCTACTGTGAGAATCCCAAACATTTCTGGAAAGCCAATTATGATCAATCATATTCCAATATATAATTACAGTACATTAAATCATGTCTTATTAGTGGATGTGCAGTGCACCGCTGCTGTTTGTAAGTGTTATTAACAAGAACATGCTGTAATTTATGAAAACAGGTCCTGGAGAGGAAGACGAAAGATCAGCTAAGGTCTCATTCTGACCTTTCTGATAAACTCACCAAAAAACAAAGAGAAGTGAATACCACTTTAATGAAGCTTGACAAGGAAGTAAAACTAAGGTGTGTAGACAGTTAGTAATATTGAGAGCAAATCTTCTTGGTGAGGAACTACAGTGAATTAAGCATAACATGTCTTTGTAGAAAGGAGCATTTACAGGAGTCCCACCAGCTCCAGCTGTTTAAGGCTAACCAACGCCTATTGCTGGACTGGTCACTGAAACAAACCACTGAAATGGGAAAGAAGGGCTTGCCCAAAAACAAAGCTGAAGCAGAAAGCCTTCTAGTGGAGCACCATGACTGGAAGGTAAATACCTCCCTACTCTCCACACATGCAATAAATGATGAGGTAGATTTATATGAACTAAATCACAAGGGCAGTTTGGGTTGTTTTTTTTTTTTCTTTGCATTTGAATATGTAGGCCAAATGCTGGTCTCTGCTCTTCTACCCCCACTGCTATGCATACCTTTCAAGAGCTGTGCATTGTAATATACATTGATCTCGCTTTGGTGGAAAAGAAAGAGCAGATGTTTACATAATCCTGCAATCTAATTCCAGGTTTGTTTTTACTAACAAGGAATATGACCTTTATAATTATAGGCAGAGATAGATGCACGTGGAGAGCGAATTGATTCAGTGAAGAATTTCGGACAGAATCTAGTGAAGTCTGGCCATAGCGATACACCAGAGATCAAAAAAGCTCTACGAAAACTTGAAGATGCCAAAGCTGGGCTCATTCAAGCATGGGAAGGGAGGAAGACAACCCTGGACCAAGCGCTCGACCTTCAGGTATGTAACTGAACAGTTTAGGAACAGTTGTAAATATACAAGAATAAAGAAGACCATGCATTTGCTAATGTTGTATGCTTTCATATGAGTAAGTAACATGACTTTATGATTGTATACAGATATTTCTTGGCTATGTGGAGCAAAGTGAGAATGTGTTGAGTAACAGTGAAGCTTTTCTGGCCAATGGAGATCTTGGGGTAAGTGCTCTATTATAATCAAACATATCTGATCTCAGAGTAAGCTTCATTGGGAAATATAGGATTGGTAGACAATATTAAAACATGATAATATACAGTACCAGTGGTATAAAAAAGAATACACAGTAAAATCCAGAAGTTGCAGTTAAAGGTCAAAATGGACTCAAATACTATTAATGTTAGTTATAGGTATACTGTGGTTTTGCTGAATATACATGATATTCTTATGTTTGGTGAAGTGTCAGTGTTGGTCCCTACTCTACCGTCCACTAGCTAACCAATGCTTAATTCTTTATTGTGGAATATATACATTGCATAATCTCATTGTTTGTTGGACTAGTATGACACCTCTGTCCAACACTGCCTTTCTTCACTGGTGCTTCAGGGCTCCCTGTCAGAAGTGGACGCACTTCAGAGGAAGCATGCTCTATTTGAGAACTCTCTAGAAGCTCAGGGAGAGCAGGTGGATGAGGTGGAGAGATATGCAGAACAGCTCATAAGGAAGAAACACTATGACTCAGAAAATATTAACAAGAAGAGCAAAGCTGTTCAGCTCCGGTCAGTTGAAAGCCATTCCTGAATAGGTGAAGCCTAAAACATAGAGTACATCAGAGTTAATGGTTCAGTACAGCCACAAGCTTGATAAAACTTCTTTTCCAGAAAGGGGAAATTACTGGATATGAGCAAGGCAAGACAGAAAGCTTTGGAGGAATCTTTCCAGCTTCAGAAATTCTTGGAAGGTAGCTATGAGGTATGTCAGCGAAAACTACTGATTTTTGAGAAGACTCAGAAAGAAGTTCTCAGGATAAGTCTTATGTTTCAGCATTTTTTTCATTCTGCATTAGCATATATCCATTTTATTTTCATTGTTTTGGTAAAAATGTTAAATAATTTTTAATTTTACACAAACTGTCTGATTTAATATTAATGCAACTTACTATTTTATGTTTTACAAAGGTAAGCTCTTGGATAAATGAAAAGAAATCAGTGGCTCAAGATGAGAGTTGGCGAGATCCCATCAATTTGCAGGCTAAGCTTCTGAAACACCAGAGCTTTGAGGCTGAGATCCTGGCCAACCGCAATACTGTGGAGGCCCTAACAAAGGTACTTTGTCCTAGCCATTAATACTGGATACTGGCTACATCTCAGAACACTATTATAACATTCTCCTTTTCTAAGAAGCTTTTATTCAAAGTAGAAGGTAAACTAGATAAAACTGAGAATATTATCATGCAGTATTACAAATCTGATGAGGAGAATATTTAAACCACAGGAAGGCAATAAGATGCTAGCTGCTCACCATCCAGCCAAGGACAAGATTAAACCCAGAATGAAAGATCTCAATGACGGCTGGGAGCAGCTTTTAATGAACTGCAAGGAAAAGAAGTCACGTTTACAAGAAGCATATCAGGTATAGAAGGAGACTATTGCTGTAAACAGTTTTTTTGTTTTACCAATTTATATAAAGGTGCTGTAGTGTGTCATAAATTCTGATACAGTCCAGCCTTCCACTACTTCAAACTGAATATGTGCATTGAAAATAGATTTTGTCTGCCCTCAATCCCATCAGGCCTTGCAGTTCCAGCGCTCTTTGGATGATGTTGAAAACTGGTTGGATTCAGTAGAAGCAGAACTGAATGAGGGGGATTATGGGGAGGACCTTGCTTCAGTCAGCAGGCTGCTGAAGGCACTACATGGGTTGGAAGAAATAGTGGATGGACACCTGGAGAAAGTCCAGGGTATGGTGGACACTGCTAAAGATTTCAGTGCCAAAGGTAACTTCATGGCTGGGGAGATACAGCAACTAGCCTGGAACATAGTGAACAGGTATATATTTTACTCCATTACTATTATTTAAGTATTTTAAGAAAGCCTGCAATAAATGTAAAATAAATGAAACCTTGAATTACTTAGAGCTTGTATCCCTCAGGTATAATAGTCTGGCAGAGCCACTGCAGGCTCGTAGAGAAAATCTGGAGTCATGGCAGCTGCTGTTCCAGTTCTACAGAGACATGGAGGATGAACTTTTGTGGATTCAAGACAAGTTACAAGCCACAGCTTTGAAGGATTGGGGCTCTTCCACACAAGGTGCACAATCCATGGCTAAAAAACATCAGGTTAGTATTTCACTGGGTCATTTTACTAAAACAATAATATGTTTGTTGGGAATACATAAAAAAATGAGTGTTTACTACAAGAAGTGTTGAAATAATTATGGCATATAACATACACATCTGTTTCTTAATAATTTGATATTAATTTACAAATTACTAATTAACTAATATATTATTTTGTAATTATTCAAAACAGGGATTCCATCTAATCACAGACTATTACAATTAATAAAAAAAACCAAAAAACATTTGCATATTCCTTAAGATGGCTTGGAAATTAATGATGACGATAGAAGCAAACAAATTTCAGTGTTTTTTCTTCCTCCACAGAGTGAATAAGTATATAGAGAACACAGGTATCCTTGGTCCTGGCATGGCTGTAAGAACAAGGCTTGGTGATAAAAAGCACAAGTGGTGTATTTGTGACAGTAAAATGTCGTACTGTGCAGGTGATGATGCAGGAAATCGTGGGACGTATCCCTCTGGTGCAGGCCGTACTGGAAACAGGACAGAACCTGGTGGAAGGGAAGCACTTCGCATCTCAGGAGATCAGTGACAGAGTGGCTGAACTAAAGGAACTCTTTGACACTTTGAAGAAAGAGTCCATCCTCAAGGACCAACTGCTTCAAGAAGCAATAACAATTCAGATATTCCTCTCTGAGGTTAGAGACAAGCCTGTCCATTTTATATTATTTAATAAGACTCACTAAGACACGTTTGGCCCATAACAGGTGTTTATTACATATCTATATAAATTAATAAAGCAGTTAAATCACTGAAAAAACTAATATTAATATCTCAAGTCTATATCTATGATATTCTCTATCTATGAAAGAACTCAAGCCTGTGTAATGCTAATTACATTTTAACAAGTCAAGTGTAAGCTCATTTAGCTTGATTTAGTAAGATTTGTTTAAGAAATACTGTTTTGCAACCGACTCCCTTGAAAGCGCTTTTCACTTGTGTTAGTGTAGCAATATAGGATTGACATCACAATGTGATTATTGCCGTACTAGTGATGGATTGCAACCTTGCCAACTCTTATAACATAAGGTGTCTACTCTTTTTTGGGGTATAGCACACCTTTAAGGTTGCCTTCCACGTCTGTGTTTTATCATAGGTTTCTGAGCTGGAACTGTGGATGGAGGAGTTGATGCCAGTGCTGGAGTCCAGGGACTATGGGAAAAATGAGGAGGCTACAGAGATTCTCCTCAGGAAGCTGGACACACTGGATCTGGAGGTCGAGAACCACCGTGGAAAAGTGGAGGCACTGCAGAAGACTGGTGCTGAGCTGCAGGAGAGCGCACATCCTCACAGGTGCAAACATTCAGGGCAGGTTTGAATCAGGTTTGCATGGGTCAACTTGAGCTGCTTTTCTCATGATGTAAAGATTTGTGAACAAAAACCTGATTATGGAAATACTTAGTTGACCTTTCAGCAAAGGCTGGCAGAAAACCTTATATAAAAGTAATTTTACACACCTGGCACAATTTGTTAAATTCCAGAATTGCAAACCCATTTCCACCACCACAGGCTAGAGACTGAATAAATTCGTATAATGTCATTGAACATGCTTCATTGCAGCCACTTGGTAGGTAAGAGTGTCACAGGCATGGAAGAGCGGTATGAGTGTCTGCAGCAGCTGTCTTCAGAGCGCAGAGCTAAGCTGGAGGACCAGTACAACCTCTATGTATTTGAGAGAGAGATCCGAGACCTGCAGAGCTGGGTCCTTTCTCGCAAGACTATCGCCGAATCAGACGACTTTGGACAAGATCTGGAAGATGTGGAGGTAATTTTGGCCTATCCTGATTTGTATGACTGCATGTCATGGGTAGCCAAATATAAAAAACAGAATTTAGAATGTAAACATTATTCCTGAAAATTCTAAATCAAACTCAAAATAAACTCTAATAGAAAACCACAGTTAGAAGCTGAGCTTCAATATGCATTGTAGAATTATCTTTAGGTGTTGTGTTTTTGAATGGTCACTCTGTTTTGTCAGGCCCTGCAGAAGAAGTTTGAAGATTTTTCTGTTGAGGTCAGCACTTTGGGTCAGAGCAAACTGACTTCCTTACAATGGCTGAAACAACAGGTTAAATCCTCAGAGATGCAGCAAAAAGAGAAATCACTGCTTTGCTTATGGGAGGATTTAAACAAGGCTATGAAAACACGAGCACAGGTAACTGACTAACAAATACACGAAAATCTGTAACCATTTTATCTTGATTTCATTCATATACAGAACAGGTTAGTTTTTGTAATCTGAAAAATAGTTAAATATATCAATCATGGACATTACATTACTTATTTTATGTATGATATAACAATTTGAAGTGACAGAACAGATTTTTTTTTTGTTCATGAAACAGTTTTAAATCATTTCAATGTTAGCATTTTATATGGTTCTGCTGAACCATAACATTGATTATCTGCCACAGAATCTGTTATCTGCTCGTGAGGTTCACCAATTTGACCATGACTTGGATGAGTTGAAGAGCTGGATGAGTGAAAAAGAAAAGGTGCTGGATTCCGAGGACCAGGAAAACGACTTGCAAAGTGTCCAGGCTTTAATTCGACAACACGCCAGCCTTGAGGTACAGAGTAAGCATTAGCACAGAAGCAATAAATCCATAAACCACCCCTGAATTAGCATCTGAGGCTAATATCTGCCTAGATCAGCAGAAATTCAACAACAGAAGAATATAAGAAGATACATTGTCATTCTGATGGGTAACCCACAAACATCAGTAGAGAAATCTTCTTCCTCCAGAGAGATTTAGCTGTCATAGAGGAGGATGTGCAAAGCCGCAGGGAAGAGGGCATGGATCTGGCCAGGAGACATCTTCAGGTGAGGGAGAGTCTGTCCGAGAGGCTGCGGGAGGTGGAGGATAGTTGGGCCAGCCTGATGGACAGGGCCAGGCAGCGCAGACACAGGCTCCAGCAGGTCGAAGCCGTCCAGAGATATCTAACTGACTGGAGGGAGCTCATGCAAGTTGTTGCCTTTCTAATAATTTTGTCGTTTTATGTGTTTTTATCTTACATGCCATCGGATCTGTCAAATATTCATAATGTTTACACAGGGCATGGCTTAAGGAGTCACTGTCTCTGGTCACGGGGGAGGGGCTCAGAGGTGAGGTCAAAGATTTGGCACAGCTAATCAAAAGGCACGAGGAATATCGCACCCAGATTGATCGACAACTTGACAAATCAGAAACTGTAAAAAATGAGGGAAGACATCTAATACAGGAAGGAAACTTCATGGGTCAAGAGGTATGTTAACAGCTTTAAGAAAAGTTACATCTACCAACACACTAACAGACTGATGATACTTTCTGATGATATTATATGACGGTAGTGTCCAGTCTTTTTTGTTAAGGGCTCATATGGTTGCAGGTATTTATTTCAATCAGTAGGAGTTCACCCGTTCAGTAGGAGTTCAACCGTTCAGTAGGACTTCACCTGTCAGTAGGATTCAGTAGGAGTTCAGTAGGAGTTCACCTGTTCAGTGGGAGTACACCTGTTCAGAGGGAGCACACAATATTAGCCTTGAATAAAACAGTACACTATATTCTATCATTAATAAGTAAATACTATATAAATAGTACAAATGTTTATGTTGGGTAAAAAGTAGCATTAAATGTAAAACATAACAACCTTCTCTTTGGTTGTCATGAAACCTTGTAGCCACACTGGCTCTTTGTGGACTGGACACTTTTATGATGCTTTAAGCTGAAGATCCCACAAAATACAGTGCATCCGGAAAGTATTCACAGCGCTTCACTTTTTCCACATTTTGTTACGTTACAGCCTTATTCCAAATTG
>JAOXYF010000011.1:6891236-6907681 GCA_028565775.1 Sternarchorhynchus goeldii | reverse complement strand
TTCTAGTGGCATGGTGTACCCCTTACAAAAAATCCTTCAAATGTTGATCAATGTAAATTACATTATTTCTGAAAAAAATCAAGTGTTCATACATTGTTTGCTAATTTTGATCTCCAGTGTAGATTTAGATTTACATTAACCTGTGCTGTTTGATTTACATTAACCTGTGCTGTTTGATTTGCATTAACCTGTGCTGTTTGATTTACATTAACCTGTGCTGTTTGATTTGTATTAACCTGTGCTGTTTGATTTACATTAACCTGTGCTGTTTGATTTGTATTAACCTGTGCTGTTTGATTTGCATTAACCTGTGCTGTTTGATTTGTATTAACCTGTGCTGTTTGATTTGCTTACATTCAGCAAGTTTGCGAAGTCTACAAAGGCAGCAGCCTCCCTCCTTTCCTCCAGCTCTTCCTCTCCCAAGCCAAAAGGAAAGTGGAAACAAGGAAAAATCCAAAAACAAGAATGTTTTCAAGAAATTGTTCAAAATGTAATTACTGCATCTTGGCAGAAGTGGTCTATGCTGAGGTTATCCTTCTGTGGTTACATTGGTAGGTTTTCAGTGTAACTTGATTTGTAGTACAAAATTAGTGATAGCAGCATGAAATCAAACTAGTGGGTTACGTTTAATCACTTCAAATGACTGTTATCATTTAAGTGTTCTCATATATTGTGTACACTGAACACTGAGTAATGCTAACAAGAATTAATTCATTACAGATGTGTCAAACCATTTTTCAAGTATGGGAGATCTATGCACCTTTTTCTTTAAATATTATCAAAAGGACAGCCTTCAGCTTCGAATGAAAATAATAAAAGTAATAATAAAATGTTACTAAAAGCAGCCCTCACTTTGTAACAAATATTAATGTTGTGATTATGATTGTTGTTATATACCTCACTCACACTGTCCACAATTGTAAAGGTCCAAAGTCTTGCAGAGCTCCTGTAGGTTCATAAATACAGATATTTTAAGCAAGAGTAAGATGTAGATTATAAACCTTTAAAGCTAATAAACCTATAAACCTAATATTTTAGATAACCTGCCTCAGTCTGAGTGCGTTCTGAGATGGGGGATGCGCTCTGTACGAGAAAAATAATGCTTGATAAACTTGGTAGCATGAAGCACAGATTGGTTTGGAAGATCACATGTTAGTTTCACCACACGATGGCGCCAAAGACTATAGAAACTCATGTCAGTGAACGACTTGAAGTGTTCATTTGAGATATATGTGTATATATATATAAAATAAGAGAGAATATTCAGAAAGGTATCTCTTTCCTCAATCTTACATACGTTGTTGCAAAAATTACATTTTAATCACGATCACGTCAGAGTAAGTGAAGATTTATTTATCAATGTATCAATGTTAAAAAGATCAGCTATGCCGTCTTTATGATGCACACAAAATTCTACAGTGTACGGTGTGTGACATATATAGCCTACAATAGCCTACAAGTCTGATAATATTAGTAATGAGTAGAATTATGAAAATAATTGTTTTCGTCGTCGCAATGGTTTTACATCTACTTAAAGGCTTACTTACAACAATTTTCCATGTTTTACTTATGAGTACTTATGAATATGGTTTCAAACACATCAAAATTAGCTCAATACAAAGGCAAAGCGTGAATTATAATGCATATTCCAGAATATTGCAGTTTGTATATCCGATAGACAACTACGTCTAACTACGTCTCCTTTCTCTAATATTATGAAATTAAATACAGTCATAATAGACAGACTTTATAAAAATATATAATATATAGCCAAGATTATAAAAATCAATGAAACAAATATCACATTTAGGCTAGCTTATTCACCTAACTGATGAGATCGACTTTTAAAAGTGTACCTTCTGTTAGGCCTTTAGATAATTTATTTCTAATTCCTTAACATTGTTCTAAAATTTTGGTGCAGGGCATAAAATAGTCACAGAGAGATATTAAATAGGAAATTACGTGTGAAAATGTGTTATTATTTTCCACACTCTAGACACCATTACCCAAAACTTATGAGTGGAACGATCAGCAGCTCACATTCGAGAGATCAAACATGCAGTCACCGCTCTCGCCACAGGGAGGTGCTCTTACTATATTAAAGGCTTAAATCTGGCTTCAAATAAGTTGCGCACAGAGAGGGGCGCTTTATCATTTCGACTTCCATGTGTATGTGCATTGAAGAAAACTATAACTGTTTACACAGAGCAGCATGAGCGTATCAAGTTTGCGCGGAGACAATTTTACTTTAGATTAGTTATAGGATGGTCAATACAGCTTTCTCTCCGATAACTTATGCATCGCTATTGTCCATGATGCGAAGTTATGTCTTTGAGCCCATGTTATCTCTCATTTAAGAAAGGCCTGGACATGATATTTTGAGACATAAATGAAATAAGATAATGATCTAATCCATGACACTTCTGGAAGGCTAAATCCGTGTTTACTATACTACATGAAATACAGGCCTGTAACCCTCATTATTGCCGTAATAGCATACATTAATTTAGCCAACAAACTCAGGCTTTGAAGCTAACATTTTGTCGGCTCGTTTCTCACTTAAAATTTCATATGAAATCTTGCCATACTAAAATGTATACTACATACATTGTCCAGGAACCAACCTCAAAATGCAATAATATTGAATGCTTTCGTTTCTTTTTTATACCAAGTCTTCCAATTGTTTATTCGCCGAGAAACTGGGTATTAACATATACATTGCATTTCAGCTACTAATTCTTAATAAACGTTCTGGTTTATTAAGTACCCAAATTAAATGTAAATGTTACATCATTTTAAAGCCCACATAACTAATTTCTTCTAGCTTGATCTGAGCACAATTCCCAGTAAAACACTGATTCATTCTGTTTGACCGTACAAGTCAAAACTAGGCGGAGGAAAAAAAAGATGGAGCTGTTTATATTTGTCAAATATTTCTACTTCAGTGAGAATGTAAAAGATACACATTTGACGTCCAAAGTATTACATAAACGTCAAAAAGAATAAACACGTAAGCACGTTCGAAGAAGAAACACGTGAGCACGTTCAAAGTCAACGACTTCATGCGTGTTTCTGAAAAAAAGGCTAGGGTAAAAAAGATAACTTTCTTAAACTTGCATTTCTGCTTTCTAAGGAATGGTTCACCAGATCGATATGTTAAATTATTATTTAACTTATTTAAAGCAACACGTGGGTGTAAACAAAAGCTGCCTAAAGTCATAATGTTTCATATTTATTTAATTGAGCAAGCTCCAAATTTTCAAAAAACATGCATCTATTTTTTATTAATTAATTATACGTTTTAATTGTTGTGCCCGTTAGATTATTCAGTTAGAAAAAGAAAAGCTGACGAAAACATGTAAAAAAAAAACCCACTAAAACAAAACAAAACCTGAATAAGTACCATTCGTGAATGTCTGATGATCAAAACCGTGATGCAAATGAGTATTTAAGAAGAATGCATCTTAGGCCTTGTGTTCAATATCTACCAATAACGACCAGCATAGAAAAATATATTGACATATATATATAATGAATAATAATAATAATAATAATAATAATAATAATAATAATAATAATAATAATAATAATAATAATGCAATTATTAGCTAAATTAATTTGGAGAAGATTGAATTAAAGACTGTCAAAAGAAGTGGCAATGTGTGTTATAGCGTATATTTTACTGAATAACATGTATAATCATGAACAAAAATGTTGCTACATCCAAAGCTTTACTAGATTGGTATCTACTGCAGCGCATCCTTTTTGAAGTTACAATGGCTTATAAAATGTTAGCATGCAAATGTTTTAGAAGTCTAATCGTTTATCCCTTGTTTGTGTGTGCGCGTGTTATGCGTGTATCTCTGAGTGGACAATTATTGGTGCATGTGATTATGTGTGTACTTTGCATGCATCTGTTGTTCTTTCAGTGGAATCGCATAAAGGACCCTGTCATACATATGCGGCATTATATTTAAAATTCACTAGAATTTCAAAGTATTTAGGTTAGTGTCGATGTCCCTCGTTTCTTGGCTTTAAAATAAAATGACCTTAAAGTACAGATTTTTTAAATTACTATTTAAAATATAAAAATCTTTAGTGCTGCCCTAAAAGTCCTTTTGCGTCTTCCCGAGAGAAAGGCTTTTCGATGGCTTCCATTTCAGAGGAATTAGCGGAATAAATACATTTTAGAGGAGCAGTTAGTGCAAGTCCCGATTCTGTCACTGAATTTCTATGGTTACATCAAATGAATTTTGGCTGTATTTGAACATCTTTAGTTATCAGCTGCAAGCGCTCTAGCCTCCAATTTATATGTAACTACTTCGTGTGGTTTGGACTTGCAGGTTGTGCAGAGATCAATAAATTATGAACCATAAGATGCCATATCATTTGTCCTTCTATAATTCTTATATTTTTCATTTGTTATGATTATTATTTTTTACCGTTAGCATTTTCGTCGTTGTTGAATTAGCTGGTTAATCAATAACTTAATGCTTAACAATGCATAGTGTATAAAACACAGTGACTTAGTGTGTAGTGTAATAGGCACTCATATTAAATAAGCAAAACATTCCTAAGATATGCTAAATACAAGGACTTACTTCTCCTACGAACCACAAATTATAGCGAACGCGTGGGTTTTCATTTTTTTAAATGATTATTTGTTATGATAAGCTGTCATCTCTCTGCAAATAAGTAAGGTAAATGAAAAATGCACGTGAAATCCGTGCACTGAAGACTATGAATTTAGGCAGGCAATATGTTCATGTATTAAAAAATAATGTCCGATACAGGAAGTAGTACCTCTGTTCGGTGGCTATCTTTGAATCCCTTTTGTTTCCCCCCGCGGTATGAAAACAAATGTGAGGGCGTACGGGTATGTTGAAACAGCACTCTAAAATTATCAAAAACTGTGCAATGGATTGAGGTTATGTGGTCTATTTTCTTGGTAGGAGTTTGCTGCAGAAATGAGAGCCATTGTTGACTGTGTGAGCGCATTCTACATTGCATTGGTGGACCCTGTGTATCCTTACGCACTTGAACAACCGCTAAAAACTGCTCAATGATTGGCTGCAAGGAGGGAGGACGCTTTAATACTTATGGTGATGTGGTTGGCTGTAGTCTGTAAAGGTTCAACCAATTTTTTTACAGCGTAGTGTCTGTGGCTCCGTAATTAATTGTAGCTAGCTGTCTCTTATCGATGCGTTTTCAAGGACCATGAAATAGTTGTTGTGTTGTGTTTTTTTATCGAAGGAGTTGGCGGCGTTAGAGATTGAGATCCAACTGTGCTGCTGGTTGTTGCTATTCTACCTTTACGTGTGATGTTGGATATGGGAGAACGGAAAGAAGTAAAAATGATTCCTAAATCATCGTTCAGTATAAACAGTTTGGTGCCTGAAGCCGTCCAAAGTGACAACCACCACAGAACCATCCCAGAAGAAGAGGAAAAGATCCCTTTACCTATTGCGCAGGATGCGAAGTCGGAGAACACTTGTGCTAAAAGTGACAATTCTGAATCGACTTGCACGGATGACAAGGAAAAGCAGGAAGACAAAAAGGACTCCAAAGAGGGTGAAGCTGGAAAAGACGGGGAAAAGAAAAACGGCAAGTACGAGAAACCACCTTTCAGTTATAATGCCTTGATTATGATGGCCATCAGGCAGAGTCCGGAGAAGCGGTTAACTCTGAACGGTATTTACGAGTTCATTATGAAAAATTTTCCTTACTACCGGGAGAATAAACAGGGCTGGCAGAATTCCATCAGACACAACTTAAGTCTTAACAAATGTTTTGTCAAAGTTCCCCGGCATTACGATGACCCAGGCAAGGGAAACTACTGGATGCTTGACCCCTCTAGTGACGATGTGTTCATTGGTGGGACAACGGGCAAACTTCGGAGGAGATCGACGACTTCTAGGGCAAAGTTAGCTTTTAAACGGGGCGCACGGCTAACATCAACTGGGCTTACGTTTATGGATAGAGCTGGGTCTTTATATTGGCCAATGTCACCGTTTCTTTCACTTCATCATCCAAGGGCAAGTAGTGCATTGAGTTACAATGGCACATCGTCAGCTTACCCTAGTCACCCAATGTCGTATAGCACAATGTTGACTCAAAACAGTTTGGGCAACAACCACTCTTTCCCAGCCTCCAATGGCCTAAGTGTTGACAGACTTGTGAATGGAGAAATTCCTTACGCTACACACCACTTAACAGCGGCTGCTCTGGCCGCGTCCGTGCCATGTGGGCTCTCTGTACCATGCTCCGGGACTTATTCTTTGAACCCTTGCTCGGTTAACCTGCTCGCAGGACAAACCAGTTATTTTTTCCCCCACGTTCCTCACCCGTCAATGACCTCCCAGAGCAGCACTTCGATGAGCTCCCGGGCTGCCTCTTCTTCGTCACCACAAGCGGCCTCCTCGCTCCCGTGCGAATCTTTAAGGCCTTCACTACCGAGTTTCTCTTCGGGACTGTCCGGCGGACTTTCTGACTACTTTACACATCAAAATCAAGGGTCAACATCAAATCCACTTATACACTAACTAACACCCACAGGATCAGACTGTAAGTGAACATTTTACACCCATTTACACTGTAATATATATATAAATATATATATAGGCTAAAGGAAAAATACTGGGAGATAAAGGAAAATGCAAGCAGCCGAACTCCAGGTATTTTGTATTATTCTTCTCCTTTATTTCTGTATACAAACGTCAAGTGTCGCGGAATTGTTTATTATTCCACTGTCAGCAACGTGCAATGTGACAAGATCAAAAAAGAGGGTAAAGCGTAGCTTTTTTGGGGGAAAGGCAGTACAATTACATTAGAATGTGTATTTAAATAGTGGTTTCAGATTTGTCTAATTTGAAATGTTAAAAAAATATCTAATACCATCGTATCAACCACCAGTCTTCATGTTTGCAGTATTACACGTATCATGAGCGTGCCGGTGGAGTACGATTTTACAAATTAACACAAATTTTTATTTTCATTTTTTTAAATAAATGTGCTCTATAAGTGCAGAATACCCGTTCAAATCCATGGCTCCTTGTTATTTTGTCCTTTTCATAGGCTATTGTTAATGGAATAAATGCATTCATGATGCATTCTTTTATACATATCTTTTATACAAAGTACAGTTTCTTTAAAGACCAAAGAATGGGTATCGAAATACATTTTTTCAGTATTCACCATCTGACAGATAATTTTGAAGGGAACAGAATGAATGAATGCTTTTAGCTTGTGTTTTGCATATTTTAGACTACTGTATGTGGTCACCACCAGGTCACATTATTTTTGTAATTAGTGAAAATGTCAATTCCTGTTGTAATTATAGGTTAACTTTGCGAAGTGTAACCGTGTTGAGTAAATGCCTCATAAAATATTAAGTGAATGTTTATGTCGTCTTTAAATTCCATGGATGTGATTTTGTGGTCTTATGCCCGTGTTTGTCGCTTAAACTGTTAACCGAACAAAATAAAAATAATAGGTTACGTTCATTTATCATGAACATTTTGTCGTTTTTGCAGATCCAAAATTTAGGTAAATAAAATAGCTTTGAATCAAACATTGTTTGTTTACTCCGTTCTGACATTTAAGCGACAGTTTGCGGGTGGCGAGAGATTCGGCCTTGATTTGTGTAAACCCACCAATTTCTCTTTACCTGGCTACTATACTGCCAAACTTCTCTTGTCAATTTATGAAATAACAAGGGAGAGTCCAGTATGTCAAATTTACCATTTAAACCGCACGTGCCGCATATCCTAATGCTACTTGAGACAGCGTAGTGTTGACGTGACCGCAGAGATTTGTTGTGGGTCTATTCGACAACTTCTGCCAAATTCTCCCGAATCTCTTGCGATTGCTTCTTTGGCATAAATAAGCTAGTTTTTTCAAGGCTTAATACAGTTCATACTACTGAAATACTCCGCTATTTACTGACTAGTGCACATGCCTAGTCGTAACATTGATTAATATTTTGCTTTTCAGCAGACAGTAAAGTCGTTAGTCGCAATGAAATAGAACTTAGCTTTCACCACGTTTAGTTCAGTAATTTGTTCATTTCTTAAAGAGGCATCGTGTTAAATGTGCCCAGCTGTAATGCAATAACCTCACTGCTTTTCACAAAGGCCCCGGTGGAACTCAATATCTCCTTGCAAGATGTTATCACTCAAATGTTAAACGGGGTGACCACTCAGAAGACAAAGACTAAGAGACTAGGGGTTAAATTTGGAGAGACAATATTCTCTAAATGTTAGAAATACACTATTACCACTAAAGTAATTAAACTTGGGCACCATGCGAACCTGGAGACTCAAATAGAGACTGTCATTGACTTAACGAAGGCATGACGCATAGGCCCAGTCTCTACTAATCACGGGCTTCTTACTCCTGTGAACTTAAAATATAGACATAACGAATAAAAAATATGTAGATCGAGGTGGACAATTATCTATAAATTGATCGTATTTGTTAAGATGCTTGTTTGAGTATTTATTGATTGATATTAATGTTTTAATGTATGACTGTGCGAGTCCAATTTCACGGTTTATAAATGCAGATTTACATAATCGGCACATTGGCGAGCTACTGTGTGCATTAGCAGCGGAAGAAAAAATGACGTTACACGGATGGAAAGATGCTCCTGTGTCAGTGGGGTTAAATGACAACAAAGCAATGACAAATAAGCTTGAAGCAGTGATTGTTATGCGCTGTACTCGAAGTTTTAATTAGCCCGCATCTGCCTGTTTTTGCCTCAGTGTACCTGAGCTACAAACTAGGCCTCAAATCACACTGAGAACAAAGCATCAATTGAGATTTGAGCGAATCACCATTCGTTACACAGTCGTGGGTCTAGAGAGCACAATATGATGCATGCGGCAAGCTTGCTTCTTCTTAAAGACATTTGCGTGTAGAATTCACAACTCAATAACCACTTTATATATAATGTATATGTGTATGTGTTTATTTATTTATGTCCGGACTAATTTTAGGATAGGAGAAAGAGATGGTTTCATTTTTTGTCGAGGCAGAATCACTAGATAAAAATGTAAAAAAAAAAAACGTTGTAGGATTCGGGACAGCTCTGACCAAGTTATAGGCTCCCGTAAGGTTGAGTGTCAGTCTAAAACAATACAATAAAATGTGAATCACCATTGCAATTTGTCTTTGCGGATAATATGCATTAATTCCTTATTCTGACTTAAATCATAGTTAAATACAACCAAAACTATTCTGACAGCACATAGCATCATTATTTTCACTAGTGGTCGAGAATTGACCACTTATGTCTGTTTTATAATGATATAGTTAAATTGTAAATACTATCTGCTTTATTATGACCTTATTTTTTGTTGCAGTATGTCCTCAGACTAACACTGAACTATGGGTACGTCTAATGAAATTGTATACAAATAGATCTGTTGTGGCGTGTACGAGGACCTTGTCTTGTAATATATAAATATTCATCATATTTTTGGTAACATTCTCGTACTACCCGTATAACCTCTATTTAAACATATCTTACATAGCAAACGTATCGTGTACATGTTTGCACATATATGTGTGCCTGTTACACGAAATTACGTTAACACATGTCATTATGGATATAGGCTGAGTCAATCCTATAATGATGCTTTGCTTGGTTGCGCTATTCTTTTGGGTCGTTTTGCTCATGCAACCGATCTCGTGCGTCTCCTAAACCACGATACATTTGTTTGCTAATTATAGAAACATATTTCAGTTGTATGTTTATAGATTATTTGGAGAGGTTAGACAATCTGACTAACCTAATTTAACAAAATACAACACAAACGTCATACCATTCCTCTTCAACTAGTAATGGATTTTGGTTTCCTCTGCAAAGGGAAAAAACTGCAATGTAAAGTGATCGGTTCTACAGAGGGATATATATCAGAGTCGTTTATCTAAGTTGAGAACTTTTGTAAACTTTTTGTAAACCAAATCCTTCTCAATGGTAAATGGACGTTTCCTCTCTTGATGTAATATGAGCCAAGCAGAGTGAGGGCGCTAGCGTGACGCAAAATGCTAGACACCCATCTTATAACATAGAAGGTTGTAATGCACCTCCTAAAAGCGTCTTACCCCTATTTCACGAAAAAAAAACACGCTGAGGAAAGGAAATAAACAAACAAACAATAAAGTATGTGTGAGTAATGACGTGCTCTTTATCCATACTGATGTCTTTAACAAGGGTGTTTTTGAAGGTCAGTGAGCAATATCTAAAGGAATGTTTTTGCTTTTAATAAAAGCAATAATAATAATAATAATAATAATAATAATAATAATAATACGTATTATTATTATTATTATTGTTGTTGTTGTTGTTGTTGTTGCTGTTATTGTTGCCGAGCATTTAATGTTATTTTACATGTTGTAAAATAATTAGCCTTTAATGATGCTACTATTATCAAGAAGCAAATGATGGCGTTAGTATTTGTGAGAAATGCACTTTCGTTTCATTATTCGCAAGAACAATTTACAGCTTAATAAATGCACTTTACCAAAGCTTTAATGCATGATGGAGGACAAACGTTTATCTCATTCTTCATGAACAAATTCAACTTATCTCATCGTAAATGAGATGATATTTCTGCCTAGTATTAAGCCAACATGAATTCAGCAATTTTATTTCCCCAACAAACGTTATACAAAATCTGCAGCCGTTATGGCTGATTATACCGTTCTGTTCACATTAGCTAAACCTTCCTTTGTCACTGAAGCAACAGGCTGATTTATAACTTGAGGGTTTTCGATTCCGGATTGAAGTGTAGCAAATGAGTTTCTCGTGCACGTTTTAGAAAACATTCGATAGAACGTAAATAATCGTTTTAATGAGTTTCTGCAAATCGTGCGACTTGGTACACCGACCTGTCGGGTTAAACAAACAGACTGTGCCCTGACGAAATCTGATTGTTTAAGTGCAACGTGGTGTCATTCCGATTCATCGCCTCTTTCAGTGTGCCCATAGATCATACACAAGGAAGTTCATTTTGTCAATAACAAAAATAGTACTACTCTGAGCTGAAATAGACTATATTGACACTGAAAATTTAAATAATTTTAAATAATAAATTTAAATAATAATATTAAATACCAAACTGCATTAATATTAAACCTATTCAACATTTGCATGTAAAAATTAGGATTTAATTATTATTGCTGCAGGAATTATTATAGTGTAAAGATACCAAAAGTGAGCCCCTGCCTACTGACATGCAAAATTATTTAATTTTTGTTAAATATAGAGTCTACAAAAACGTTTGCCACATAGTAGATTGCACGTAGATTTACAGCCCGATTTTACGCCCGTCATGATGTTTCGTCAGAAAACTTTAAACATGTAATCTATTTAACCTACTTCTTTTATATAATGTAATTTCTACAGACTATAGCTTTAACTCGATAAATTTTATACCATATCGAGCAACGGTTCCTAAGCGTCTTAAAGATTTGGTTATAAAGATTAGGTTATACAATTTACTACAATATTCACTTTATGGTCTTTTGGCTACTCCGCATTTGGTAAAGAGTAATGTGGAGAGAATCTGCTAAACCTTAAAATAGTTAAAATACGCGGTGCAAAATACTTGATATAGTCTTGTAAAATACCGTTACACAAATATTCATGAGATTTGAGAGAATTTCTATTCGACCTAAAGTTCTTGACGTGGAAGCTCTTGAGAGTGGCCGCTTGTCCCTTGACCCGTGCGCACGCCTCCTCCTTGTTCGCGCTTGCTCGTTCTATCTCGCGCGAATGCACACTCACTCTTTCTGTGCTCGCTTTTAGTCTTGATTTCGCTCACGCGCAAACTGAACTTGATCATTCTGACAGTGCATTAGCTACTTGAATACGCAACAGCCGTTTGGTGTCTCAGATTATAAAAATATACAGTGCAATCACTAGCAGAGATGCCAATCAAAAACTATCATCGCGAAATACGCAACTTCAAAATCTGTTAACACGCGTAAACCAGTATAGCGATAGGCCAGTATGTAAACTAGACAGTGACTCCTGATGCGTATGTTTGTTTATCCATGACACGAATAAATTTTGTGTGCCTGTTGTAAATGTGTTTATTAAAACGTCAGGGTCTGTGTAGCATTACGCCATACAAAGCCGTTGGCATGTTACTTACTGCCTGTTATTTAGCCTGTTCATTTTTAGGCTGTTAAATTATTTGTTTGTTTTAACTACTCAGCAAGATAAATTCTGTGGATCTGAAAGTTGATATGATTACTTTTGCCCTGTCGCCCCCGAGACAAATCGTAAATCAATTTTAGAGTTATACTGACGCCATATCTCCGTGAGCAATGTTACATGCTTGCTGCATCGATTATTGCCAGTAAGGTGTGCTATATTACAAATTGTATTATTTATTATTATTATTAACAACAACAACAACAACAACAACAACAATAAAAAAAAATAATAGTGATGGTAATAATGATTATGATAATAATATTGTTGGTGGTGGTGGTGTTGCTTCATATTAAATGTAGTATTACGATCGCGTTGAGCTTGCCACAGCTCTGCTGTTTGCCGCTGACATCACTCTTTAGCTGTGAAGCAAACCGCCTGGAGACAATGCGTGGAATCACGGCTGTGCTGGTATCACATTGCACACTCGCAGTGCAGCTTGGCTGTCCGAAACGGAACCAACAGGCCGACAAAAAGGCCTGCCCGATTGTGCTGAATTCCCTCTAGCGACTCTGAAACGACAGCAAGCTATTATAGCAAGCGCTTATCTTATTTTAACGAGTCAATATGCGTCAGGAGTAGGCTTTCTTTTTAAACAAGCCAGTTCCCTCACTCATCTAAGCGGCGGCTCCGCCTATATCTTCTTTTAAGTTAAAGCATATTCTAAAACCACAGATGAAGCCTCACAATTTTAATATTCTACTGCAATTAGGATAACTGGGCCATAACCAGGCTTTAGCCAGGTCCTAATCGAGTAGGTTCTTTTTAAAGTGCTCAAACTCCTACTGCACGCATACGTGCATTTAAAAATAAAAGCCCTCCACTATTTACTTTTAACATTTTACTATTTGTGTTTTTATTGTAAAAACCTTGGATTTCATATTTGTACATATATTTTACATTTCTTACATGCTTATTGTAGAATAATAAATATTTTCAAATAAATAAATAAATAAATAAATAAATAAATAAATAAATAAATGTTCTTGGTGTTGTCTTGGAGCCTTTACTGTACTGAAATACAAATATTTCCAAGCTGCGCGGCTAACAATAAAAAGGCTACCATATTAGCCGAAACTGTGACGTTTGAGGAAAGACGTAACATAGATATAAATACTACAAACGACAGAGATATAAATACTACAAACGACAGAGATCAATGCCTTTATACAAGACATTTTTTCTACAACAGGATTTCTTGTAGATTGGATATTTGGCAAAGCAGACGTCTTTGTCCAAGTACTGAGTTTCTGAGCCTCTTGATTTCCACCCAAGGGAGCTACAGAGATACGCTGTCAACTGTTAAAGTAGCTAACGAATTCAAGCAATATTTGGGTATGGTGAAATTATATTCAAATTTGAATTGTTGTATAAAAACGCTGATCATCGAGTTTATTCTTGACTAAAGTCGAATGGTCGCTATATTGGTCATTCATTCATTCATTCATTCATTCATTCATTCATTCATTCATTCATTGACTTATTTATTTATTTGTATTCAAATAGACAGTAACTAGGGCTTAGTCATTTAGGATGCTCATAAGTGTGAATCCTCTCTTTACATATGTGCATGACACATTCTCCTAAATTGCATTTTTTTTCACGTCCTACATGATACAATACAAAAAACCTCAAAGATTATCATACTTGTGTCTCATTGATTTATTAATCTGAAGAAACATCACTATATTTACCATATTCCACCAGCTCAAGACTAAAAACCTCTTAAAGGGTGAACTACTTTAACCTGTTTTTCTCTCCACCAGCAGAAGAATGGAGATATTTTTCTTATTCCGTACGTTTGGGGTGAGGCAGGTTGTCTGTCAGTGAGGTATAGGCGACAGTCTGTCTACAAGCCGTAAGCTGATCTGCAGAGTGCTAGAGGAAAACGGGCAAGATTCCTGGCTTGCAAGCTGAGATATTGATCTACCTCAGCCACCTAAACAAAGCCTCACCTGTTTCCCTTGTCCATACTTTATTTTATGCAGTCTAATGCTTGTTTTGTTTGACATTTCTTTTATTTCCATGGATCTGAGCTTTGATACACGTTTGGGAGTACTACATAAACACTGTGTTGTACCTGAACATCCAGATCTCTCAAGCTGCCTTAAGGCATATGAGACCACCCTTCTTTCCTGGTGCAGAAAATTACCCTCCTGTTGTCTTTACAATTAAGCCGGAAAATAAAAGTTTTCCTTCAGTGGGGGTAGTGTCCAATAACATTCAACGTGAGATAAAACTAATTACTTCCATTATGGTCTACCAGTTAATGTTTCATAAAATGGATCCACTAAAAGCTCCTTTATTATTCATCAGGCCTCTCCTTGAGCTGCTTGTTAAACATATCAAGATTAGTTTCAGATCTTGTAGGACTATTCGTCTCCAGTGGTGCCACGGAGATTCATTCATACAACCTTCACCCACCACACTGCTTTATCAGTATGTTCTGTACATGGTGCAGCTGATAGATCGCCAACAGCCAAGGAGGGAAGTGTGGTGCCTTTTGCCAGAGAGTTGTGGTGTCAGTCCAGTGAAGCTAATCAGATATTCCTTTGTAAATAATGCATTATCAGAAGCAAATGTTAGCCATTTGTTCATGGCATATTTATTATATTCTTGGAAGCCAAAGAGGTTTTTTATCTTATTTAATGCTTATCATTCTTTTTACATGTGAACATTGATGTTAGGTTGTTAACCTGTCTTTAATATAATGCCAAAGTTCCAGTAAAGAAAGCAACAGAAATATTTCCATGAGACATATTATTAATAATCTAACGGTTACTGTTCACAAACTAAATCATTTGTCTTATGATCTACATATAATGTTTAAATATACAACAGATTCTACTCATATAAATAGAAGACTTGCCCTACAAATGCCTTACCACTGTTTTCTTTAACATTCTGCTGTTAAGGAAACTAAAAGAGCTTCTTCAACAACCTCTCAACCTCTGATGTGCACATGTGCTGTACTCCAGAACAAACACTCCTGAAACTCACCATTACACCTGTGAAGCAGAACACTAGATATTGCACAGAATTTGTAAAATGGTGGTTGTGGGGTCAGTCCAAAGACTAGACAGAGTTTTCCACCATTTCAAAGGAGAATCTCTTTGAGAATCAAAGGTTTCAGGGGACTCATCACTTTGGGGGGCTTTTTTTTTTACGTTGTCACAAACAAATGGCTCAGCTCTGGACATTCAGTGAACATGTCCTGCTCCTCAAATGTGCATACTGTGTCCCTCTACATTAGACACTGTTCAAATATTTTTTTAATGCTGATGTAGCCCTGGACACCTGGATTTGGAGCCATACTGTACAAACACCCAATGGAGTTTGAATAGACTTTGATTTTAGGAACAAGACATGGGAATGACCTGGCTGGAGCTTTAACTGCATGAAATTAGAAGGGAATTCTGTGGGAGTCAGCATGTTCAGATTGGGTAGCTGTGTAAAGGGCTGCTGAGCTCAAACCAGGGCCTCGTTCCCCCAGTGAGGCACTGAAGAGGATGAATGGGCAATGAGAGGGTCCCGGTGTAGAGAACAACTGTTGTGTACCTGAGCAAAGCACTTAACCCTAAGTTGAGTGCTGCATCATGTTACCATGCTCCCCTTAACCCCAGCTCCATCCAGGACGCCCTAGCAAAGGAGGAACTGTTCTCCAGGAGTTTTCCCAGGTTATAGAAAGGTATTAGGGGCAAATAGGAATGGATAGATGTGCTGGTTTGATGTGCACAGGACACTCATGGAGAAGCAAAGATGGCCAACATTAAGGCCTGAGACTTTGTGGATGAGTTAAAGGAGTACACATTGAAGAACATGTTTGAAGTATATGTTTGAATATGAAGAATATGAAATAGTCCAGCCAGCAGATCTACCTTCCTGTCAGCTATCAGCTGTCCACACACCATGATCTGAAATCAATGCTGTAGTCATAATTAATGTTAATATTGTTTACATTTGGTCATATTCTATGCCCCAAGGTGATTTCAAGAGTGAATTTGATGTATGTTGCTTAGCCAGATTTCAGTAAAGGCAACAAAATCATATGCAAATCAAACAGATATCAATGTGGCAACAGGGCTGCATGCCCAGCGGGACATGCGTCTGGATTAAGGGATGAGGAATGTGAGCCTTCAAGGAAACACTGGTGTGTGTGTGTGTGTGTGTGTGTGTGTGTGTGTGTGTGTGTGTGTGTGTGTGTGTGTGTGTGTGTGTGTGT
>JAOXYF010000011.1:6865675-6888424 GCA_028565775.1 Sternarchorhynchus goeldii | reverse complement strand
CACTGCGCCCCCCCCCCCCCCCCCCCCAACACACACAGGGCTCAAAGGATCAATGTTACAGCAGCTACTATAATGAGACATGATTTCATGTGTTTATTTACATTGAAGAAGCAAATATGTAGTGCATCTCTGCCCACTTCATGGCTTGATCATGTGACATGGAAGGGTTTGCTCTTGCACACCCAAAGGCTTGACTCCCAACAGACATATCTCTAGAGATGTCCGCTTCAAGGTGTCTTTTAGTGTGGGTCTACATGCACAAAGTAAACACCACATGTCTCATTCTAACACACAAAGGGATATGAGAGATACTGCCTCTCAATGAGATAATGAGAGGTTTTTGCCGCTTTCTTGGTAAACACCATATGTCACAGGGGGATCAAATGAAAAAGTAACTTTTTACATTAAAATTAATGTTATTTGTTATATTTATTTATTAATAAACAGTAAATATTATTTATTTTGTCTGTAAAATAACCTGCGCAGTTTGAAAAAAAAATATTTTCTTTACATTGTTCACGAGTAGCCTAAATATTGAAAAGGTACCACGTGATTCATCTACAATACTAATACACACAATCTTATAGACAAATTGCCTTTAGAACTTAAAAGAATAAGTTTCCTGGTATGCAAACATTAGAATTTGTACAAAGATAAAAACAAAACACTCAAAATGAGTGATAATGCAATTCTGCAAACGAGCAAGAAAAATATATGAAAAATATATTTGCATGAACTATCTGGACAGAAGTCACACTATTAAACCCTTGCACTGTACTCATCGGTAAGATCACCTCTGAGCCGTCGAGTTTCTCCCCCAACCCAGATCGGCCTTTGTGCAGTCCTCTCCCCCGCGCTAACACCTGAAAGAGCAACAAATAAAAATGCCTCTCTCTCCCCAAGGCTCGTGCTGCGACGGTTTCAGAAAATTTGAGAAAATAAAAGGATGCAGACGCTGTCTCGCCTCCCCAGCTGGGCGGAACATGGAGCCCAAGCTGCCCTTGCCACCAATTTCACAGACCAATTATCTACTTGGATTCATGGGAGTTGACTAAACAAACAGCAGCCCCGCTGCGTTACTGAAGGTCTCGGAGTTGTATGAGACCCGCGCGCCCCTCCAAGGCTGCGACAGGGATCAATTCTTCATCACAAAGCACCGGTGATGATTAGCCGTACAGTGGTATAATCTATATGTAGCCCTATTGATCATGTTTTATCTCTTAAAACAAATCCATTTACACACCTGTTTACTTATTTATCAGTCTTAATTATCAGCCCACGCAGTTTTATGCGCTGACCCATAGTTAGGCCTAAGTTGTTTATAGTCATTCTGATTCTCGTTTTTGTTCTCTCTCTCGCTCTCTCTCTCTCTCTCTCTCTCTCTCTCTCTCTCTCTCTCTCTGTCTTTCATAAACCACATCACCAGATTGTCGTGGTCAGACCACAGTCAATTGTGCTTGGGCAGCTATTAGGGCAGACATGGCTTCAGCGCCTGAAAAAAAATCAATGCCACCGTGATTAGACCGATGACAGCAAATTCACAGTTTCATCCGGGGGTGTTCAGACAGAGACGAGGTGTACGGCAAATAAGTCGCACTTGTCTGCACACAAAGGAAAAGTCCTCCAGTCTTTGTTTATAAGGTGTAAAGATTCAAAATGATTGCCGGGTTCTAGGGACATTCTGACTGTTTTCATTGTCAGCATTTCATGAAAGGATATTTGTGGCCATTTTCAGAGCACGTGTATAGACTACCGAGTCACTCAATATATACTTAATATTAACCAACCGCCTTACTTTCGTCTTATCTCCATTTCCCTAAAAAAGAAAAGTATTGTGCAACAAATGCGCCTACGTTTCTACGCAAGGCTGCTCGCGGTCCAATCGAAATACTTATTTTAAATTTCTATGAACATTTTGTCAATTCAACAATGATCCGATCGCTTATTCAGTAAGCGCACATTAGCCCACATTGTTTTGCCTACTTTAAACTATTTTTACAACGCTTGTTTATCTTGTTATATTTGGTTGTCTCGACTATTTCTTCAACTAACTTAGATAAATAGGATGTACTCCTTTTATAAAAAAAACGTATCCTAACGGTTTGTTAGGATAACTTTGTGGAAAGAAAATGGAAGGAGCCCCCAAATGTTGGTTTTTACCACACAGCCCGAGATCAATCCACAGTCTCCGAATGGATATTATTAAACAGCATGGGGTGGCTCAGACAAGGCACGGGGCCTTCAGGAGTGCAGGCGACGAAGCGGCTCCTCTCGCACTGCAACAGGGCAATTGTTGACACGCTTTTTCCTGCCAATCTGCAGCTCTCCTCCGACTGCGGCTGCCATGGCAACCTGCTCTTACCCGTCGTGGCGGCTGGCAGCCCCTCACTTACGAAGTTGTGTGCTTCCACCATGATTGGCGACTCGGGGAAAGCGAGGGAGAACGGTTTCCACAAAACAAGAGCGGTTTCCTCTCGATTTGTCTTGGTCGGCCAAAAAGAAAAATAACATCCGCAAACACCACCACGTATTCATTTTGATGAAGCATACAATAAGGAAGTTGAATAGAGAAAGATAAACCAACGCCAGCTGTGACTGTGAATTTGTCTGACGGGTTTGTTTGGTTTACAGTGCACAAAATTGAGAGATTGATAATACAGTGCTGTTTATCTTATCCATATCCTAAGAAAACTAGGTTTACTCCAGCCCAGTAACCTCAGCATTGTACACACCAGCCTCAAGTAGCTACAGCTTCCTAATCCATGAGCCAGTACGGGTGCTTAATTAGTTTAATCACCATCAACCTCAGGCCTATATCTAGTTAATATGTCTTAAATCCAGTCAATTTGTCATTCCTATAACGTTCCCATACGTCTGCTAAATGCCTTTAATTTAAACCGTTAAAACTGCCACACTGCCCGCTAAATATCCTCGTGCTTCGGAACAAACACCAGCTTCAGCCTCAGTCGTCTCTTAAGATGCAGCTTTCACCTGCACGGGTCTCTGGCTGGAATGCGCTCGTATGTCAACCTGCTGGCCACAGAGAGCCGCCGCCGCTCCACTAAACCCCGGTAAGCGATATCTCAGGGTGTCATACTGAAAATTAGGCTTGGATTTGACTGGAGAGTTTCCCCATGGTGCGCAGCCGGCCATAGTAGAAGTCTTTACTCAAAACAGATGTGCTCAAATACACAGCCCCAGTGTGTGTTTTCATACCAGTAATCTGTGTGTAGAAAAGACAAAGAATTAATCAAATGTGTTTAGGGTCACAGTGAGGTCATTTGAAGAAGAACGTGAGCATTTAAGAAACTTTATATAGGTTCAAATTGCCCACATCTAAAATCTATGAAACAAGCACTATCTCTCTCTCTCTCTTTCTCTCTCTCTCTCTCTCTATTTATCTATCTATATATATGTATGTATGTAGGTATATGTGTGTGTGTGTGTGTGTGTGGGTGTGGGTGGGTGCGTGCATGCGTGTGTGTGGTGATATATATTGGTGATATATATATAAATCACCACACATCTATATTGTTACTATAATCACGTGTGTGTGATTCTGAGAGAATGTGTATGTGAGTATGTATAGAGTAACAATACAGAAGTGTGCTTATGATTTAAGGCCACAGTAATTAGAGGCATTTAACTGAGGGAGTGCACATCAGACCACTAATGGCATAACATTAATAAGAATAGTTTGCATCTGTCTCTCTGCCACTGAAACATATATTAGACAGTAATTAAGTGACCTACAACATGACTCTTGACAGATTAATATGTACCTGACATTCTGGAGGTGTTGCTGATACTGTAGAGGCAAAAGTTGCAACACAATGACTCAGTGACTGAGGAGGAGACGATGATATATATATTTATGATGAACAAAATTGGTTAGCAAAAGCAAAGTATATGTAATGATGATCGCTGGAAGGTTTCATTTTCCATACCTCCAAAGACAAAAGAATTTTCAGCTTGTGTGTCCTTCCAAACATTCATTTTGAATCAATTGAGCCAATGTTTCAGATTACAGGGAAATATTGAAAAAAGTGCATTTAAAACCTAAAAATATTCCTTTGACAAAGCTGAGCTCTCGAACTGCTCTGTCATGGTATTTTAAATAATGGAGAAAAATGGCCGTGCAGTTTTAAGTCTGTGGGATCTTTTGCATTTCAGATCTAAATTCATTACCCTGTTCTAAGAGAGTCATTAATTTAAGACAAACACAACTCCATATAGCTGGACCATCTCAGTGTTTAGCAGTCTGCAAAAAACTGCTACATGAAAAAAATCTGAATTTAAAAAAGAATTTAATCTGAATTTAATCCACACATTCTGATCCATACAAGAGCCTGTACGTGTTATTCAAGAACTGTATTTAAAAAAAAAGTCTGATTCCACAATATTTTTTTTGCTTTAAAAGGCATTTGATTATGAAAGTGACAATCAGCAAAACATGTAAAGAACAACATATGAAGTTCACCTGCTGAGGTAAAAATGTCACTACAGGTTTACAGCAACCTGGGTAATTGTTAGCCTTCTCTAACTTGGACACAGCAGATTATTGAAGCTAAACCACTGGCCTGTTTTTTCACTGAGCACCTCTCCTTACATCAACAGCTGCTAAGCCTGCCTTGCCATCACCTCCCATGTCATGCCAGCCATCTCTATAGAAGAGTCACACAGGCAGAGGAAGGGCTGCTAATTTATGATTTATTAGGTTCAAGCACAGCCACATGATATATGACACTGATATGTGTGTGACTCTGAAACTGCATGGTGAAAGGGATCTCATCATACCACCACTCACTTATTTGCTATCGGTCAAAACTATGCGAACCGCAGTGCATGCATTACTAATAATGATGAGCTGCATTATAAGTAACAGATTCAACTTTTTAAAGTTTAAAACAACACATCAGAATGATCATAGACTTAAGATGATGGTATCAGGGTAGGAAGTAATGAATGAACAGAAACGTTTAAAGTGGCTCACAGCTAAAGGAGACAATGCAAATATATCACAGTCCAGAAGGAAGCAAGAGTTTGGTTTGATACTGGCTGGTGTCTGTGTGCTTAAAGCTGCAGTACTGTATCCCTTACTGGTATATTCCAAGTAAACTGTACTTGGCATTTAACATATTTTGTTTTATTGATATTTCCATCAGGTCCTGAACCAAATCTTTACAGAGGAATAAGAGAATTATTGTTTCCAGTGTGAAAGTATTTTCAAAATCCACATTAAGAGGGAAAAGCACAGTGTATGTATCCATCTTTGGGTATGATTAATTAATGATACTTTAATGATCTGGAAGTATGTGTAAACCCATGACAACACTGAAAGATGCTAAGTTTGAACTGCCCACCATCTATCATGCATTAGACTAACCCTTGTAGGAGGGAGATCAGAGACCCAAAGATGTTTTTTTTACTGTGATACAGAAAATTCATGCAACACACTTCTGGGCAAATCACACAAAGAAAAATGTATGTTTCATGCGGTTTCAAACATTCTGCAACAGACTGGAAACATTTGCAATGTTCATGATGCACATAATTCAGTAGTTCTGGGCAATGGGCATGATTTGCAAAAACACGTGTTATTCCAAGAGCTTTATACCCCTTCCACGCCAATCTTCTACTGCAGACAGGAGACTCCTTTTTCTGGGGAAAGAGTAATTTCAGGTATTATTCTTAATTCAGATGTACTTGGAGAATCCATTGTATGAAGAATATGTTTTGTTATTTGAGAGCGCCATTAAAGACATTTCACTTTGTTACGCTTCATTTTATAGCCTTCACACAGAGCACAGGAGAGAGAGAGAGTGCATACATTAGCATCATTTCAGCCTTTAAAACTCGCATGAATTGCATGAATGGCATGAGAATTTTTCTCAGCTGTTGAAATATGTCATTTTACAATGTTTAAAAGTCACCAGTATGAAATAGTGCAGTTAGCTGGTGCTAAAATTAACTTACAACTATTAGGACAACAGTAGTTGCCCAAACAACTGCTGAGTTTGTTAAGTAGCATACATTTTATTTAAGTGTTTTCAGGTTTATTATTTTGGTTTCTACTTTTGACAGAAAAAATAACACAAACCAGTTTCTCATCTATGTTACCTCATACTGTATTCCACAAAGTATTAAACTAGTATTGTCCAACATTTAATCCTTTCAGGGTGTACATATAAATGGAACAAATCTTGTGTAATTTTAATAATGCTCTTTTCTTTATTGTGTAATGTTGTTTAGTTCTGAACAATAATCATCTGATATAAGAGGTCAGAGATTTCTGTTATTAATGCAATATAATTTCTCTGAAGAGCCCACTGAAAAGGCACAAATACAGAATGTGTATTTTTCACTGATGTAACCGGGGGAGTATTAGTGCCAATAAACTGAAGTTGTAGTTAATATTACCATTTTTCAACCTATAAACCACTCTATGCTATTCACAAATGTACCACAAACATCTATTTGAAACAGATTTTATGAAACATTTTATGAAACACTCTTTGGTCTCTTGACGTACTTACTGATGTATTGACTTTGTATGAAAAACCTGTCTAATATGATTATGTTATACTAAATAGGTGTCACACTGTAGCCAGATGTAAATGTAATAGACCCACAGGTTATGGGGGTTTTAAGTACAGCTTTGGAAGCCAGATGTGCAGTGTAAAGGACTGAAGGATGGGTGTCTTCTGGAACTTCTGATTGAGGTGAAGTGAATGGAAATGTTCCATCACAAAGGGAGATCAAGTGGAAGGTTCTTTCTCTTTCTCGCTCTCTTTCTGTGTGACTCACCAACAATCATGTTACATTACTGGCCTACAAATCAAATACACAGTTTATAATTGGCTTTGTTTTGGAAATCAATTTGTATCCTGTAAATAAATTAACAAGCATATCAAGCAACACTAAAGATTTGGACCAACTTACACAGAACTTATTTTAAATCCAGTTAATAACTGTTTACTACTGTAGCAAATGTGCCCTCAAGAAGTAAGGAGAGCACAGCACAGTTTGGACGAGACCAAACATTTCTTAAACACCCACGTCAGTCCCGAAGAGGGGCCCTTTCTGGGCATAAGCATCACAAAGGGGCCCCTGACGAGTGTTACTAAACGTCCTCTCCTCGCTGTGCACTTTTTGCGTAAACAGTGTGTGAGGACAGCCTTGCAGGGCACACCTGGGGCACGGCAGAAAGCCACGCTCGGAGCTGACACACCAGGCCCTGAGGCATCAAGCCAGGGCAAGGAGGCTCGCAAAAGAAGAGGGAGGTGAAGTGAGATATTACTCTCTAATTATTTGAACGAGTGGCTGTTGATGGAGAAGAACAGGCTGAGGGTCGGGTTGGGGGTGGGATGAAGACTGCGGCTGGCCGCCAGCCACCTCCTCCCAAATCTCTGGTGGGGAATTCATCAAACAAGAGGAGAAGGATGATACCAAACACTGGAAAACATTGTTACTAGTGATAAGCTAATGACTGAGAAGAAAGGGTCAAAGGGGAAGTGAAGTTGCACACTATTCTGAAATCAGTGGAGAGAAGTATTTAGGCAGTTACTTGTAATTATAATGACACAGCTCTGATTTCATGAAGGAATAAGTTTACAGACACTTCAAGGAGACAGAAACATCTCAGAGCTCAGCAGATGACCCAAACAGGGCTTAAAGGGAAAGGGCTAAGAGAACATTCTGATACAGCATGATGCCAATGATGAATCATGAACTTACTTGATAACATGCCAAATATATAAGAGATTTTGTTGTTGTTTATCCAAGATACTGTGGAACTGCCTTGATCCACTGGTTCTTGTGCTTTCAATAACATTTCAAAGGATGACCATAATAAAGTGAGCTCTGTTTTTATGGCCAGACAGTATTTTAGGTCTGTATACTTTACTTGAAACAGAAATAATTCTGATTTATCTAATACTTATTTGTATATGATCTAAATGATGTAAATGATCTTTGAGTTAATACTTTGAGTGAATGGAAAAGTACACCAGAAGATCTTCAAGTACACAACAAACTGAGCATCACTTGAATCAGGATACAGTACCATCTATACTACTGAACATCATTTGAATCAGGATACAGTACTGTCTGTCCTACTGAATAAAAATACCTTGCCTTTGACATCTTCAGACTAAGATATCCTCAAACTCTTTATTAGGGCATCAAGACAAATGGACTACTCTCAACTACTCTCAAAGACAGGCCACTTATTCTCCTTAGAAGACTTCATATGACAACATTTCAGACATGCGAAACATCACTTACTACACTGGGGATCTTACAGTGTCATGCATTAAAGCTACTGGTAATTAAAGTCCCTCTCACTGTTTCTTATTGCTTCATCCCTCTTAACACTGTATTTCAGCAACATGCAGCACCCATAATGAATGGATGCGACGGAGGCACTGGGCCGTATAAATTGACACTGGAGTAGTGTGCCCAATATCACCCTGCCCCATGGGAACCCGCACGACGAGCGTCTGTGTGCTGCTTTCCATTTTTAATATTTGCACACATTTTTTCTGCTCTGAAAATAACAGTCCCTCTTGTGTGCATACAGACTCAAACGACAGGAATGAAACTGTTAGCTAGCTGCTCAGCAAAACCTTCCCAGGAGGGCACTGGGAAAGTTTTATAACCAATGATGAAATTTAATTTGCACCCTGATTTTCAACTGTGATGAATATTGATATTTCATAAAAAGAGTAGCACTTAAATCTTAAGTGTTGACATCTAGTTATCCTATTAAAATATACATAACAAAGTTACTATGAGAAAAGGATAGATGATGATATTTTCTTAAGCTGTCAGCTGAATTCTATACATTTAAGGTATTGGCCCGCATTTAGGAAGCTCACTGTTTCAACACCTTGAAGAGCTGGAGTTGTGGTGATGATGGTAACCTGCTGTCTCTCTCACAGAGTCTCCCCCCATTTACCTGCAGTCTCTCTCACCATGTCTCCCCCCATAGACCTGCAGTCTCTCTCACCAATCCCCTCCCCCCCTCCGCTTAGACCTGCAGTCTCTCTCACCAAGTCTCCCCCCACAGACAACATGTTGCTCATGCGTTTCCACACTGACACATTGACACCTTCAGGTCACTTGGCCACACTACGGCAGCAAGAGTCGTTTCTTTCACCCGACTCTCTCTTTAGACAGGGCCTTTAGGGAGGTGCAGGAAATCTGAGAGTACTATCTCTCATGACAGATATCTTCAGGGATGTTGAACTATATCCTATGAAGATCATAATGCTTGTAAAAATAAGACACTCTGGCATAGTTTTGGCAGTTTGGTCAGTGAACTGTTAAACGTTAGTGCATGGATGAGTAACTGTTAAATGTTAGTGCATACACATTTAACATTTTGCTGAGGAACTTCTGAAGTATATTTTACATAACAAGTACAAGTTTGCCCTATTTCATAGTACTAAGACTATACAAATATAAAAGAAGTTACCTGGAAAAAACGTTGAATTTGAAAAGTTGTAGCCAGTTAAACGCAGTACAACCAAGTGCAATGAACCAAAGCAATATCTAATCACAGAGGAATCTGATTATGGAGGTGTATAGTAGGTTTTTGTCATACTTAATAAAGGTTTTATAAGGGAATAAGTTTTTAATATTATGATGGGTGATAATATGGTTACAGTGAAACTGTAAAAGTGCATAAAGAAATTCAAAGAAATTCGAAAGTGTCTTGCAAATGATTTGGTTAGCCTTTATATCAGTTTAAAATTCTTCAGCATCCAAATATCAAGAAAGAACAGCGATAGTGGTGCATTCATGTCTTCTAAAGAGAATGATTTCTTTAAAATAGGCTGACCTGAAATTGCTTTAGAAGTTTCATAGATACCAGCATGTATAGTAGCTTAATAAATCAGTTATACTGGCATTGAAAACAATTACTCAGCATGTCTGAGAATCCATTATGACTTCAATATCATTAAACACTTTATTGATATAGAATTATGCTAAGCTAGTATTTGAGAATAACAGTTTGTTTGTGGCTTATTGCTGTTGTTGATACATACATCTGAATGCAGCCGTTCAGGAGCAATAAAATGCAAATGTGACAAACATGCACATATTTTCCTCAGGAATTTGTTATCACATTTGCAAAACCAATTTCTGATTTTTAAGGACGGTGTGTTTTCATGATTCATATGCCATACGGCATCTATGCAGACTTTTCCGAGCTTTGTGTAGCTTTGCCTCATTATACGTGGAGTGTGGTGAAAGGTGTTCCATCGGCTTTTTGATGCAACTAGGAGATTGGGGGGGGGGGACTAATTTACACTCGTCTACAGCCCACAGATTCCTTTCTTCAGCTGAGAGTGCAGGCAGCAGGGTTGGGTGCTGGTGTGATCGAAACTCGGAGCCTTTTACACTCATATCGGCCGCTTCCTATACGATTAATTGGTTTTGTTTGTAAATCGGTTCATTACAAGTTAATTGCTGCTAACACTGGGGAAATGATTGGCTTAAGGGGGCATGACCCCCACAAGGGAAGGTCTGGAAGAGCGAATGTGTGACGATTTCCTTACTCACATTGTCTGGGGTCACGGGGGCTTTTTTGAGGGTGGCTTTGTTGGTTTTGTGTGAGTAAGAGGGACTGTGCCATTCAGGGACCCAGAGCATCTAAGATCTGAGCCTGTCCACCAAGGGTTGCAATGAAAGGACATGGAAAGCTGAGGATGGATGTATTGAAATGAAAGCACACTTCCTTAAAGGAGGGAGCTCCCCTCCTCCACCTCCATCCACTGAAAATAGCTGGAGGGCAATGGCCGTGTCTATGGCCGAACCTCTTTTTCTGCTCCTCCTGTGCTCATTAGCGAAACCATGATGGTAATTCCCACATATCCCTCTTTTTTCGTAGAGTATAAAGGACTTTTCTCAACCCAGTGCCAGTAGTAGAATAAAGTACAAAAAACACTAAATAAACACATAAAAAAACACTGGACTAGAGGCAAAGAACTTCTACAACAGAACTTATGCTGATAATAAATCCCTGCTCAGGTCCATCTCTTGTGATGACTTCATCTTTTGCTTGAAGCAAACTGGTTTCATGAATCTGGACTATTTGGAGGAACCAAATAATAATATTCTTGCACTACTTTCCTCATGGGTTCATACAATGTTTTTCACATTAGCCAAAAAATTAAAAGTTACAGTGATCAAAACAAACAAATAAACAAGCAGACAAACAAAAATGATTTTTTAATGGGAAAGTTGTATTGGTTTTATTGATTGATTACCCCAGCTATTGGTTGTCGTATAGCGTAACAAATGTGCCTCCAGTACCATAAATTGGAAATATTCGCACCCCAGGTAGAAGATTCCATGGCCTCAGGAGAACACAACACGATTCTTATTATTAACCTCCTAATAGTCAGACAAAGGTTTACCTGGTTCCCTCAGGCCTTTCCTGTTAATACAGTATCAGATTGGAGGAGGCCACCTGTCTCCATGTCTGCCCCCTAGAGAAAAGGGCATCCACTTCATCTCAGTGTCTGTGAGATTCTACATTAGCGTCAGCCAGCATACCAAAGACTGACCAAAGCTGACGTTCAGAGGCACCAGCATGTGAAGATATAGGTAAGGTTTGGCAATACTCGCAGTTTCAGCTCCACCTGATGACAATCAAATTTTTTTAAATGTTTTTAGGCACCACTTTCCAATTGCAGACTGGTCTTTAGTATGGCATAATGAGCTCGGGATTTCATATTCTGTAGCATTAATTGGTGGTCGCAAGCCATGAATTCCCGCCAAACCTCTCACTCACATGCTCTCAGCGTCGTGCAGCCAAAGGCTGTTCACACCCATCATCTGTCCTCCCATTTTGTTTTGAAGAGGAAAAATCATTTTGCAGTTTTGCCTCGTGTCGTGGCGGCCCAGAAATCTGGCTCCAAGCATAAACATAAAATTCCACTCCGGATTACTGAACCCTTTCCAACTGTTTGTGTTGAACGAGTCTTAGTGCAGTTCTGTTTGCAAATAAAATTCACGGGATCTACAAGGTACAAGGAGTGCTGGTGACACTCTTCTACAGCACCTGCTTTGGCTCCACTGGTGCAAACTGCTTGACATTATTCAGAGAAATGATCTCCACAGGGTTCTGTTACCCCATGGCTGCACATGACCCCCGGATAGGAATACACAGGAAAACACCTGGTTCTATGACCTCAGGCCTGCATAGGGTTCTATAACGCCTGCTAATAAGTGCCTACTTGTCTGCAGTTCTACTTATCCAATGCCCTGACGCCCTCTCTTTATAAGAGCTAACTGGCCTCAGACAGTACATTTCATTCAGCAGCAGACCGTCGCAAATGCAGGTCACTTCCAGTGCAATGGGGTAAATGTGTATTTTACTCTTCTCTCAAACGCTTGTCAAGTTTGATGTTGAGAAACAATGTTACAGTACCCTGTGATGCTTGATCACAAAAATGTCTAAATCAGACCACACACTAGTCTTTTCTGGTCTCGTTTGAAAAAAAGAAAGGTTCCTTTCTTGACCATAGTTTCATGAAGCACCAAGCGAGCTGCTATTACACTGCCTGTAATGAACACTGTAGAGCTCTATAACACTGTGCTTCTCACACAGGTCTGGGAGCAACACCGTTCTCATGTCAAGCAAGGCTTTCCTCCCCTGATATTGTTTCCTTATATGTGGGTGGCATTTCTGCGAGTCCCAGCTCGACAAATTTAGAAGACAAGCAGGCATTTAAAAGACTGCCTGAGAGAGAGAGAGAGAGAGAGAGAGACCTAGGAGCAAAGCCCTGTTACAGAAGGGAAATAAACCCTCCAGGAAAGGTGCGGGATGACCTCTCGTTCACCATATTTATTAATTTGTTTAGGGATGTGGAGAGAGGAGTGGGCTCTTAGAGAGTAAAAAAAAAGTAACTGAAGGGAAAGTAATCTAAGAGGCTAATGATCTTCAGCTTTACAAATGGGTGGGAGAGAGCACAGGGTGAAACCAGATACACCTCGAATCACCCTCGAAGGTACAACAGGCTTTGTCCCACAGGAAAAAGACAAGAAGGCCATTTCTCCTCTGTGGCCACAGGCACTGATTTGAACTACGATGGGTGTGACAGCGTCACGCACGATAATCAGCATCGTCTAGAAACCACCTGTTTTAAACTGAATAGTTTAAACATGTTACTGACATAAGCTGCAATTAAACATCTCGTTACTAAACAGAAACGGGACTGATAAAGCTGCAAAATCACTGCTACAAATACAGGTTACAGATAGAGGTTATAAATGGTTATAAAGCATGACAAATGTTTCGAACACTCACTGCCTGTCCAAGTGCTTGTCAATGAATAAGTACTGTTCTTAAAACCAGCTGGAAAACACTTTCTTTCAGTAATGAAGGAATTATTCATTGTTGATTATCTGTGTGCTCTGCTATACACAACCTGTAGCCAAAGAAGAAAATTTTTCTCTTAGCTGAGGAAAGTTGTACTAAACAGGGACTTAGCTCACTTTAAACATTCTTTAAACATTTTTTCATTGCATGGACGGCTAGTTTGGAGGGTGCATGTTTTAAAAACATTGCCAGTTTCTTTCCCAACTGGAGGGAAATTGTGGTTTAACACATCAGGGAGCTGTCACAGGCTAAATGCTATGTGCATATTCTAATGTGCATATTTCTCGCTCACATTCTTTCGGTAGTATTCACCGCCTGTCAATCAGCAGGGCTTTTTACTGACGTGATGCTGAGCTGCGGATTCAGTCACCATGGTAACTTTGCAAGGTCTGTGTCACTGGAAAATCCATTTAAGGATCAAATTAATCGAGAGAGAGAGAGAGAGAGAGAGAGAGAGAGAGAGAGATAGAAAGAGAGGAGGAAAAAGAGAGAAGGACGGAGTGAGAGGGAGAGAGAGGAGGTCTGTGCTGTGTGCCGCTCTGCACCTTGACAAAGGCCGTGGCACTGCAGTGCTGTCAGGTTCTGGAGCGGAGAATGGAGGTGCTAAGGGCTTTACTGCTTCATCCCACTAAGGCTGAAACAGACGAGCAGTTCACCCCAAAGCACTAGCGCTGGCTAGCAGTGAACGGAAACTAACGGATGATGGCTAACAATGGCTAATTTACTTTTTGCGACTAACAAGCTTTCATTATCTTTCAATTGTAACATTTTGGGGTGTATTATTCCTTCAGGACAAAATGAAAGAAACCACACAACTTCAGAACTTAATATGAAATGGTCACAAGAAACCTACAATGTATGGTATAGTATGGTACTGTAGGACAATAAACGCTGAACAGAAAAAGGCTTTCAAAAAATGAACAACAGTTAATAAATGCTATGAAAAAAATGCCATGATGCATCACTGGCTACAAGACTGTGCAAGACAGTGCTGGGCTTAAGGAGGTTTCTCTGCTTCATATTATAATAAAACCCATGAAACCTAAACACAATCCCTAAAGTTGGACTCTACAGGCCTGGGACTACTGGGCCATGCCACACCCAGAGCACTTGATTAGAAATGAAAAGGTACAGCTGATTTCAACAGTGCAGCAGTGAACTCCAGATGCAGGTGCTTTCCCAAGCTGTGTCTCATTTCAGGTGCTCTGCAGGGACATCTCAGAGCTGCTGCTTTGCTCCCGTTCACAGCCCCTCCATCGTCGGCATGCCTGGGCAGGTGGAGACCACCCCAGGCGCAGCGGTTGCTGCTCTCTGAGCACTATCTTCCAGCACCCACACCATTTCTGCTCCTTCCATGAAGTCTTACCTGGGAGACTATGCCCCAGTCACAGTCTGCCTGCTATGGACAACACCAAGCCATATCTTCTCAAGGATGTGCTGTGTTCCAGTGATCTGATTACCCCCCACCACACCCCAACACACACACACACACACACACACACACAACCTCACAGGTTTCCGTAGTAACTGGTGACCCTACTAATGATCCTTATCATCGGTTGCCATGGACACAGGTAGCCTTCATAGCCAACTGTCGTCCATAGCATAGATTAGAGGTGAACTCTAGCGACCTCTGCTTCTACCTTGACAGCATTTATTCCTCTCCTCAAAGCCCACTCCCAATATGTGGTTAGTTTTTCCATTAGCTTTATCAACCATGTTAAATACAGCAAAAAGTCTCACTGAAATTCTTTTTATGGCACTGTCATATACATCTCTAGTAAATGTTTTCCTTTACTGAAAAAAGAAACAATGATAGCCTTTATAATTCAGCTACATACCAGAAACATGTACTTATGTAGATGTAGATGTAGTAACTTGGCTATGTTATCCAAAACTGTGTTGGACCCCACTACTCCCAAATGAGTTTCATGTTTTGATTTTTTTGAGATCCTTACACATACAAGCAATTACACACCAGATAAACAAAGTGTAGTCCAAACATGCAACTGTACTCTCACATCCCCTAGAAGAGAGAGAGAGAGTGAGAGAGTGAGTGAGTGTTTGTGTGTGTGTGTGTGTGTGTGTGTGTACACTGGCCAATTACCACCACAAAAGACGAGATCTCCTTGCATCAACAAACACACAACCTCTTTCTTCCTTTCCTCAAGCAGGTTTCGGCAGCTCTGCTCTTCTTAGGAGTCTGTGTCTCAGACGAACCACGCAAGGACATCCCCTGCCGTCTAAGATGTCTGCCCAGCGGCACAATGACATGGGTGGGTGTCTGTTGAATGAGTATTCTGCAAAGTTGGGAGCGCTACCTGTGGGCTTTATTGTGACTTTTGAAGACAGGCTTTCTTTGATGTTTATGAGGAAAGGTGAGACAAGCATTAGGTAGCTAGCCTGGGGCCTGACACTAAATCTTTACATGAGGCAAAGACTCCACAAAGAACAATAGTCCTTTACATTCATTATTAGAAACCATCAGTCACTTGTTTACATTGTCTCTCTGCAGGTGAAACACGGTTTGTTGGGCCTCTTTGTCAGAGAAGAGGAAACAAAGACAGTAAGAAGGGCTGAGATCAGGTTCTCCATGTGTGTGTGTGTGTGTGTGTGTGTGTGTGTGTGTGTGTGTGTGTGTGCGCGCACATGCTCTTAGACTCAGCGCAGATTACAACACGCCTTTAAACACACAGAGCCATCAACTTTTTTCAAACGCAGGACACCCTCTCTGCCTTTGTCGCTCAGCATAGGGGTTAGTCCACACGAAACATGATGGCGAGACCTGAAAACATGTCAAGTCGAGGTCTTAAATGACACCTGAGAGGATATAATTACGGCAAAGGTGCTAATAGCATTTCTCCACTCTTGTGAAGGGAGCACTATTGACGACCAAATAATGGGCAGTGTTCCCTTGCTCAGAGAAGCTTTGTTGGTGCAGAGGGGATTGGAATAAAAGGGAGAAGAACTAACAGGTGCGTCTGTCTTGTGACCACATCTCCCGTAGCAAGATCTTTTTTATGTTTCCCGATCTTCACCTTCACGCGGGACAAAGGAGGTTCTCTTTGTTTGTTTTTCCTTGATAATGCGCTCGGTTGGCTCTGGTTAAAGAGTGTTTTCATTGGAGAGCGCAGAGGCAAATCTCCCTATTAAAGTGATGACAACAGTTTACACCCCATTGTCACTGGTCTTGGCGAATGAGTCCAGAGTTTATTTGTAGTGGCAAATGGAGGGCGATTCCCAGGGCGGTCGGGGGAGGCCTCGCGGTGAGAGAGGTTGGAGATGGCCAAATATTATGACGGACCGCCTCTTAAATCCCCAGCCTTCTTCTAAACAGATGGATATCGCGGATGCAGAGTATATTTGAGCTGCTTCTTCCCCACTCGCAGCACCCTGACACAAACTGTGCATTGTTGCTAAACATGTCTTTGAAATCATTACAAAAACCGATACAAGACTGAGTCATCTGTGTTGCTTTGTCATACTCATTTTTAAACGTGGCCAAAACAAAGGCTCCCATTCATTAGGGACCTTTGTGGTCTCTTCTGTAACAGCTTTCCGAGGCTTCCGCCTTAGGAGCTCTAATTATTTGCACTGGAGACAGACACCTCGCACAGTCGCTGTCTCGCCTTTCCTCCATTTCAGTTTGGCAGAGAATTCAGTCTAATGTTAACCAGCTTTAGTTAATGCTGTACATTGCCGACTCACTGAGCAAAGAACTCGGACAGTATCCATTACTAGTTATGCTATTTACAGTTGTGCTAAGCAAGTTATTCTCGAAATTTTGTCTCAAAACATTCTGCAATGCAAAGCAGACAGTGATGAAAGCTCACCTTCTTTACTAACGTAGTGGGTTTGAGAACCAAGACCCTTCATTTGATTGACAAATGAAAAAGCTGGGCATAGCTGGGAAGCCCTTTGGTGACAGAAAACTGACAGGAATCTCCAGGCTGTCATATGCAGTATTAGCAGACCTGCCTATAAGTCCTGACAGGCAAAGTCTGTGCATCATGTCCAACAGCTCTGGCTACCTTTCCTTCCCCCAGGGGTGGGGCCCTCATTCTTGACAATGCTAATGTAGTGGAATTCACATATAAGATAGTCTAAAATGTTTTGTTCAGGTTGTTGGTTGGTTTGTCCTTTGTTTTTGTTTTTATCCAGGTTCAGTAGGCCAGTTTTTGTACTGAGATTTCAGTAACAGAAGACTCTCAGTAACTGTTGCAAGACTGCCATGCTACAGCTAAAATACTGTAGCTATGTCACTGTTTGTGCTACCCACAGCCTTTAAAACAAATTACAATCTCAGTAAAGGACATTTATTAAGTCTATAATACATTACATATCATTTGACAGCTATGACTTTATATTGCCACTAAGAATCCTGTGGCTACTTTATTAGTCAAGGTCACAGTCAGGTACTTATCAATGTTACAGAGTGGTTGAGCATCCATTTTATAAACACTGACAGGCTATTTCTTTTCTTACTTTCATGTAGAGTATGAAAGGGACAATTACAGCCAAATCAGGTCAGTTTCAAGAAGCACTCAACAGGGCATTTTACACTTGAATAATAGCATTTTGTTTGTAGGGAAGAGATATTATTTTGTCTACATTTAACACCAACACTTCAACAAAGGAGTGAGTCCAAGAAGAAAATCACACAAATCTGAGACCAAGCATAATATTTAGACTCTAAATAAATCCCTCACCCCAAAAATAACTTCACTAACGAGGATGAACTTTTATTGCAGGCAGGTAGAACTGTAGGAATGAGGTCCTGTTAAACAGTCATCATGGTTGTTCTTCATGAAAATGAAGGTTTAGATTTTTTTTGGTGATGTGTCTCATTTCAAAGCATCTAGAACTTTCCAAACCTATAAACCTAGCTGAAGTAATTCATCACATTGTATCCGAGGCTGGTACCTCACTGGAAGGTGCAGGTACGGAATGTGGGAGAGGACGATCTCCCATTCCCCTTATCTCTCCATTCACACGTCTTCATTTTCTGTTGAGTGCTACATGATAACACAAACTTTGCCCAGAGTTTGCACACATTCCAGAGGGGTTTTCTTTTCCCCCTGGTTGAACCAGGACTGTTCCACCATAGGCAGGTGGCGTAACGGCTGGTCAAATGTCAAAGCCCCTCTGACGGGATGTTTTGTAAATAATGTGCAATAATGACTTTAAATGCTCTCAGACAACAGTTTTACAACAGGAGGTTACTTTTTCCCGTGAAGCAAGAGACTTTTTGGAGGGGTCCGGAGGCTAGGCTTGTCATAGAGGAGTAATAGGTCTCTTAGTTGAGCCTTGGCACTTGACAATGTTGCTGCTGCATTGAATTACAAACAGCCCCTGGACAAGCCCTCCTCTTCTGCAGGGATATTTAATCTGGTGATAAATTGTTTTGGAATTCAAGGCCTCATTGAACAGGCAGTGTTTTACTTTTTTCAGACAAGTTTCGCCCCTGGTCTGTTTAAGCGGAGTATGAGGTTCTAACAGCCAGTGTAGCTGTCACACTAAGCCTGCTTTACAGAGGGAGCTTGTAGGGACTAAGTGGAATTATACCAGATGAGAGCCCCACGTCACATGGATCCACACAGCAAACACGACTCTGGAACCACCAAGAAAGTGACGAGCAGAATACAGCTGCTACTCCACTTCTCAAGAAGAATTGAACAGTCATAGCTTAAAAAACTAACAATGTGACACAATAAGCAGAGGCACAAGGCCCGAAAGAAAAGGAACATTTACAAAGTTTGAGAGCCAGGCGGCTCTGCTGCCATTGTGACCGGCAAAACCGAGGAGCCAGGGGGACGACCCGACCGAGTCAGCGAGCTGAGGCAACAGAAGAGCGTCCCTCCCTCCAGATGGACTAGAAGAGGGAGAGTGAGGGAGAAGGAGAGCCTATGGAGCCAGTGCAGCATGGCTACAGACAGGGCCATGTGGCTGAGGGACAATAGGGCAGGAGAAGGAACTTCACTTGTTCTCCAGACTTTCTCCTCTGCCTGGAGCGCAGGCTGTGGGCTGAAGATGCAAACACTCCGCTCTGACGCAGCTCTTCCGGACCATGCCCTCACACCGAGAAGGGGACTTAAAAATAAAGTTCTGCGTGATACTATATTAGGCTGCCTTTTCTGCCATTGTCTTAATTATCACTAAGGTGGAACAGAGGGACTGTGTGTCTTTCAACACAAGTTAATGTCAGCACGTGATAATAGCAAAGCAAAACCATATGAGGTTAAAATGATATTCACGCTCATATAGTACATTTGCAGCTCATTAACGGGGAAGGAGTGAAGTGACCATGACCTCAGATCACTTCGAGTATGGGGCTCGTGCTAATATTTCAGCGTTTGTCCTCCCTGGCTGTGTGTCAATGTTGTACTTCCTTGCTTGTGAGGTTGAGTAATTCTTTGAGTTTGAAAACAGATGTCAAAACAGTAACAATGGCATGACACAGTTTGCTATCCTTCTAAGCCAACTCGACTGCTTGCACCAAAAGCATTTGGCAAACTTTATGACGAGCGGACACAGGAAAGAGGCTACAGTGCTTTTACAAGCCTACTTTAGCGGCTTTCGAAAAATACTTGGCATTTACACTGGCATTTAGATTTATATATTTATTTCCCTTGTGTGCAATAACATTCTGTGCAGGATGCAAATCTGGTTAGTTCTTACGAAGCCATGACATTTTAAAATGTGAAATAAATTGATATGGTCCAATTAAATTCTAACCAATAGAGAGGGGGGGATATATCCAGCCTTCACCGGGGCCAAAATTGCTTTGTACTTTGCATTTCTATTTAATTATGGCAACTAGAGTGTTAGGCGATAACAGTGAGATCCCTCTCGCGCCTCTGCATAATGCCGCGAGTGCTGAAATTGTGTCTGAGGGAAGACAACGGCTGTAAAAAGCTCTGCACCGCTGTGCAAAAAGCATGCCAGGGGCCGCCTGGGACGCAAAAGTTCAGGCGAGTGACTGTGGACTATAGTCTGTATCGTGTTATAGATCTCACACTCTTTAAAAAAAAAAAACTCAGCTGTTGGAAGATTTTGGTACATTCAGAGACTTTTTGGGGTGTCCTAGGCTATTTGAAGCACTTGGTGCACTCTCAGTCATGTTGTTATGGGGGGGGGCTTTGGATGCTGTGTGTGTGTGTGTGTGTGTGTGTGTGTACTGGGGGAGGGGGGTAGACTTCCTAGTAGAACTTAGCTATCTAACACCCACCCAAACAGGAGCCCAGCTCAAAACAGCTTTGAATCTTTCATAAACTGCTTCTCAAAATTCGCTTTGGAATCCAATTCAACTTTCCTCATTCCACAGAGAGTTGGTTCCCTGAAATTTGAAATGACATTCAGACATACCCTAATGTGTATCACATCATTTCTTTTACATGGATGGATATGATGGGGGGGGGGGGTGTTCCTTTTCCATGAGACAGCCTCCATAATAGCTTTCACTGGGTGCTGTGGATGAAAGGTTTGGCTGAAAGGGCGACGCATCTGAAGAGCATGCTTTTAAAAGAAAAGCCTACTGGGGAATATGTAGAGATCTTTTACTAATACCTGTTACCTTTGGGGAAAGAGTTGGGTGTCAGTCTCACTTATTGCGGTGAAGGGCAAAGAAGTGTAGGGGGCAAGAACTCATCAGACCACAGAAATCGTCATTCAGCCTAATGCTCTATCACCCCTTTGGAAAATACCAGTGGTTTTAAAGAATGCTCATGTCTGCAGTACAAAGCTTTTGCAAAACCTGTAGAAGTTGTAGACACCTAGCATCTCATATTAAAGAATCTGTAACAGACTCATGTGCAAGAAAAGTGTCTAGGTAAATCTCCAGATTATGTGATAATTTCTGCTCAATCACTTAACAGGGTACCTATGCATTAAATTAGCCTTTACTGTATTTAAAACATTAAAAGCTTCAACAAATGAATTATAACAATACATTTAAATATGAGTAGACATCAAATTAGGAGCTATGGTAGCTGAGGTTTATGATCAGATTTTAGCACAATAAAAAACTTTTATTATAGATTTTATTATAGAGCCACCTGAAATTAAAAGAAGATTCACCGGCTTTCAAAAGGCAACTAGTGAACCACTCGCCAACAGATTACTCTTAATTTAAAGATGGTTGGAGTTTGAATGTTCCACAGTGATACCAGTGATTGACGCTTTGAGCAGTCAGTGGAAATGTCACTTGTGATATTGTTAAAGTAGAGCTCAGAAATAGCAGGCGACTGTGCTGAATAGTCGGTGGGTTGTCCAGCTGAGGATGAGACTAGCATAAATGGATCACAGCTTCATATTTTAGCAAGGTCTTCTCTTCCAAATGAATGCATCAGTGAACAAATGTTTCAAATACTTCCTGTGTGACTACAACTACTTCCACTACTAATACTGTTACTAATAACAGATGTATCATGATAAAGAATAAAGATGTGACAAAATGACATCAATAAAAGAACTCGGCTTTAAAAAATAACTGTTTACATTATACAGTTAATAAGAAAAATGTATTTTCACTGCAAATATGATGCTGTGCTAGACATGTTCTTTAGCTCTGTTCTAAAAATGCTAACACTAACAGTATACCAAATTATAATTTCACTGCTGCATACTCAATAAACTTTGCATGGAGTTTTTTTCAAAGCGGAGTCTAAACAATAAAACAAGTCAATTAAACAAGTCTGCTTTGCATAGCTGATATAAACACCGCAAATGTTTTGTCTCAGCATAATTACCAGATGTTTATGATACCTGCAGCATTTTCTTGTGTCAAAATCATAATCAAACACTGGCTGCACAGTAATATTTAGAAAACAGCTTGACACCTTTTGATTTGTCATGAAGATAATGATTGTAATTAATTGCAGTTCCATTTTGTTGTTTTTTTTTTCCACTTCCCCCTCCTGCTTCTCTTTTCTTGTTATTTTGATAGTCACAGACAGCTGGCCCTACTACAATAGAGAATTAATAGATCATTTGTAAAACTGAGGGTGTGTCATCAAAGCAGTGATGTAAAATGTCTTGTGTCTGGGGTTTTGGTGAAGGTTCGCCCAGCTAGGCTAGAGTGGCCTCTGGAAGAGTATTAGAAATTAACGTGTTCGCCTCTCTTGCCTGCTGCCAAGTCTTTTCTTTTGCTTACGCCTGACAGCGTCCTGGCTCCTAGCAGCTTGCGTATTTGGGCTCTCTCTTTCTTTGTTCCTATCAAAACAACATGAGAGCTCTTCCGTTCCTGAGAGAGTTGTATAGACTCGGGAGTATGCATCAGTTTGGGAGAGAGAGGGAGAGAGAGAGAGAGAGAGAGAGAGAGAGAGAGAGAGAGAGAGAGAGAGAGAGAGAGAGAGAGA
>JAOXYF010000011.1:6796406-6824747 GCA_028565775.1 Sternarchorhynchus goeldii | reverse complement strand
TATGTATGTATATCTTAGGTCAGTAGGGTATAAGACATGGTGTGTCACGTTTAATTGTGTCGTTGTGTCATATGCCTCCTCAAAAACGGACTGGACTTTCAATGAGAGAATTTCAATGAAGACAAAAAAAAGGTTCATACTCATAGCGTGGGTAACTCGACAGACAGTCCATCTGTATAAGATTCCCCTGTTTCTTTCAGTCTGAATATTTGCTCGTCGTCATCTGCTCCAGTTTGTCAAGGCTGATGGCATGGCCCAAGTGATTCATATAGGCTGATTTGCTTGGTGCTTCAGGTCTGAATGATTGTAACTCACATGGTGCACAATGAAGAACTCGGTACGAAAAGACATTGCTCAAGGCCCATTTTCCCTTTTCACGACGCTGAGTGCCATGATCTATCCCCGAGCGCCGCACGCTGAAGTTTGTATTGTTTTGACAGGTGTGTGTGTATGTGTGTGTGTGTGTTTGATGGACAAAGTAGATCAAGTAAAGTAGGGGAGTTCGTTTAGTGGCTCGCATTTCCTCTGGCACATAGCCTCCTCGTGCAAAAACTGACTTAATATTTCATTTAGCAACTAACCCGTCTGGTAAGGTAGGCTAGTCAGGCTATTCAGTTCTTATGACTGCTGAATCTATTCGATTGACGAATTACAAGAACGTTAAGAAGAAGGTTAAAGTATGTTTTTTTTAAATATGAAAACATTCCTGAGTTGTTGCAAAACGATGCGTTTGCAATGAAGACCTTCACGGGCTTTTATTTATTTATTTATTTATTTTTCTGTTTTTGCCTGTCATGTGGGCTACGTCATATAGTTCTGTCCTATTGAAAATTACTTCTCATATGTTGTTTTGCTTAATGGAGATCACTTTCAGGATTGCACTTTATTTGCTCCATTATGCACAAATACGCTAACACCTCTGAAGCGCTTGAAGAAACATCCACACAGTGCTGTTGACCATACTATTGAGTTACTTCATGTTAGGCTTTCTAAGTGTGCAGCGCCATCTGCTGGCTAAGAATCAAGCCTCGCGGCGTGCATTGCATGCTCGTGGTGATCGGTGCACAAGATTTAAAGCCTTAATTCGAGAAACGCCAAGGACCTGACAGGACTGAAAACCAATACAATGCATTGTATGCGTACATAAGAATATGGCTCGTCGCCTGAGTTATCACTCACCTTTTTTGCTTCGTTTCTCACTTTCCCATGTCCATTACATCTTAAAAAGAATATGCTTATTTTAAACTTAAAATGTTTTAAAATTGTATGTTTAGCGAGCTGCTAGTGGGAGGGAATGTACAGTAGTCGAAGTAACTGAATGACAAAGGTAGGTTATTACTATTTTGTAAATGTATCCATTCAACATGTCTGCTGCAAAAATGTAGACTAAAAGTTAAATCTGCTTTGAATAGATCAGCACTATGACTGATGTGAAAAATTAATGAACACTACTAAAGTTTAAAATATCTGTGTGTCTTGGGCAAAAGAAACATTGTTGAAATAACATCACACTGTAAATCTAACAGGCACACCAAGAACAAGTACATACTGATCATTCTTGATTTTTCCCTTTATTTACCTATTTATTTTTTATTTAAATTGATTTTGAAGAAGGCAAGAGAAAAAAGATCTCCACAGGCAGTGTTACTTTTCAGGCTGGTTGACTTGCACAGAGCACATAACCCCAACCCTTTAAACACACACACACACACACACACACACACACACACACACACACACACACACACACACACACACTCGCACACACAAAATATACTCAATGCTTATGAACAAGACTACAAAAGCTGCAAGCACTTTCTGATTTTACACTTTGCCTAATAATTCCACTAAGGCAATAGCTACCACAGCACTGTGGAAGCTTCCAACTAATTTATACTGTAGATTCACCACTTTTGGCTTTAAAATGTTCTTTTATCCAACACAGGTCTCATAAATGTTTTTCATTGGAATTACACAAATAATAATAATAATAATAATAATAATAATAATAATAATAATAATAATAATACTGCTCCTGCTACAGGTTTACTTACTGTATAGTGCCAAGGCAATTGTAAAAATACACAGGTAACACATTCATTCTTATATTTTTCTGAAAAAACATGTTTTTGATTCTTGGGTTAGGTAGCTTTTGTTTTTATTGTGCCTTGTTCAGTGTAGGGAGCTTGAACAATATATTTTAGGAAATGTGCATGGAAATGGTTGTGATTTTAACATAATGGAGTTCAGTTATGCTCTTTAGGCACTGGGTGAAATAACTAATTCTACAGCGAAATAAATAACTTACAATAAAGTTGTTTTAAAATGGCAGTGAAAAGTAATGTTTGGACTTGTGTTGCTCTTGGTGTACACTGTGACTGAATTATTGTGCTCTTAAAGGGACAGGCAACAACTCATAGCACACTGACTCTATCACTTAGTGTGCTCATTATGGCCTCCTCAGGTCCCGCCCCTTCACTGACATCAGCATGTGGGTTGAGTAAGTAGGCAGGGTACTGCAGGCTATTTTGCTCTGCAAAATGCTCCCAGCGCGTGTCATCACTTTCGTGTGTGATGTATCGCTCCTGCATCTTACACTCCAGATTACGGAGGTCCAACCACATCTGGTAGTCCTGTCAGAAAAAAAAAAACATACAAGCAAATCCATTGGCCATATTTTTAATCAGTTATTCATATGCTAAACATCGATGTTACTAACTTTCACACTTTTTCCCATGTACACAGAATTTGCACCTGTTTGAGTAAGGGTAGACTATACAATACATATTTTAGACCTACAGTGCAAAATAAGTTAGGAAAGTATGTAGTTGAAATGCTTTTTTAATTATATTAATGATGGATCATTTTAAAGAGTCATCTACTCTGATACTTCTTAAACCCACCTGTTCTCTTAAATCTATTCACTAACTTTAAATGACAATGCTAATAATTTATCAGGTAACCTTCTCAGGGGGTCTTCCTACCAGTTTCACAGTACATTCCAACATCTTTTTGTAGTGATAAGCATTTTTGTATTCATCTGTGATAACTGTCTGCTTATGTTTTTGCCTACACCTGAAGAGTCTCTATGAAATATTATGAAACTTTGACCAAACTAATCATCTCCATGGCAGCAAAAGAATAACATGAGTGTTCAGGCACCAGTCGTGCTTATGTCAATAAACAAGAAAACAGCCACTAACACCTGGATTAGCTTTGATTCTGATAAAGTGACAAAAAGATGAAAGCTGTGGGAAGTCTTGGATTAGCAAAACTCTTTCTTTGCAGAGGTAACCTAAGGGGGGTGTAAGGAAACGGAAATGGTGACTGACCTGGAGCCAGGGATGACTGAGGGATTTGTCCACGCTGTAACGCTTCCTCATTTTGACTTGCAGCAGGTTATTAATGAGGTCAATTGCTGGAACAACAAAAGCAGGCTGTCAGCGGCAGGGCTGCGGTGGCCCAGCTGAGTGAGTTGGAGGTTGGAGGGGGATAACGAGCAAAGCCAACATCATGTTAACATTATTTCTGGGGTCATAGAGCTCTGAGAGTCAGCGAGGGTTCTTAACCCTCAAGCCCCAAAGTCCCAACCCCTAAGCCCCAAAGCCCCACCACAACCTCTGGCTTTTGGAGCAAAGGATTGGTGGACATTATTCACATGAATGACCCGTGACAAAAATGAACCATGCTCTCTGTGCCATCTTAACGCCTCACCCTTCCCTCCTGCTCTCCTCCCCCACACTTCCGTTCCTCTCTCTCCTTCTCTCTCATCTAATGGGCTTTCTTATGACAGGACACTAGCTAGAGTTGCCACCAGCTCAGTAAGTGTATAGCAGTTGTACACATTTTAAATAATCATTTTAAAAATACTCAAAACATCACTGAGATTCTGAGTGTACTTATGCTCTCACTTTATTTTAATATCACAAAGTAGGAAACATAACATTAATGGAAATAGGAGCAAAATATGAGCAAAACCAGCAAGAATCAGCAAGTGATGCAGGTTTTGCTATAGGTTTCAAACTAGTATTTTATATTTTCAAGTATTTAATTAAAGGTTGTTGAGTTTTATTGCTTCAGAGTGCAAACAGAAAGTACATTATTTCCCACAGAAACACCCAATTAGAAACAACTTAAGAAAAGCCCTTTTACAATGAAAGTTATCTGACATGGACTGTACTAAAGTACACAAATAAAAAACAACTGGTATGTAATTAATGTGTGCTGTTTAAAAACAGTTTGCAGAAAAGTAGGCGTCGTAATTAAAGAGAGGAGCTAACATGAAAGCATCCAAAATCTAGTTTGAATAATTAATAAAACATTTATCCTGACAAGGTAAAATCTTGGATGTTTAAGATACAGCAAATAAAGTCAATTAAAATAGTTTGCCCTGACCTGACTCACATCACTAGCCTAGTAAAACCAGATTCCTTTTGGGTAGTTCACACCTAAACGGTTCAAATAGCTGGCTAGGGTTAGCTGTGTCACTCAGCATGGGATGGTTCTCTGTTAGCATGAACTTGCTGTGGTTTTCTGTCTCTTCATCTGCTAGTGTCTTTGCTTGCTACACCAAACAGTGTGCTAAAAATATATTCAGTAAATATCTAATTAGAACCAGTGAGACTGCTTTGATTTGAGTGTTTACATTATTACTGAATTATTTATTATTACTGAGTGTTTACATTATTACTACCCGGGTATGTGAAATCACTTTTTTATAAAATAAAATTATTCACAGCACTAGGAATGTTTTAATTACATGCTAAAAATCAGAACTTGTAATATATCCCAGACTACTGTACCACAACTTTTTGGACTGATTAATCAAAGATGGTTGCTGTATTAATTAAAGGGCTAATTGCTATAGCAGCAGCATGAGCTTGTACTATGCAGTCATAAAGTGATTAAAACTAAATGGCACATCTATCAGACAAGAGGTTTTGTATAATATTATTCTAACTCTTTCTCAGCTGTGTGCACAAGTGGATTTGCAATGTGAAAGTGCTGTCAGTTTTGAAGACTCTGAATCAAGTCCGTTCGGCTGGTGCTCCGGAATGTCATTTGAAATATTTTCACCAGCCTCCACCGAGCCCTGAGTATATATGCTCCATGCTGAAGGAACATTCAGTTGCAATCTAACCCTGTTCAGTGGAGGACTGCTTTGATGTTGGTGTGGATGTGAAACTGGGGAGAAACCAGTGAAAGTCAGTGCTAAAAAGTTTATGCTGGCAGTCCTGATCGTATGTAACTAGCATAGTGTCCCTGGGAAACTTGTATTTATGGCTTACATATTTAAATTATGAAAGGTTTGTTTCAAAAGGCTAAATAACTCTCCTATAATGTGAATAGTGTCTTCTATAATGTGATTTTCTGTAATCTTTAAGGTATACACTTTTGGTGTGGTTGCTCTGATCTAGATACTCTGTTGACCTGTAAGTTTTTCTAATCACATGATTATGTAGGTGACCTACATTTATTCAATTGCCTCGCTAGGAACATGTTCACTATTGTCCACTTAATGTGGAACTGTGCAGGATTCCTGTGGTTTATTTATTTTTCCTATTGTACATTGTACATTTCTATTATACATTATACATTGTATATTACCATTACTACACTGTGAATTTAGCCCATGAGGTTACCATTACTTTCTTTATTTCTTTTTGAGAAATAAAGACGTGCCCTTTTGTATAAAACCTTTTAAATACACTAACACTATTAGGCATTTATTCATGCATTTCCTCCAGGCTACTCGTACGGATGCCTTGGATCTCAGGTAAGGCTTGAAGCTTTACCTTCTTGGGTCACCTTCTTCCATGGGTTGGGTGGATACATGAAGGCAGCATTCTGGATCTGGTCGTGGATGTCCTCATCCTCGTTGAATGGGAAGGTGCCGCTGAGGCTGACGTAGATAATGACGCCCACGGACCACATGTCGAGCGAGCGGTTGTAGCCCTTGTTCCGGAGCACCTCCGGGGCCAGGTAGGCCGGCGTGCCCACCACCGAACGCCTGAATGACTTCTCGCCAATGATCCGGGCGAAGCCGAAATCACACAGCTTCACCTGAGAAAGATTGGACAAATGATCAGTGTGCATTAACCACAAGACCCCAACGCTGGAAGCAGACGGTTCATTTACTTGACTGGGGTGCAACAAATAGCATCCATTATCCCCCCCCAACCCGCCAACAACCCCAAACCCCAATTTCCACAACAGACACCATAATGAGCAGTTGCCAGAGGCAGACTAAACTCGAATGAAATTATCACGCAGTTAAAAGCAGTTACAGTGAGCCCCCTGCTGATCTCCCCTTCACTTTTAAAACATTTACTTTGCAGAGGGGAGAAATGGAAACTGAGGTCATGACATGCTGAACCCTGTTCAGATGATGGAAACTGGGGGCATAGCAATGCTGAAACCTGTTCAGATGATGGCTATTCTAGTTCTACTCCCTTTCCCCTTCTGGAAAATATTTGTGGTAAATAACGCAAATGTGATTTAGTTAGTATTCCTCTGAGACGTTTGCTCGTGCACAAACACTGTGAGTCATCCTTCTGCTTGAGCGCTTCCAGAGCAAAGCTTTAGATGGCTGAAACAGTGGGGAGATAATTTAGCAGTCTTTCATTACAGAGATGCACACACATACACACACACACACACACGTATACACACACAAACATACTACAGACACAAACACACAGTGTGCTGAGCATAGGATCAACTGTAATTACTATCTCTTATTGTTATTCCTTTGCTTTTGGAAAAGCAGATTAATTCATGTTTATTTTCCTTCCATTCTACGGGCCTCATTCTTAGCGGCTACTGTTTTCAAGCAGTTGGTCACTCACTTGTGGGAAGGAGTCTGCAGAGGCCAGAAGGACATTCTCAGGCTTCAGGTCACAGTGTACAATGTTTTTGAAGTGAAGATGGCGAAGTGCAACAAGGATCTGGATCAAATAAAAGCCAACATGCACTTCAGCACAGAGCATCACATATTACACTGGTGGTCACAGGACTGGATGCTAAAACCACAGAATACTGCAAAGTACAAGTAAAACACAATTATAAAGATATGCTTTCATCTGAGAAAAAATGACTATTTTCCTATGACTGTTCACTTGCTACAGTGTATATGCACTCTGCCATGCCAAGGTCAAGAACGACCGGTCCCTGTGAGTGTGAGATCTACCTGTGTGACGAGGAACTTGGTGATACGTTCTGGCAGCCTCCCTTTCTCACTAGAAAGTATCATCTCCAGCATGTCACCATGGAGCTTCTCCATGACAACAAAAACACGCTCTGGCGTCTCAAACATGCACTCAAGGTTGACGACTCCAGGATGGTGAAGGTTCTGGAGATGACAGATGCACATCTGAAATACTATAGACACAGTATTGATATTCACCACATCTTACTGCTGTGTGTCCTACAGGCTCACTGGAAGCTGTTCTAAAATGACAGATTTGTAACTACAATATGGAAACTTGGGACTGTTCACCTGAAGGATGGCAACTTCATTGCGTAGTTGGCTTTCTTGTTTGGTGGGGAATCTGAGCTTGTCTATGATCTTGATGGCCACATCTCTGCCTGTTTTTCTGTGCTTGCCTACAGTGTACAGATGATAAAACCAGGATGAATTTGTATTATTAAAGCCTTGTTGGTATTTAAAATAATTTCACATAATTGTACACAAATATCTTTCACAGATGTGTTATACAATATTCAACAGATTTAAAAACACCAAGAGCATCATTGCATATAACTTTATTACCCCCATAGACAATGCCAAATTGGCCAGACCCAAGAACTTCATCTGGGAAAATCTGATATATTGTGCTAATGTCCTGCAAAAGAAAAAGGGAAAAAAAAGAAAAACATGATTGACAAATAAATATGTATGGAGCAAAGTATGGAATTATTGATTGCCATATTTTACTTCACCTGATCTAGCCTGTGGTTTTTGTGCTGTTACAGCTGCTGAATTAAGAGCAGTTGCACAGAGAGATATTACTGTGTCCTGCTGTCAGAGAAGCTCGGGTAACTATGGCAATTCCATGGCCAAGCAGGTAATCACAAATAATCTCCAACAGAGCCACGGAGCGTTTATATCACACTGAAACTCAAGGCTGCAGGTATGGGCAAGCCACTGAATTTAACAGAAAGGCAGCTTGATATGGGAGAGAAAAAAAGCCTTAGCATTTTGGTTTTAAAACAATGTATTATATCAGTAGCGCTAAAATATTTGTCATCTTTTACTGCACAACTAATGTATTCTAGAAAGGAAATATAAACATTATTGTTCATTCTCACATAAATCATAATTCTTTTCACATAAAAGCATTCCTAAAGATTTCCTGCTTTAAAACTTTACCCAGTGCTTTTGAAAACCAGCTTGTTTTCCAACACAGACAGTCCATATTCTTACATTTAATTCTCAAATGTAATGTCAATTCCCAAAGGTCATATGTGATTGTTATGAGATACATTAAAACAAGGTTACATTCCTTTTGTTCCCCTTTGGTGCAATACACAAGGAACAGGTCTGATTTCTTTGTTTACAAACTATCATGTTCAATATGACAAATCCATATTTACCACATTCTCCTGAATCTGACAGTTGGACACAGAGATGCTGATGGAGACATCTTCTGTTGATGTAAGAAAAAAATGTGATATAATCGTGCTCAGTTTCAGCTGTGGAAACACACATCATTTGTCTGTTGATGGCCAATGACATCAACATGCACCACACAAACAACATGCAAACAGATTCCACAAATAACTCTCTCTAACGCGTCCTTTCCTTACTGAACTATGGAATATGAATGGGGACCTTCAAGTTCACAGTCATTTGGTTAGCAACAGACGAGCAGGTATTATATTAAAATACTGTGTACTTAGGTCAGCGTTTATGGCTCACAGCCACTATTCTGATGCGCTGTGCTTTATTTGGATGTACTGTGTTTAGAATAAGAAGCATTTTAAAGATTCCAAACAGTCTGATTGGCACCATTACTCCTGGCCAGGTAAGTTTCTTATTCTTTAGTTACTCAATCTTGGCAGGCTTGCTTATCTTATTATCTTGAAGGCTGTGTAATCAGGCTTAAAAAGCACCAAATGTTAATAAGCTTATACAGTTCCTGCATTGTATTTCTACAAGTTCTAAGTGAGTGGGGAAAACAAAGTATTTTTTTAAATTTACATACAAAACATTATTGTTTTTTATGTAAATGAAGCAAAACCTTCACTTTCATCAACAAAGCAAATCAACGCCGATTCCGTTGACACACTAAGCTTTCAACTCACTGCAGGGCACTATAGGAAATGCTAAAAGCTGCTCTTGAACATAACCAAAGTGTTTCTTCACGCAGGCCGTACTGTGGTGGCTGTGATGGCTGCTGTGCGCCAGGCCCTTGGAGATGACGGGCATGAGGGCATGCTGGATGGCCATCTCCCACATGTGTGCCACATCCTGACCCAGCCCGCTGACCAGCACACCGCAGCCTGAGATGCAGTCCTCCAGACGAGACAGGTTCTCCCCCACGTAGTACACGAGCGAGGCAGTCGCGATCTCAAAGCAGTGAGGGTTGGCCCCTTCAGGTAGCAGGCCGAAGGTCTTCGCTGGTTCCAGGGACAGAATCTCAGATAAGGGAATTTCCTGTAAGACAGAAAGAGCCCGGGACACCAGACAGGGCTCAAAACAGAACACTGGCATGTACTAAAGTGCATGAGTAACAGTATTAGACATCTAGGCAAGGATAAGACTATTTTTATGTGATCATGTCAATTAACCAAGCAATTCATCCATATAGATTAGATAATGTGGGTGGAAAGTGACACATTTAACTTAATATCTTTTGATTACTGCAATTGTTAACTGATTGATTAACTGATTGATTAGACCTGCCTTATAGTACTTGCTCCCAGTGTCATTTTGGAAGAGGGTGATACACTTGCTGTCCAGTCTCCAGTAATGTCTCTTACGCTAGTTTAAAACAATAGAAATATTCTCCTTTATCACAGTGTTAGAATCATTTTCATGGGAAAAGGTCATATTTCTCTCTTTCAAAAAAGTTCTCAGCTCTATGAAGAGGTTAATAGCATTGTTTATACACAAATTTCTTTTTTCATTTATTTGATCTTAAAAGGAATCCACATCATCCTTTAACCAAGAAAAACAGGCTTAACTCAACACACAAAAAAGCACATTTTAAGTACATTTCCATTCAAAAATATTCCAATTAAGACCCTAAAGTGCTTTAATTTTGCAGTAGTAACTTGTCGGAACAGCATTTCCTGCATGTTGGCCTGCTACTTTCTAGCTATGTTCACGATCACATGGCATGTATATTGTGGAGGTCAGAATCTCACCAGCATGTCCTTGCTGGTGAAGTGCACAAGCCAGCCCTCCTTCATGACATTGCTGCTCTTCCTCTTGGTGTGCCTGACCGACTGGACCACTCGCATAAGAGGGATGTTGTTGCTGGTGCATGGACTTCCAAATACATGAAGTCACATGAGACGTTGCTCACTTGCTGGTGACCACAAGCATGACTGCTCACCCCATCTACCCTCCTCAGCCAACTTACTCCTCATTTTAATTCTACAGTTATTTGTTGACTTTGATGAAATTCTATGGCATTTAAGAGTTTTTTCCTAGTTTTTTAAACATCATATCTAATACAAATAAAATTAATTATATATATATATAAGTAAATATAATGTTTTTATTACTATGTTTTTTATATTAAAGACTACTATTAATAATGTAATACTAAATCATTTGTAGGGATATTATTAGAGAGAATATTACACTGTGGAAGGCTCTACCTGATGATTCTGTTGGATTCATCTGGGTCTGGATCATGGAAGTCTGTGAGTTCACCATGTCCTGCTTCCAGCAGAGCAGCAGAGTCAGGCACCAAGGACTCTTCCATGTCATCAATGAGAGGACTGTTCCTCTCCCCATCGTGGTCATCACATCCCACCTCCATCACAACGTCAGACTCTGCACCAGGACTCCACAGGTCTAGAACAGGAGAGGAGAAAGAAGAATAAGATGAAAATTCATTGAAAACATGAAATTCATTTGGAATTACAGATGTGCCATAAAAATAATGAAAAAATAATTATCTAAATTTAGGAATGAGGCAAAGCTAAAAAAGAGAGAGAGAGAGCACTGCATGTAGTCATGCAATCTCTCTTCCAACGCTGCTCTGTTTGTCTATTTATCATTTATTATAATAACCCCGCCAATAAATATACAAAAAAAAAAAGGTTTTTACCAATTGACCAGGGTACCCACATTAGTTTAGTTTTAATTATTAGCTAGTGGTTGCATAGACAATAGGTGAATTTTAAATGCATAGTGGGATAAATGTTTTTAGTGAAAAATGCATTGCTGGTGAAATTAAGAAGCTTGTAGATGCTACAAAGTAAGACTTGCCTCCATTTCTTGACACTTCTCCAAGGCAGTTGTTTGCCACTTTTGGTGCACATCGTTTGTGGCAGTTGAATTTGCAATCTGAAACCGTGTTAGGGGAAAACGGGAGATGAGAAAATGTGGCAAAGATGGAGAGAGTGAGAGAGAGAGAGAAAGAGACAGAGAGAGAGAGAGAGAGAGGGAGAGAGGGAGAGAGAGAGAGACCTGGCACTCTTGCTTGAATGTGTGGTGTGCTACTGGCTGACAAGCTGAGACCTCACACGTTGCAGAAGCACATTAAAGCTGTTTCTATCAGCCATCAAGCTGCGCTCTACTGCCTGACACACAGCATACCTTTAACTTACCTCAGAGCAGCCCAGCTCCACTGACGCCCTCGTGTGATAAGCACACAAAAACGTCAACACTGCACATCATTAATGCAATGCCCCCATCCAGGGCATCCAGTGCAAATATCAAATACATCAAATCAGTTTTATTGTCACGTCGCACTTACACAGGAATTGTGGGTGAAAAATTGATGTGTGAACTCCTTACATTCTGGCAGTAATTAACAAATATCTATGCAGATAATTACAATACAAACTGTAATTATTCATTGTTACATAAAGGGTAATAATGAGGGAGATGGGCTAGAAGGTGGATAATGTCATATATGCCATATTTCATACCACAAGGTCTTAAAAACCTCTGCCAAATGCTTCATGCTGGCAGTGAGTAATATACCTTTAAAGAGTAATTAAAGTGAGCAGACAGCCCCTCTGGCCGCAGCGAGCAGGAGCTCATACCTCTGCACTGCAGGCCCTGGCGAAAAAGGCCCTTCAGCAGCTTCTTGCAGTGCTGGCAGACGGTGGGACGCGTGTAGGAGTGGATGACGAACGTGTGCGGCACCTTGACTTTAGACAGTAGGATCTTGTCGAGCTCGATGGGACGCCCGACGTAGGACTGCGAGTTGGAGCGGCCCCTTCCCAGGAACATGTCCACCTGGCTCTTCTGCTGAGCGAAAGCAACACGAAGGCTGAGAAGAGCCACGGGTGTCACCGCGCCGGGCCCGAACACCCGCTGCCTGCCCTCCACGGCCGAGGTCGCTAAGCGCTGATAACTGTCTTTGACTACAGGTGCATTTGTTCCAATTCCAGTGAACTTGTGCCATATACATAAAATTGCTCGCGTTAAATAACACCACAGAGTACACTGGAGTCTAGTTCTCTCCTGACCTAGAGGGAGCTCAGCTCCAACTACACTTCATTTAACAATGGTGATTTATTGGGGCACTTTGTGTACTTGCAGCATGAAATGTTGCTTTTTCAAATGTTTTGTTGCACTCAGAGATTTCAGACAGCTGCAGAAGTGTAGGGTCTTGTTAATGCGAGCACATTCTTCAAGGAGCAAACAAGAATGTTTTGCTAGGAAAACGAAGTTGTGGGAGGCTGCTGCCACATTTGCATTCATCTCAGAACAACCCGTTTTCGCATCAAGCTGCTTTTAAATGTGCCACTGATTGGCAGATGTGCAGATGTCTTACCACCTGTTGAGAAGAGACCTGACATCACACAGGTGTGTCAAATCAGTGCTCACTGCACTCTGAAGAAAGTGAGCAGTCGACATCTTCATCATTTACATGTTACACCCTTGTCCAGCGGTCTTAAGCAGCTTAACTGGGGGTGTTCTTAGAAACGATGACTCCATTAGACTTATCCTTAATTGACCTTTATTGACCCAGAATTATTGCTTAAGAAAACAACTTAGTTTATAAGCTCTTCATACATCTGTGACAAACACTTGAACCAAGGAGCTGTGCAGCATCATTGTTTATGTGTGCCATGCAGAATTATGCAGAATCCAGCCTCCACTACACATCCGCAGCTTTAGGGAGGGGGCGGCTTGCATCATCTGTTTCTTCTTGCTCTAGCTGTGCTTTCTGGCTTCTGCCAGTGCTGGTTTGTCTGACAGCTCCAGTTTATTCTGGTCCATGTTGTGCAAGGTTCCATAAACGCAGAGCGAACGAAAGCTCTAGAAAAAGACTGACCCAGGTATGCTCAGCTAAACTTCTCCACAGAGCAGAAATGTTACTCAATTTCCTCGTACTTAAATGTGGTGCTCGTCTTAGATGCTAAGGACCTTGCTCATCTTCAGTCTGAGGTACCTGCACGTTGACATCATCAGAATTACTGAGTCTTCTTTTTCTTTGGCAGAGATGCTTGTCCTGTCCTATCTAAAGCTGCTCACTACATCCTACCTCTTTGTTACATTCGATTCCACGCCCTATGTAAGCTATGTAATAATTAGCTGTAACTGTGTAACTGATCTGTAGCCATAACAGAAATATATATATATATAATACACTTATATTATTAAATATGTTCTGGTTCTGGTGCTCTGCAGTTGTTGAAGATTTTATAGTGATGCTCCTTGTGGGAATGAGGATTTGTGGGTTAGGGAACAATTTTTGGGCTCAGTTTTATTGCTACACTGAACTGACCTCAGCACAGTCACTGAAGATTATCTTACATTGCTCTAGTCTATTCACAAATCACTGTATCCATCTTACCAGTTGTTTTGCCATCTGGTGTCTTTTCTGCGTAATTAATTTGTTCATTCATCCCTAAACAAGTTTCTGTGAGTTGAAGTGACATTTTATTATCCATGTTACTACAGCCAAGAGACCTATGGCTACATAGGGGTTTGGCATATGTGCAAGTAAATTCTGATGTTGTGATATGTTTGTTATGAAGTAATATTTTGGCCAGAATTATCATAGGCACTGCTATGAGCCTCACCTGCTCCAGTCTGCCTTCTGTGAGGTAAACTGGGCGCAGTCAGCAGATGTTGGATTTTGCAGTCAACAGTCGATTAACAGTTTCCTTTAAACAAACTTGAGTGTGTATCACAGCATTTCTGGTGTCAGGATAAAATGTCTCAACCTTTGGGAAAGAGGGATTTGAAGCTTGCCACAGCAGCAAAAAACCCTTTGACTACATCAAAACTTCACAGAAAATGTTTATATATACTGATACTGCTGCTTTTTTTTTGAAGGTTTTTTTGAAGTCTCGTCTCTGACCTGCCATGTTTTTTGGAGCCTCAGAAAGAATCATATTATATACCTCATTTGATGGTGACTGATGCCTCTCACCACTTTAGACATAGGTGTAGATGGCACACATGATAATACCTATTTGAAGGTAGAACAGCAATTTTGATATTACATATTTATCCTTAATATAGGCAATAGGTCGTGTTAAAAAATTCCATGTGCAGTATATTGTTTTATTAGACAATAAGATAAGGTTAGGTAAGAGGTACGTTTTTTTTTCCATTGGAAAGGCAATACTTACCTCCATGCTGGGGCTGACAGGAGACTGGACAAAACAGACAGTGAAAGACAGGGAGAACACAGTTAACTTCGATAATCTGAGTAACCTAGAATTATGGGGGAAATATGACCAAATACTGGAACTAAATTTTAAACTGAGGAACACTAATTATAGAAATGTTCATTTCTATGGGTTCATAAAGCAATAGCCCAGCATTTGTCAATCTAATCTAACATTAAATAACTTCACTTCAGTGTTTTATGACAGTGGATTTTAATATTTTAAGTCAATTTCAGAAAATGTGGAAATTACTGTACTTGGTAATTGACCATACTACAAATACAAAATTAGATATAATTCAATTGCAAAACCAGAATATTCCTGTAAATTGATTATTTAGAAATTAGTACAAGATAATAGAGGAGTTGCAGTTACCACATACCACACTCCAGTTTTTAAAAGTGTTTGTTGTACCAATAAATGACCAACCCAGCATAACAACTGGCACACCTCACTCCTAAAACAGGGGTAAGAAGCTCAGGTCCTGGACAGCATCTCTAAGCCAGACTGGTAATTCGCTAAGACTCCCATTTGGGAGTCACGTTGAAACACACCAGTAAAGCTTCGTCTGAGGTGCTGGGGGAGGGTTCAGCCGACACGGATCGAGTGTTAGTCAAGCCTGTGAGGGACACGTTGGACAGCCGCCGTTTCCGAACACCACTGCAGTTGTTTGGGATCTTAAAGGCACACCGCTTGTGATAGTTCAGCCCACATCCTTAATCCAAGACATAATGAAAAATGAAGGAAACAGGCAGGTGATCCGGTTGTATTGCTCTTAAGGTTTTACATTATAAAGGGTAATGTAAACCGGTCCACAAACACTTTTCAACTTTGAATAAATGTTAACTATGCTAACGTTTCTTGGTGACATATTCCTTAGAAAGTCTTCCGTAAGGGTTTTGTAGAAAGTTTTGCTGGGCCTCTTACCTTCACACTTGAGGCCTTGCCGAACCAGCCCCCACAGCATCTCTCCACAGTGGTCACAGAACGCCGGTGCCCGATACGAGTGGACAAAGAGAGTGTGAGGTCGGATCTGGAAGTCCTCCACTGTGGCTGAAGCTACAGAATTTAAAAATAAAATAGAACGAAAAACGATGACTAATCGTGCACAGTCATAAGAATGATATTTACTGGGAAAAGCTTTCATATAAACGTGGACAGTTCCAGTCATGGAGTGCTTCGTGATACGTACCTAAAGACATGAGGACATTGTCTTGTAAAAGGTTTACAATAAACTGCACAAGAACATTCTTTAGCCTACACCATTTTAAATTCACACCACCAAAATCTCATTTAGTTTGTTTTTGCTATAAGAAACCGCAAAGGCCCAAAATTCCTCCTCCTCCTCCTCACCCTGCTGCCTATCACATCATTTGGACTTTCGACTTCGCAAGGGAATCGAGCTCTCAAAATCCCTGCCGTTATGAATAAACATATCGCGTGTCTTCGAAAGGAAAAAGGCAAACAAATGGTGTAGAGGGAGATATTTTTATCTGATGGTGCCTGCTCTCACGGGGCTGTGTCTGGAGAGGGCATGCCTTCAGAGGTGCAGATGGACCACGGTCCTGGCCAGAGCTGGGCATTCAGAGGCCAGACTGGCACCGCAGCCACTGTCTGCCTCCCGCCCGGCCTGGCCCTCGCCTCCCTGCACGAACAGAGCGCATGTCTGCCGGGGTTAATGGGCTGGAGATTAGTGCCACTCCGCCAGGGGCCGATGGTCAGTCGCAAATTAATTAAGGCTTTCACTTGGGCCGCCTGAACACAGCCGAGTCTCGGAGAGGAGCCAGTTTGAAGCTCTGTGGCATTGATTTTGTCTCTCTGAAGTGGTTTGGGCATTTAGCTTCCCTTTTTAAACATACTGCTGAATTTCTGAAGGATGTTCTTTGTCAGTTTTTTTTCCAGCTTTCTGAGTCTTAAAAATCTGCTATATAATCATATACAGTAAAACAAAATAAAAAAAATCAAAACAAAACCAACAAAAACAACTGTTCAAAAGTCTAAAACTGTATTTCAAATCCACCAAAAAACAGCTTTATTTATGTTTGGAAATTGTGTTATGAAAGAGCGGCTTTTGGGGGGGATGGATGGAGTGTTTTGATTGGCTCTTGTTGGTTGCATGTTGGTGGGACCAATAGAGGCTGAGTGGCGAACCCAGCAGGAGGACCTCATGCTTCAGCACGCGCCTGTCGCCTCCTCTCCAACATGGCTTCCCCACAGCCCGCTCAAGTAGAATACATTCTGATTAGCCATTCTCTGGCTAAATTGCCTCAATTCATTCAAATTATTGTTTTGCCTTTTGTTTAAAGGGCAAGATATGTTTGCAAGTTTGAACTACCTGTAAACTGTCATTAAATGCTTCAGAGAAATGAGGGTGGCATGAAAAATGCACCCTGAGCTGACTTACTGTAAATACTTGTGTTTGTGTGTGTGTATGTGTGTGTGTTTGTGTGTGTGTATGTGTGTGTGTTTGTGTGTGTGTATGTGTGTGTGCACCCACACACTTGCCCTCCTTTTTCCAAGTTCTTCATATTGCTTGTGGAAGTATAATAGATACTAGTCATGTTTAGTTGGTTTGTAACAAAGTAAAGATAAAACAGGGAAAAAAAACGTTGCCATATTATGTTGGCATGACACGAAAGACGCTTGATAGGTAGAGAAAAACTGTACACTCCCTCTAATGTGAGGGCTAATGGAGCAGTGAGTCAACCAGTAGGAGCACCACCATTATGCTCTTTCTTCCTTCAGAAGGCATGGGGGTCACTCCCAGCACAGTCTTTCTTTCTTCTGCAATGATTGCAATTATGTCAATCTAGATGTACAGTAGGTCGGCAGGACTCGTTGGGTACCTGCACTGAACGCATTATGTCTGATTCAATTTAAGTCATTTCAGAGTTTTATAAGTTCATACCGATAGAAGGGAAAAGCACATTTCAGGCTATTTGTGAGCGGAGAGATAGTATTTTCATAGCATACTGCCTGCACTTATCACTTCAAGAGATGAAATCAGGGTCATCGTGCACAAGGAAATGACGTGTATTGATGAGTTCACTGGAGAACAAAATCCCTTTCGGTTATTCAGTGAACAGGCTGAAGGTAACAGAACTGAATTAAGCTGTTTTTTCCCTATTATTTTTTGCTGTAACTGACAATAACATATTTCATTTATACACGTCTCTAAAAAATACCTCAAGTGGTCTTAAAGTGTAGATCTGTGAAATTCAGAAAAATAAAGGTAAACATTAAGTCCTGTAAGGCATTATAAATGTATTCCCAAAGTTATTCATAAATGTGACTGACATAAGACCCCATAAATGTACAGTACATAAATGTACATACAAAGTAAATACAAAGTTGTTGACATGAAGAATAGCTGCTTGATAGAGGTTTGAAAAATGGACCTAACACCACATAAATGAAATCTAAGAATACACTTGAAATGTGTTATTGGTACTGGATTCATTTAAACTGTGCATAGTTATGAAAATAACTAAATTCGAAAAAAAATCATTAGCTAAAGCATACTGTATTTAAACAACAGCGAAAATTATTCTTTGAATATAACACAGCTAAAAGCCAGTGGGAATAAATAAACCCAAAAAACATTCAAAGGTTTCAAATCAAGTCATGCTTGTTTGAGACTGAACAGTGTCACATACCATCTGTCACCTTTCTCCTATTTACTTGTTTTTTATATCTAACCTAGCAATGATTACTCACAATTTCCAATTACAAGAATGATAAAAATCAAACAAAAAACATACACAAGACAATTTGAGGATATCATATTCAAAACAAACAAAGAACAATAATCACATAGTACAAAACACAAAATCCAGCTTATGAAAAGCAATTGCACTCTTCAGTTATATAGTTCTTTTAACAGAGCTTTAAACTCACTCCAAGAAATAAAATCCTTAAGACTGAGTGGTCCACAGCATTCAGTCAGGAGAGAACAAAAGCTGTCTTCCAAGATTAGATCTAGTTCTGAAGTCTGCAGGTGTAGGTACATTTGGATATGACTTGGGTTTAGCTGCACATTCCCTGATAACAGCAACAAACCACTGTTTAATTTACCAACATTTATGCTGATATGATAACTGCTGTATGTATGCTGATGTTATAACTGCTGTATGTATGCTGATGTTATAATTGCTGTATGAATGCTGATGTTTTCATTTGTATCTCTGGCAATAGGGTGCAAAGAGACTTGCACCATAGTGAGAACCTCATCATTCAGAGCTTTCAAAGAGTGCAGAAAGAATGTGCTCACTTGTGTTTGTGAAGTATAACACTTTTGCTAATGCATAACATGAATTTCTTGATAAACAAATGAGTTCATGAACATTACTATAACATTACTGTCTGTAAATGTGATGACTGGTCACATGAACAGTGGTATATTAGAGCACTGTGCTTCTCTGGGCTGCATCTCATCTTACTGGATTGAGGTAACAGCTTTCAGAGTCTCAGAGGAGGTATATGGAACTAGACATGATTCAGAGGATGCACATATAACTGGATATAACTCGGAGGACGAATATGTAACTGGACATGACTCGGAGGAGGCATATGTAACTGGACATGACCCGGAGGACATGTATGTAACTGGATATGACTTGGAGGGCATATATGTAACTGGATATGCAACAGGACATAACTAGCACAAGGTATATGTAACTGGACATGACACGGAAGAGACATGTAATTGGACATGACTCAAAAGATGAATATTGTAACTGGACATGACTCGAAGGAGGCATATGTAACTGGACATGGCTTAATGAGACAGAAAATCTAAATTTGGTATAGCATGTTAGCACTAAACTTGAATGCACCTCTTGGTTTTGACGGAAAACCATCAGGAAAATCTACATTTTAACATACACATGAGAAAAAATAAAAAGATTCAATATATTTTGTTTATAATAAAAATATTTTAAAAGTACCAGAAAAGAAGCCTAGAGTATTTAAGGAGTATTCATTTCAGCATTAGATAACTGGAACACCAGAAACTTTTTTTAATTCAGCAGAAACTTCTGTGTTGCTTGTTCATGGAATTATACCATCAGAGACAAATGACAAGAGAATCATTATAAATTATTCTGGCTGACTTAGTCTTGAGCAGGAGTCATAATTAATAACCATTGATCTAACTTTGTGGCGGCCATGAGGTTGTATCATCTTATTTTACCACAAGATCAGTTGCCACTTGTGCTGTTAAGGAATGTCACTCCTAGAGGCTCCCAGAGGCTCATCTTTGCAACTGTGTGCATCTGGACATGTTAATCACCTGATCCCCTCCCCAACAATTACAACCACACACACACACACACACACACACACACACACAAAGAAGCCTGAACAAGCAGGGGAAGGGGGGAGGTGGTAGAAGTGTCAGTCCCTCTTTATATCCTCTGAACAGACTGCACTCAGTTACCTGTCGTGCCACAGTGGAGAAGAGGAGCAGGTAGGGAGGGGAAGAAGGCCTGCCAAGCATTTGTAGAAACACTTTAGCAGTGTCAAACGCGATACCTACACCACTTCCTCCTCCAGGGAGAAACAGCTCCGGCGTTCACACCGGGTACAGGAGCCAAACTTGGATACACGTCAAGTTTCCCACACGCCAAAAAAAAAGGAGGGGGGGGGGCAAAAATAGGAATCAGCCAAAACTGCAGCATTGCTGTGTGCTGCCACTGTGACAGGCGACTTGCTGAACACAGTTATAGTGTGTTTTAGGATTTTGATGAGGTCTGGTCCATCTGTTTAGAAATGAATCAATTGCTCTATGAGATGCAGCTTAAATTTTCCTTTGGAGGTTTTCAATTCCCACCAGTTGTGAAATCCACAGGTAAAAAAAAAATCCGTCTGCTCTTTTCTTGGTTTGGAATTTGTAGAATAGCAAATAATTTAAAAAGTGATAAAGCCACAAAGGTGAAAAGTTTTATGAGGAAATTCTTTTCTAGCTGATTACTTTAGGTCTTACCTGAGAGCACCACCTCCACAAGGTCTCCTTCCATGATGTCTGAGGCAGACTTCACCAGCTGCAAGACGTTTTCGGAGGTCGGGTCATGGCGAAACAACAGGATCTTGTCATACATTCCATAGAACCCACACTCGGGAAACTTAAGAGAACCAAAAGAAACATTGAGAATATTATAAACAATGTTATAAAGACGTAATTATTATAAACAATTATTGTTATTATATAACAATGTTCTCTCAGTCTTCAAGTACCATATTTACTGTTAGAGAGTATTCCATCTATACTGCAATACAGCTGCATATATTGAATAGTTCTCTGAGGAAAGCCAGATGCTAACTTTTCTAACTAGTCCTCTAGTAAGCAATAGTATTAGAACTCAATTAAAGCTTAAACTGAATTACATTATTTATTTTTCCATTATTTATTTTTTATTTATATTTCCAACAGACCATTGTTGAGCCCAGTTGTGCTAGTCATTCTATGCCACAGATACTTAAAATCCATGATTAGACAGATCGTGCCAAAAAGAGTTGATGGTTGCAATAATCACTTCCTTTTTGTCAGAACATCCAAAGAAGCAGCAGGAATTCAATATCCAAACATTCATGCATTCCTGAAGGGATGTCAGCTCTGTCCAGTAAGTCAGCAAAGCACAAGACTGAACAACTTCACTCCAAAACCACCTCAAGCCCCCCATCCGCGCAATGTATAGCCCAAAACACATTTCTACATATTTCAGAGGGATTTTTTGTCTTGTTTTTGTTTTTTCCCACCACATTTTCTAAACAGTTTCACAAATAACATTCGCACAATCAATGCAATGTCAAAGAAGAGAGCAACATATTGACTGACCCATGTAGGCCGCTGGGGAAATCACCTGCTAGCCTCATTCTCTATTGATCGCTACTGAGCTGTGTTACACCAGCTCTGCCGTTAAGCCCTGCAAGAGTATGTTCAAACCAGTGCCATTTACCAAAACCACTCATACTGCACCTATCACTCGCCCTATTTACACATTGCAAACTGAGGAAACATATTTGCAAAATAATTACCCCAAAGGGTCATTTATGTGCCATGCATCATTGAACATTTGCACTCCTCAATTATCAAAATAATAATAATAATTAACATGAAACTCAACATTACTATGTTTGCACTAAGAAGCACTACTTCCTTAAGTATATTGTAATGGTCATTTTCTACTGAGATATGTTCAGATAAGGGAATACGATTATTGCTTGTCATATTATGCAAAGTATGCTATTCAAAATAAGGTGTCATTTATATGATAATGTAAACGACATGTTCCTATGCTAGTCTTTCTTCCTGGAGTGATGATTGAGATCTCCTTGTGGTTTATAATTGTGTGGTTCTGGAAACTGACATATATTAGATTTTAATAACAACATTAGAGCTGTAGACAAAATTCTTGGAAAGATAGCTGTCATAAACTGATGACGCACCCAGCTTTAAAGTGAACAATTTCACAGAATCCAAATTTCAAATTAGAGGAAGTGAAGCTCAATAATTAGCATCAATTTGTCACTTTATTTCACAAGCCTCCAATGGACAGCACACAGAACACAGTCTACAGTGTTCAATTTACAATTTTTTAAATGAAACTTTAACATGTACTTAATATGTATTCAAAGCTAACCAAGCAGTGCCTAGGTTCACAAGTTTTCAACATACAGACTCAACAACCAAAATACTCCAGCATTGTTGAAACTGCTGCTTGATGGCTAGCCGAGCTATGGCGAGCTCCATGGTGGTGCCCGGTTTCGGCCAGAGGAGGAAGGCCGCCCCCCCTCCCCCTCCCCACTTTGACTCTTAGTTCCTTTCTAGGTTTCTTCCTCATGCTCTTAAGGAGTTTTTCTTGCCACTGTTACCTTTGGCTTGCTCACTAGGGACTTGGACTCGGACATCTGTAAAAATACTTTGCGACAACAGCTGTTGTAAAAAGCGCTATTTAAATACATTTGCCTTTGACTTTCCTACAGAACTGTTGAAAAGCCACAGGACCATAGACCAGCTGCGCATAGACCAACGTATGCAATACGTCCTTTTTGTGCACAAAGATCAACATATGCTTATCATCAGCTACATATAAAATCTGCAAGTTAATAGTAGGTATGTTAAACATATCTGTCCAAATCTATTTTGCTACCCATTATACACACAAATTGTAACAATAACAAGAAGTAATCATCACTGTTTCTCAGAAGAACTCAAGCAATTCACCTCTCATACCTCCACACTAGTGACACAGTGTGGTGGTAAGTGTGCTGATATATTGTTTTAGTTTACTGCATAAAAATCCTTGAACACATTCACTGTATGGAAGCAAATCAGTGTAAGTGCAGTGTTTCCCTTCAGGCCTCAGTAACCTCAAATCAAGCTTGTACCATGCTGTGCCCAGGTAAGGAGGCACCTCCAAATGCCCGGTGCTAATTCTACTGCTGATGATACATCATTGGTGATCTGCACTATTAATATGATTTCATATGATTCCACACAGTTGATGTGTAAGAGCAAATGTGTGTGTATATGTGTATTTCTTCTCCTTTGTGTAGTTAATAGCGTAGCTCCGTCCAGCACACAGACACACACGTACACACACAGCCCTAATGAGTTCTACAAAATAAAGATACACAGAGGAAAGTGTGCTTTCTGAGGTCACCATGACAGCAGCCTCACTGTAACAGTATGGGTTGTCATGGCAGCAGGAACCCAAGGCTCTTTTCTGATTGAGCATTCATTTATTTGAAACAAACGTTTATATATATATATTTATATTTATATATATATATATATATATAGCCTGACAGCAGAGGGGTACATCGATCCTTGTCATTAACCCCTTGGGAGATTCCTGCCTCTGAGCTCAGGAATCTTCTAACAATAACTCCATGTTTCTTCCTCTTTGGGTGCTTTCACAGAGTCCCTTTCTGTGCTGCTCTTTCAGGGCTGTCATTTTCCACCCTCTCTCCCCCTCTATCCAGATGAGAGGAACATCAATCTGGACGTTGTCTTCCCTTTAAACCACTGGTTGCTGAAGCCAGTTGTCAAGGTGGAACAGGTACTTGTGTGCAAGACTGAAAGAGACATGTCCATCAGTGCAGGGGAAGGTGGGGGAGAGAGAGAAAGTGAGTGAGAGAGAGAAATATATTTGTGAGTAGGAGTATATTTGAAGCATTATTATATAGATTTAATGTATTTATTTTCCTTTTCTCTTTTTATAGTTTTATCAGTTTTAATATAATTCTGTTGATCATTTTAGCAACAATTGTCAATTAAAATTCATTCAAATAAAGCTATTTGAATTTGAATTTGAGAGAGAGAAAGAAACAGTGAGAGAGGGAGAGAAAAAGGGAGAGAGATTTTGAAAGGGACAGAAAGAAAAGAGATAAAAGAGACTGAGAGAAAGGGAGGGACAGAGAGCAAGAGCGAGAGGGGGAGGGACAGCTGGAGAGAGGGGCGCAGAGTGAGCGAAATAGAGCGCTCTCTGAAAGCTCCTGAGGAGGGAGGAGTGAATCATGCTCTGCGCTTTATCTGCGGCCCTCTGTCGCCCACGCCGTGCTGCACCACCGCCATGCCGCTCCAGCCGTGAGCCGCACTCCACGCTCAGCAGCAGTAAAAGCCCCAGTCGCTCCATCCCTGCACCCATCACCTCACAGTGTGCAACACACATACAAGTGCATCAATTGTCCAAGTCCGTCTGCATGGATCCACCTCATATGCAGAGGATCCACACAACGCTCTGTTTTGCCAAACTGACAGCGCTCTCCTTTTCAGAGGTGGGTTTTGTAGGTGTGGAAAATGTGTGTCTTGGCTGATATATAATGTTGGAGACTTACAAATAGCCAAGGTTTCACCTTCAAACTGTCTATAGATAATTGCCCTCCATCTCTTAAGGACCGAGCTGTTATGGCTCAGAGAGAACCTGCTCATCTATAACAGTACAATAGCAAAACTGGCCAACACAACTAAGAAGGGTTCATCTTTTGCCTATAGGTGTAAAGCCTGTAGACTATTAGTAGTCTACTAATACTGTAGTCTATTAACAGCTTGAACTCACTGAACATGGCAAAAAATGTTCTGCATTCATGTTCATGTTCTGCATTTTACACAGCACATAAGGCAGCATGATACACAAAACCTGTAAGCCTGTTGCTGTGGACCAATATCCATAAACCCTCCTGTACTTTAACCAGTACGGTACATTCCATGTCAGTAATGTAACATTTGTCCTGGGACCTGCCAGGGCAAATGTGTTTTGCAGATAAAAACAGGAAAATTTAAATAGAAACAGACAGAAGAGCGAACTCTCCTGCCTCTGCTGGCGGTGATGTTGGATCTCTGGTCGTCATTAATCTTTGCTGTTACAGGAGGCACCAGCGCACGCCTGTTTTCTTCAGGTGCTGAAACACTTGGGTGTTACGCCTAAAGGAAACACGATGCACCTTCACGCAGAGCTGATGCACACGACTCTGGGATGACAGAGGTGTGAAATCTGAGCACTGAGCACTGGAGGTTTAATTAGTAAAGCAACGGTGTGTGGAACATCAAATCACAGTGCCACAGGAAACAAACATGTGGTGCACAATCTAATGGCACATCTGACGAAAGAATGCAACAGACCAATGTTCCTGGACACCATGGATACTGTTTTTAGCGTTGAGGCTTCTCCAATACATGGCGGCAGCAATGTTCAGTTCATGTTTCTTTTGGGCACATTTTGCTGTCGGTCTTGTAATCAGTAGGTGAAATGCATAATCAGTGGAGTCCAGGTGAAGTAATGCACTTGGACAGTTGAGAACATTCTATTTTCTGGCCCAAGAAAACCCTCCATAGCTGCTTTAGTGGTGTGTGTCCGCGCTTTGTTTGGCTGAAGGCCATCTCCTTCAGCTTTGGGGCACTTCAGATGTGTCTGTACAATGCTAATTTTCCCTGCAGCCATACAAGGCCATGCTACCAAGTTGCACACGTGTGCAGGTGCTTTATATCAGAGGCAGTTCTGTTTTTCCTTATATTTTCCTCCCCCCCTCACTGTTAAACCTTGTCTATAAGGCTTTATCCCTGAATGATACAGACATTATATGTTTTGTTTTTTTTTACAAACTGTTGAACACATAGGCTTGCTAGACATCCTGCTGGTGTCCTCTTCTCTTTACAGTAGTCTCTGAACAGCTATGGCTACATAATATTCTTGAGCTATTCAACAGTTTGATTCATGATTAAAACTATTCTTCTGTCATTCATTACTGTGGACTGTCACATGGTTCTAAATTCACCGATACTGGTTTACTTAACAATGTGCCAGACAGTTGATTTTGACTGGATGTATCTCATCATTTGAACTGATTTTTCTGCCTCATGAGAGCCTGTATTTACCAGTGTTTACCAACACTGAAACTACTTTGGCTCTTTTCTTGAAAGACAGCCAAGGCCACTCATACTGAGCGAATTCCAGATGAAAATGCTGTGTTACATGTGTAGTATGTCATATATGTACAACTGTATTCATTTGCCTCCTTTTAAAGCTGATAGGATCTTTTATTGGTCCTGAGACCAGTCTCACGTGCCAGACAGGGTCCACACACACCATCAGCCAATCAGAGTGGCCCCTAGCAATGTGTAGTCTGCAAGCTAGCAGGTGCTAGCTGTGCTGCGACAACCACTGGTCAATACTGTTGGAGCATTGTGCTTTTGTTTTTCTGCCCCCCTCTGCGCCCATGAGGCCAGAAAAGTCTGAACGTTTTGCCAATGGCCGGCATGGGGCCACATTGAAGGCCTAACAGAAAGGGCAAACAGATACCTCGTGGAGCTCGGCAAATGCCCAAGCCATTTGATGTCCAGAAACAACAAGTTCATTATTACAAATAAAAACCACTGTAATTGCTGATCACTAGTTGATCGTATGTCACATGCTGATTGTGATTTCAGGCAATGCATGGCTAATCTCGCTAGCTAGTCAAATTCTAAGAAGCCTGGCTAAAAGCATTATCATATTTATTCAGGATTAAAGGTTAGGTATACATACTGCATAACAAATAAACCCCCCAAATACCAACACATTCACAGTATGCAAACAAATGGAGCATGGCCATTTCTATTGGGTCATTCAGTCTCCAAAGTGCCAATCCTGAACTCCATGTAAGAATGTCGCTCGCATATATTACCATGTCATTAATACAGAGGGGGACAACCTGGATGAAGAGATACACACTGTATCTAATTAAAGCACTCTTTTAAGCCTGCTAAGATTCTCATTGTCACCTTAATAGCTGTATGTTCGCACATTATTAGTGAGTGTTTTGCAGCTCTCCTCCTCGGCACCAGCATGCCCACTAACTAACCTCTGGCTCAGTGCACATGTGCCAGATCACAGCACAGGTTCTACTGGGCTTTGAGGTGCTATGGCAGATCATTAAAATTATATGACAGGCCTAGCAGGTGGTATGCCTCCAAATTGACTGTAATTCTGATATTTTGCTGATGACGAGCTTTATTGGACTCCTCTGCACAGTATGTGGTGTAACAATTGCTAGATAAAAGGAATGCCCCACTTTAACTTGAATGTGAGAATGCCAAGGCAGAGAAGAAGCTGCACAACTCTGGATCATTCCGATACGGTTGAGCAAGAAGCACTGGGTGAAAGAGGAGACGATCAGCAAACCAACAACCACCCTTAAACGCAGGCGCTAACACGTCAGTGTGCCTGCATGTCCGACTGACGCATGTCCTTTGTCACTTCAGAAAATCCAATTATTTCTGCGACATGTTTCTGACGGGCTGGGCTTCGTGTGATTTGGCCGGTCTATTTTCCACAGTGAGGCCTTTTGAAAGCTCAGCGAGAAAACACTGCGGCTGTCGTCCTGATCTTGCAATGCCTGGCCACGTAACTGTGTACAGGCTCTGCCTAAACAGCTACAAAAATGAGGTAACCTCTCTGTAAAGCAGAAAGAGGAACTGTCACATATTTTTTTTCCATTTTAGTAATGCTTAGTAATTAAAAGATTCCTTCAAGTTAGCTCTCCCTGCTCTTCTTCATGTATATGTAATTTATGAGTAATTTTCTCTCCGCTGAGTGCATGAAGAGCTTCAGCCATTCTCATTGATGAGTAACAGCCTTCTGGAATGTTCTGCTTAACCACATCATATATTCTGAAAAAACAGTATAGAGTCCAGGTTCAGTCATCTTCTGACCCATTTCTGTAACACCCCAGAAAACATTTTGGAGTGCTGACAGATACCTTTAAGAACTTTTGATGTGAGTGATGGGGCTGTAGTCATTCAAGATAAATGAATCACACAAACACACATACAACAGACATATATAAAAACACATATGCACACACACACAAACAAAAGAAAAACATACACACAATCATGTCTCTTATGAAAATGAAAGGAGCTATTTGAATGTTCTCTAAAACAGCTGCTCCACAATGGCCTTGGTACAATCATCATCACTCCTGCTTAAGTATATGTGTGTGTGTGTGTGTGTGTGTGTATACATACATACATATACATATATACAT
>JAOXYF010000011.1:6775947-6791732 GCA_028565775.1 Sternarchorhynchus goeldii | reverse complement strand
ATGTAGAGTCTTATGAGTGTAGATGTAGAGACTAGTGAGTGTAGATGTAGAGTCTTATGAGTGTAGATGTAGAGACTGGTGAGTGTAGATGTAGAGGCTTATGAGTGTAGATGTAGAGACTAGTGAGTGTAGATGTAGAGTCTAGTGAGTGTAGATGTAGAGTCTTATGAGTGTAGATATAGAGGCTAGTGAGTGTAGATGTAGAGGCTTATGAGTGTAGATGTAGAGACTAGTGAGTGTAGATGTAGAGTCTTATGAGTGTAGATGTAGAGACTAGTGAGTGTAGATGTAGAGGCTTATGAGTGTAGATGTAGAGACTAGTGAGTGTAGATTTATGGTGATACAAGTAGCTGGTGAGTGTATATAGACTGCAGACTGAATTGTAAGTGTGTGTTAAATTAGCCTGCAGAATCCACCGTAATATTAAACAGAACTGATAATCCATTGTTTACTGACAATGTTCATTATTTTACACTTTTTGTTAATCACATTAGATGCAGGCTACTAAGTGATTGTGTTTCTACTCCAAACTACATTTTGTACACCCAGTAAACCAAATTCTCCTTCTTACAGATCAAAATTGTAAGGTCATCTTACTAGATACCAAAATCTTGTGATTAAAGTCTCAAAATAGAATTTTAGCATCTCGTTAATGAGAGAAACACTGTTGTGTCATAGGTGTCCAGTGCTGCTAAAGGCAGGCCAACCGGTCCCACAGCGCTATAGTAACAGCACAACGTCAGGATGTGTCGTCACCAATGACTCTGGAAGATAAAATGTAACCTATTTGTGTTTACATGCAGTACGATTATGGCTTTTTAAGTGTTAGATTCATCTTTAGCACTGTAGTTTGCCTATAAAAACAGCCTTAACCATGTGTTCGTAAGATTTCGGTCTATGGGGAAATAATGCTATATCACCTAAGTTACCTAACAGTGATTACAGAGGTATCTTCCTCTGTATCCTATATGCAGTTGCTGTCATTCAAAAATTCCCTTGCGCACGTTGCTGGTTACGTTAAGCGAACTCCTGATTACTCATGAGCAACTTTCGTATATCAAACGAATGTGCACTAGATGTGTGAACTAAACGTTAGGCTTTCTTGGGTAATAATCTTAGCGGTAGAAAAATAGCAATACATCCTATAATCTCAGTCTTGCATAAATGACAGTTTTTTTTCACTGCTGATTAGTTGCCGATATAACGATTACCATCACTTGAAAAAGTTCACTTAACACTTCGCAGCTACACTTATTTAATCAACCCAGCTGACTTTACATACTTTAAAACGACAACGCAGTGAGCAAGCTGGCAATCAAGTCATTCGAAATATGGCAACTGTTACCTTCTGGTCAACGATGGAACATGCCATTTCTCGGACTTGCGCGAGGCTGAAGTCACCGGAGTCCAACAGGACCGGCTCGCGGCTTAACCCGATCTGAATCTGGAAGGAGATGCCTTGTGACCCCGGGACGGGGCTCGGCGGACGAATCACCGGAGGGTAACTCATATGAATCCCGAAGTGTCAAGACAATCGCGACTGGACAGCAATTAGAAGGTTTGGTCAGTGCGCTCTAATGAGCGCGCCCTGGTTGAACACAGGAGCAAAACTTCGAATCGATCAAATCCCCGAAGATGTCATGAGGGAAAATGACGAAAAAATAAATCGGATTGCATTTAGAGGCACGATAAAGCAAAGAGTTATTTGGCCATTGAGATGCGATGATGATGGAGCCATAGACGTCAGATATGTTTAATGTTGGGGTCTGATAGACACCGCCTCCTGGCTGTTCCGGTATCAGAGTCGCGGATAAAGCGAGGTAGCTAACCCTGCGAATGAGATTCGAATGTGGAAATAACGCGTATACACCAGTAGATTGCTTTCGATGATGAATAATTTCATGACTGTGTGCAGATATTTATTAGGTTTTGCTGTACGCATTTAGTTTATTTGCCTTGTTCAAGAAGGGTGCGTTCTTTCTTTGCACAACATAGAACTAATGCAGGCCTGTTGATTCTTCGGTCTGTTGATTCTTAGGTCTGTCCTGTTACATCTCCCTTGCCGAGCATTCACTGAATTGCCGTAGGACACATGTATGACGCCCACGTATTTTAGATAAAGCTAAAAGGGGACATCGTGCTCTAAGTTCGGCTAGTTTGAGGCGGGCTGAACCGAGTAGCCCATTAGAGTAAGTGGCTTTTATTTAAATTGCAACTTACGCGTTAAGATGTAAATAACTCAGTTTGACCGGGCTTGAGTGGGCCAACTGTGCTCCCATGTCAGCATGTGTGCCGGCATTTTGTAAACAGGAAGGCTCGAGGACTCGGTGGTTGCTAGGAGAGAGGCCAGCTGATTCTGCTCCTCCCACGCCTGCTGCAACCCTGTCGCTTCCTCGCTTCCTCTAGCAACAGTGATGTATATTGTTAGAGAATAGTTGAAGCCTGTGACAGTTTTATTCACGTACTATGATTCTTCATGTTTTATTGGTAAATGTATTACATATGCTACGTTTTGAATGCGAATTGATTCCGAACGGCATTATTTTATTTTTCTAAAAGGCCACAGTTCAGACGCAGCCAACTGTTTGTTAATATTGAAACGTGACTCAGATGCACTGTAGATTTAAAGACACGTTTGAATTATTTGTTTTGTGTAATTGGGATGTTTCACGAATGTATTGGAACGCCATAATCAACAACGGCTGCATTTAACCTATAGTCTACATCTACTGTAGTTTTGGCTTGCACATTGAAGTCGATGAACCGCGCCCCCTAGAATGCAATATTCGTCCATAGCCTACTCAAAGCAATTCCTACTCCTCTTTAGAGATCCTATGCCATTATTGTGATACAGAATTGAAAGCATCAAGACTCAGCATCGCAGAATGATATGTTATGGCTATATTAACAATGTGTAGGTATAATTATCCTCACATTTTCTATGTGGGGCACCGAAGCAATTTCATGTAATTAGAGCGAAAAAGCTTGCTCAGTTTGAATATTTTCAGCATTGGGAGAGTTCGTCATTTTGTCATTCATGAAAAGAAAACAGATTTAGCGCATTTTGTGTGTTTTTTTCTTATGGGAACTTGTTTGTTCTCCAACTTCTCTTACTTTTCAGATCGACTCGGTGCCGCTCGCTTCTTTTTGTTTGTAAAATACGGGGACAAGTATCGGCGGCGATCCAGCATTTAGCGGCAATGGCATAAACAACACGCGCACTGTTACCGCCGCAAGTGACTAACCTTTATGCAAAGGCTGCACGTCATTTTCGCGCGTCGCTGTAAAGTCTTCCTAATGACATGCAATTTCTGGTTTGACAAAGGCAGCTAAAATTATTCCACTCATAAGCCCGTAAAAATAACCTTCTTTAAATCAATCCAAATTACCGAAGACGAGAAGTCAAAAGATTATCCGCGCATGTCACGCAGAAAAAAAGAGATGAAAACCCAGCCAGGCACTGGCATGTGCCAAAGCACCCCTTTGATGGATAATACGGTTTCTCTGTGTTAGGAGTTATTACAGGTCAGGACCCCCTGAGGCATGTCATGATGACTTCTAATTGCAATTTACGTAATAAGTAGGAGAGAGTTTTGGTAACTGGTCGAAACGGCGAAGAAATGATTAGGGACTTGTCAGAAATGACAATTTTCAGTTAAGCAGCTCTCTCTCTCTCTCTCTCTCTCTCTCTCTCTCTCTGTCTCTCTCTCTCTCTCTCTCTCTCTCTCTCTTTCTTTCCGTTTCTCTCTCTGTTAGGGTCTCTCTTGTATCAATTAACTCAGCTCCCTCTGGAATCTCGCCTCTGATCTGATTGACATAGTGAACATGTATATTCATTATGGTAGCGACAGACGCAACTGGTCTTTCATGTCTTTAAACTATTTGTACAGTCACTGCATTCTACATACATGTAGTGTCGTTCGCATTATTATTTTGTTTCAATAAAAAAAGTTGTTTTTAATAATAAAACATGTCACACCGAATATGTAGTGTTTTTCTACAAAAAAGTCATTAGAATGCTGTAGAAGTTTTCTTACTATCCTTATCAGTTAATTTGCATATTTACGTATATAGCATAAATGAAGCATATGTATGCCTCTTGTGGTCTCTCTCAAAACTACAGTTCCCATAAAGCTCTGAAATGCTGGCAGGCATCAGGGAGCCCCAGGTGGCCAGACTGAAATGAGATGAGGTGTGGCCATTCATTAGGCAGCGTTAGTATTGTACTGATTGACTGCAAAGATGTCTATAAAAACTAAGCTTTGATTTCTGGACTCACCAGATGCAGAACCATCCAAAATTCATAGAGAAGAGTGAGTTGGAATTCTGTCATACTCTTTTGAAAGTACTCACCACTCATGATCTTTAACTTAGTCTAAGAAATCATATTCCAATTTATTCTAATATGAAACTGATTTATTAATTTGTGGTACTAGGTCTTGATTTAAGTTTGTTCTAGCAGAGCTAGTTTCAACTTAAAGTGTACTAAGGTTATCTTAGTGCAACTAGGATTCTCAACAGCAAGTAAACCACGTTGAACTCTAACATTAAGTCCAAAGTTATTGGCATGATATATGGCTAATTAACAAGTAATTACCATCAAAGACTAATCTAAAGTTACAATATCAGCATCTGGAATCTTCGATATGCACATGGTTTGTTATTATTTGCTTTTATAACATAATTCATTTCACATATCCAACCCCCATCTTACAGCAGAACCATGGAAAAATACAAGCCCACTAATAGGATGCTAATGTATGATGTGTCTTAGGAGACAGAGGCAATGCAACCAGCTGTCATAAGGTGGGCGCATCAAAGAGAATGAGCATGACTGATGCTCAGCCAGCGCTTCACAAGGGCCACTCATCAATCTTTCATGGGCCACTCCAGCCACCGTACCCTCTCAATGCGCTTCCCCATTCACTCGTTCGCCTGACCCACCCTTTTACTTACATCCGATTGTTTTCTCTGAAGACTTCATCAAAGCCAAAAGAGTATGAGGGTGCAGATGAGAGAGCTGTTGAAGTGCTAGCCCAGTAGGCTAACAGTGGTTCAGGTGTCTGGGCTTCATGTTCTTCTGTTCAAGCGGCCTTTTTGAAGGAACAGCAACAGGTACCATGCAGTGATTCTTAATAGAGGATTTCTTCTAACTTAATTGTATACAAAGGGTTTCTCATTTGGTGCTTGATGTTCATTTGCTAGGCATAAATAAACCCTAAACCCATAAATACACAACATCAAAGCTCAAACAAAGCTCTATGTGTTGTTGGTAGAGGTATTTGCAGTAGTGAAAGTGCCTCATGGACAGCACATGTCAGTTATATTTGGTTGACTGTGGCATACAAAATGGAGGAGTCCCTTGGAACAGCTTTGTCTGCTTGTTTTTGTTTTACGATATGATGGCTCTCCTTTGGCAAAGCTTAAAATCCCCATGGTGAAACACACTTTCTGCAATGACACCTCTGAAGACTCAACAAAAAGGTCCTGTTTATAATGCCATAGTCTTCTGGGTGAAATTCAAATAACAATGGGATGCATATATACTGCCTGCTATAATGCCAGTACCCTGATTGAAGTGTGAAGTAAAGTGTTTTGGGTTGGGGTCTGTACAGATTCAGTCTGTTCTTTTGTTCAGTACTTGACTGTACTGCTTGGGAGGAGGGAAAATGTTTCTGTTGGGATGCACAGATCTCTGACCATGTTTTTGCATGGTCAAAGTGATGGTCAGCATGTTGTGCAACACCTTTGAAGATGGCATATAAAAGGTCACAACAGAAAGTTCAAAAGCACATGGTAAATTATCCCATAAGAAATGACAATTTTACGGAGTACTGGAATGAAAATAGTATTTCATGTGATGGCAGCAGTATAACCTAGACAATGCACATCTTTGATTCCAGCCAGCATGTAAATGAAGTCACATCGTGTTTGCCTCCAGTGAAGCACTCAGTTTAAGGCTCTGGGAATTCACTGATGAAAGGATTCAACAACACAGTCAATACACACAAGGACAAAGAACCTTCCAAACATCAGCCAGGAAACTGCATTCATGAAGGTCATGTCCAGTGTACAATTATCAATTTAATAATTGATTTCCTTAAAAAACCATTGCACGCATGAGCCATTTTTAATTGGGAAAACAGTAGTCTGACACTGTACAAGTTTAACAAACTAAAAATAATTTTGACAAACTTAGTTTTGTGAAAATAAATTATTTGAAATTGATATAACATATAAAATGAATGTTGTATAACAATATACAATTATAGCTTAAAACTATCATGAAATCCTGTGTTACTTTTGTCCAACGATTTCCAGTATTTGCACTGGTGACTTATTTCTATATTCTGCAGCTTATTTCAATTCTCAGTTGAATAATTTTACTATGTGTGTTAACAGAAAGAACCCTAGTAAGGAAATATTGCTGCAGCTTATTTTGGCTGGGATATTTACCAACAAATGTCATGTTTATACTTTACCCCTCGCTCCTGTCAGGCTGAAACGTGGCTGTAGCAGAACGTAAACACGCAGCTCTATTGCACCACCATCATGTAAGAAAGTATTTCTTCATTACACTGGCCTGCTCTTATTTTTGATACTTAACCAGAAAATTGAATAGCAAACATCAGAAAACATATTGCAACACTGCCTGGGGTGGCCCTGGCGCACCCCAAATAAAAACAACAAAGAGCACCTTTAATTATTTTGTGTCTCCCAATAACAACTTTAATTGGCTTGCCGATGCAGGCAGGGCCCACGGAGGCAAAGCACGCGTTCAGTAGGGACTTAAAGGCAACTGATACCGTCCCCTAATGGCTCCTCTCACTGGTTCTGGAGTCACAGGCCGCTAATGACTCAGTTGTCACCACTCTCGTTACTGTGGGGCCGACCCCAGCAGGCCGTCGCCAGGGACAGGCATAATTGGCGCCGGGGTGTGGCTAGAATTAGACTTGATGGCGGTCACTGTTGCATGGATGAGCGGATTTGATAATAGACTCCCGGGAGACTGTATTAATCTACAGTTTCAAACCTGCAAATTGAACACCCATGCTTGGAGGGTTCCTCGAGCCACTGGCATCCCATGCTCTTTGGCAGATGTGCATGCAAGTTGCTCGTGCAGGATACAACCTCTCACTTCACTTTACAGGTTAGAGGCACAGGTGAAGAGAGGGAATTTTACCCATGGAGGATTTACTTTTACTACAACTTTTTTGTCCTAGTGCAAAGTTAAACATACGGAAATGTTATTTTTTTTAATCTCAGATGCTGATTAGAACGTCATAATTTGTACAGCTAATTGGACTAGACTAGATTGGACTAGACCAGAACCCTGTTACTTAGATTTACAACCCTGACATCATATCAGTTAACAGGAACAGCTTAAGGCGTCCAGTTAAAATCAGGACATGGAAGTACACAAAGGTACATTTTTCACCCAGAATAAGCAAGATACCTCAAAAGTACATATTAGGTGGGCCAATTACTCTCATGCAATTAGAAGAGGGTGAATTTAGCTGCAAACCCTATCATCCAGTAGCCATTTTGGCAGATCTTGTCATGGCAATGGGAAATGTGTGGACATGCCTGTCAAGACACACAAGTGACTACATCTGCTCTCAGCAGCCTACAGCCAGCTAACAGCATGTTTCTGTTTAGATAAAAAAAAAAAACATCACTTTTTGTAAAAATATCACATCACTCATGTTTGACCGAGTATATTTTATATAGGATAAAATTTCAAAATATTTTCTAAATAAATTCTTGAATGTGGGAAATTGTAAGTTTTGAAATGTTGCAACACTTTTTAGACTAGAGCATTTTTCTCTGTGACTATTCATTTTTCATAGATACAAATCTCAAATGTTTTATATGTTTTATATATCATTATAAATATTGAACATTTACTTTTATATCTGTTTCACTTACTAAGATGAAGTGAATGCATTCAAAGATGTGAGTAGAACACGCACAAGCTTTTTAACAGTGTCAGCCACGAGCACAGTCGTAATTTAGAGGTATCCACTTCCCTAGCACTTATTCTAATATTATTATAGACCACAGAAACAAGTGGAACTGATGTCCCACTTATATTTAAACGATTAATTAGCTGAAAACACTTCTTAACTCCTGTGGAAAGTACTGTGTTGTACTCTGTTTTGCTGACACCCATTCAGTTTAGGCTGTGACAAGCTGTGGGAAGCCCCACCCTCCCCAAAAGACATACACTGTTGCCAAGACACAAGGCTTTTGCTTTTAGACCGTCCTTCCAAACCACAGAAAACATGTTGAGAAGGACTCCCACAGAGCTCGCGGTAGCAGATTGGATCGTTTTCAGTAATGACATAAATGTCCTTCTAAGATACTTTTTATTTTGCCCTTTTATGGACTTCTGATGAATTCATACATGTGAATGACTGTCATGTTGTCCTTTTATCTCTTGACCAAGTTTTTTCTATGTTTCATGATTCTCTATATTTAATTTTCAGGACAAGCTCTGCCTTTGACACTAAAGGCAGGATAATCATAATGGTTTTAACACCTGTGTGACGTCATGCCTTATTCATGGCATGTCATCCCTTGGAGTCCAGGTGACGCTTTGTAAGATGTACTGTACAGGTTCAACACAACTTAAGAGCTGTGCACCTTGTGCGTGAGCTGTGATCAAAAGAGCAGCTTCAGAGAGGATGGAGTGTCCTTCATGTATGTTCATTGCGAGTGAAGGGGTCTATGCTCAATGAAGGGGTGGGGCTCCGTACTGTATGCCATTCTTTACTGCCTGAAGGCCTGATAAACAAGAGTTTGAGCAGGTAACAGTGAAATCAGAGTGAAGTAGTTTCCAAAAGAACTATGAACTATTCATCTACTTTTCATTTCATAGGATACTAAAACAAATCTGTTGAGAGGCATGTTCTGCATGTTTGTTTTAACCACAAGAGAATTTCATTATGGATTTATATTGCAGGTTGTTCTGTGTTTCCTCATGTTCTCGTGTCTTTGGCGACTGAATTTCAGCAGCTAAGCAGTGTTAAAGCTGCTGCTATGCTCAAGTGTAACAACAATGGTATTATCCACACTCTCACTCTCTCTCACACACACACGCACACACACACATACACACATACACACACATAGCCATCTGCCATGTCTGTCAGAGGACCTGACAGCCTTACCAAATATCACAGAAGCTGCTGTGTGATGTCACACAAGAAACAGCATCCAAAGCAATCTTCCCCCCTCTCCCCACTACAGTGGTATCATTCTCAGTGCTTTTCATCATACAGTGCTGTCACTTTATGTGAGACTGAATACTTACATCAGTTTTTCTGGGGGGTTTTTTTGTTGTTGTTGTTGTTGTTTTTTTAGATTATTACCTCATAATCCACTGGGCAGTTATATGATGTCATGTTTCTGTTGCCTTTTGTTGCTGAATGTTCACATCCTTTGATGACAAAACATTCAAGTGTATAACTCAGCTCAATAGCACTAAACACATTGCCTCTTTCTTTGCTAATTAAAATCCTGCCTGTCATTTCCAGTGATATCCAGTGTGTGTGCACGAAGGGAATTGGGATTAACATCACGATTATTTGCAGCCATCAGCTCTGTAGCCAAATACTTTTTTGTTCACTTTTAAGGTTTCTCATGAGGTTGAAGTTACATTATTCTGGCACCATTTTACCACATCTTCCTTTGACCCCACCCCACACCTCTCCATTCCCCTCCAACCGCCAGTGTGCCTGGCACATACAGTATATAATATGTAGCTAGTTAATTGCAAATCATCTGTGATGTACACGACTGCCTCACTAATTGCCGCTGGAAGCTGCGCTCATTAGCTCATCTCATCTGGCTCGGTACACAAACTAAACAACCTGCAAACGATCCAGCAATTACTGTTATTTTACCACTCCGACACCAGGCGCGCATGAAAATAGCTGTGGTAAATAACAAAAGACATTTGGCTGCAAAATGTCTAAAAATGCTTCGCCACAAGAAGCGGCTCATTAAGGAACATTTGTGTGTTGTTTTTCTTTTCCCTTAAATCCACGCAGCAGGGCTCTCCTAAAGGGCTTGCTGGGGCATTCTTAAGGGAAGCAGCACGCCCACAGATCATTTATTGACCAAACTGAGTTTTCTTGTTTACCAATAAAGCGGTGCTACACTGACGATGTGTGGGTAACATACATATCACACGCGACAGCCCACATCGCAATGGGAGCAGATTTGTGCAGCACTGACACTGTGTTTCTGTATGCGTGTGTGCGCACACGCATGCGCACGTGTGTGTGTCTGTGTGTGTGTGTGTGTGTGTGTGTGTGTGTGTGTGTGTGTGTGTGTGTGTGTGTGTTTATATGAGAAAGGAATAGAGAGAGACATTACATATAATTTCTGTCATGTTCTCACGTAGGCACACACTCTAACACTTTCACAGACTATTCCAGATGCCCATGCATTTATTCATTTATACAAAACCACACATCCTGGCCTGTATGGAGAAATATTTGTATGCAGTAGGAAGATACACTCAAATGTTAATCACAGCAAAGTGAGTTTGTACCTCAGCTGGGCTGCACCAAAGGTCTGGCAAGAAACCAGCTTTCCTTCTAGCTTGTCGTTTGAGTCCCACAGAAACACAGGGAATGTTTTGTGTTACACCTTCTAAGGAAGCTGGAAGCATCCTGTTTGAAATGGCAAGCAGTACAAGCAGCACAGCTCGGCTTCTGATCATGGTTCTGATCATGGTTCTGATCACACTTTTGGAAGCTATTCATTTTATCTAGAACCCTGATGCCAAGTATATCAACTTTTTTGTCTAATATTTAAATAATTTTTTTGTCTTCCGCTTTCATGACCTTTCATGCATTCTTATTAGCATATTTACATGCAAAGATGTAAACAACATCTTAATTAATCAATGATCATATTATATATTGTAGGCATAAAAGTTAATGTTGCAAATATGAATACAACTAAACTGAGAAACAGGCCATAATATATTTTTTCTTTCTGTCTGTCTCTATTTTGTCTCTCTGCTGTACTGGTTTACATCGCTCCTCTGCGCCTCTCGCCAACATATTGCTGTGTAATCACAAATCATTTTGATTTATTAACACTCAGTCAAAAGACTATGAGTGATGAATTAGTAAAAGCTGAATTTGACTTCTTTCACATATTTATATGAATGGATTTATAGTGTTTTAGCTCTTACGTCTACGCAATCTCACGGTCAGGTTCTTTGTTAATTACTTTATGGACTGCAGGTGCAGTGTCTAGTCCACTCTACAGCGAAGGAGTGGTGGACCTTTATCGGCAGGCATCAGACTAACTAACACAGCCAGACGGCTGCAGACACAGCGCATGCAGCTACACGGGTGGTGTGTGGTCCTGGCCTAGATACCTAACAAACAGAGAGGACAGGACATGCACAGGACACACTGTGATTGAGCTCTAGACATGCTCTGGTCACAGTCTGGAAACACTCTGTTGTCACCCTATGGTCACGCTGTGGTCACACTGTGGACACACTCTGGACACACTCTGGCGCTTGCTCTAATGTTGGGAACAGATTATCCAATGGTATCAATGTCTGACTGGTGAGGGCAGGTAGCTTTTCTGCTTCTGAAGTGGAAACATTGAAATACATTGTTGTGTTGTTCCACTTCTGAACCAGTGTTCTGTATCAAAAAGATGTTGGTGTAAAGGTCTGGGTAATGAGTAACATGAGTGTAGGCAAAATTTTAATAATGATGTTATAACTTCTTTTTAAAGTCACAAGGCATTGATAGATTTTGCTAACTCAGAGAAGAGTTTTATTTACTTATATATGTTTATCATTTATACATGTTTAACAAAGCAGTCAAAATGACAAAATGTTTATAGTAATGCAAGATCTTGTGGAGATGGTCTTACTGTTTTTAAATGATGCCAGATTTGTCTTAAGCACTTGGTTAATGATCTACCCATGTGATTTGATATGCAGCATTAATTATTCTCATAATAATATTATTGTTATAATTATTATTACTGGCACATTCCTTTGGCAGTGAAAAACAAAAAACACTTTCCAGCTGAGCACAGTGTGGTTCTCAGTAATAATCTATAATTCTTTGCAATTGTTATTATTTTTTAAAAGTTACATTTAAAAAAAGCTAAAATATTTTCCCCAAATAAACTGGAGTGATTTTTTTTAACATCTGGCAAAACTGCTATTTTAATTGATTGAAGTCAAGAAGGTGAAAGGCAGCCAAACCTATTGTCATTATTATTATTATTATTATTCCTGAAGAAGAACAGTTTAAAGATTACAAGTGAGCTCCAATCCAACTCAGTAATAGCTCCCTGTATTCATCCATCTACTGTGCTTTCTTTAGTGATTGATCATATAATGCTGGGAAAAGTCCCAGGCCAAGAAGTGAATCAGTGTCTTCTTTCATTGATTCTTGGATCTTCACAAAGAATTTAGGGCTTTTAACGACTTTTATAGAAGGCGAACCATAAAATATCAAAAACTTTAGTTTCTATCAAATAATATAAAATCAAATAACACTTAAAGCAGTATATTCAGTGTTTTCAGGTGCTTGGGATGCTATGTTTAGTATATCCCCATTTTTTTCTAACACTTTTACGTAAACACTTGGTGTTTTCAGGATCAGCTTTTGAAATGGAAAGCTTTTTTATTTTATTTTCTCTTAGTTACCCTTTAGCATTGAGCCTCATTTCTGTATCATGTTGTAATAACAGAGAGTTGTTAGTTAGTGTTTGGTTATATTTTGTGACAGAAAAAAAATTCTTTGGCCTGTGTGTGTATGTTGGGGGGGGGGGGCGGAGGGGCAAACCTTCATTATGCATTCAAACACAATGTAGCTTTGCTCTCACTCCTTGCTCCTCCATCTACTAGTACTGCCTTTCTCTCACATCCTGTTTTACACACAAGCACACACACACGTACGGACACACACACACACACATACGTACACACACACATACACACACACACAATTCACTTTAATGTGTTTATGGAATGTAAAGCCATTCATTTTCAAAATCCTGCCTCAAAATCATTATCTCTCATTGTGACACATGAAGGAGGGGAGAAGAGATTTTACGTGTGGGCGTACAACAGGCTTCTCTGTGCAGTCCTCTTAGAGAGAGAATGAGAGAGAATGGGTTAGCTAAAATTAATCAAAAAAAGAGAGAGAGAGACTCCAGAGGAGAGGAGGAAAGGCCATTAGTGTAGGCATGATTGGCAGATAGAAGGACACTCTGTACCGCAGACCTGGGTAATTATTGTAGGTGTCTCACAGTATGTGTGCGTGTTTGTGAGTGAGTGTGTGTGTGTGTGTGTGTGTGTGTTTTCATGGGTGAGGGGGAGAGAGAAAGAGAATGGAAGAAGGAAGGAATAACGAGTAACTGGAAAATTGTTTGGTAGAAAAATAAGGATGACAAATATACTAGTCAATGGTTTATTTTATCATCAAACATAAAGGAACACATCCATGGTGGAGTGGAGGCTGGCCTATATTCATGGCACCAAGACCATTCTCAAAAATATTCAACCACTCTTTGTTCTTGATCTGTATGAAATCCAATTTTTTTCTCCCTGTGCACAAATCATTTTTGTTTCAGTCATGGTCTTAAGCTTTCAGTAAAATTAAAAGATTTCTTAGGGACAAATCTTTTAATATTTTTGCTCACCTGCAGTTAACATTATTTTCTGAAGTACAGTGAGAACAAACTTTCTTTGATTGACCATTAAACATTAATTCCCTAGGCCTGCGTGAGCTTTTAAGTCACACCATTTTCAAGCACAAAGGCTAGCCTTCATAATGCTCCGGTCAGTATGTACAGGTTTTGAAAACTCCGCCCATGATCCCCCTATTGTTGCTCATACGAGGCTGACATTGCCTAATGTCTGTTCCATTTGCACAATGCGCGCAATTCAATATACCGTGCTACAGAGTGAAGGACTACCATTTTTACACCGTTTCACGGCAGCCTATCGGGATTCGAGACTCGTCGCTTTCTACCGAGGTATCTCCCGTGACATATATATCAATGGGCTAGTGAGTTGACCCTGCCGAATGGCTGCTGCTGTGCCGCGCGCTAGATGAGGCGCCTTGAGCCGAGCTAATGAAGCTCAGGTTTGAATCTCACCGTCGCGAGCTTTCCCAGCTTTCACCGCCGCTACCAAGGGAATCTATTTGAACAAATAAGGAACATATTGTAGCAGGGCTCATTGTGGAGTTAATTAATGGAGCAGACGCTACAGAAACTCAGAGTACACCGAGTCCCAATTATCGGGGGAGCAGCCAGGAGCTGATTTGCCATTTGTTATATTAAGTATTTCGGATTAACCGAGTCCAGGTGTAATTAAAAATTGTGCCACTTGCACCCGCAACATGTGGAAACTTGCTAATTCCCAACTTTTCCCCATTCCCTCGTGATTTAACAGATGGCGGGAGAATAGAGGAGAGGATATAGGCCTACTTAATAAAAAAAACAAAACGTTGCTGTTGAATGGAAGGTAGCTACCTTAATAAATTGGAATTTGGTGACATGTTCTTATTTGACATAGAAGTGAGGGCAGTGAATGAAATTCTGTGGGTTTTTTTAATGAGTCCTGCCATCTTTATGAAAGGTTAGTCGAGATTACCTAGGTTAATTACATATTCTGTCTGTTATTCCAAAATAATGGGCATTAGGTACTGTTTTGTGGTAGTTCTTCAGTGGGTGAAAGCCTTAAATCACTGCCTCTAAATGTGAGGAAAAGAAGTATAGGTAAAAAAATATAAAATGTTTCTTTCTCAGTCTTTTTTCTTCTCACTTTTGGGAGGAATTTTACTTAAAACATAACCTCTGGGTGTGCACAGAAACACGGTGGTTAAAAATTCATTCAGCACCAGCATAATATTTGCAGTGTGTGTTGGTTCGGCAGTTTAGCGTGTGTGTTGCCACAGGCCCAGGCTGTGGCGTCAATAAGGGGGCGACTTCATTTGAGCACGCGTGTGCCCAGTGACGTGGGGCCTCAGTGGGAATCAGGGGGTTGACATGGAAGACTTCAATCACAGGTCATTTAGCACAGTAGGATTTCTGCTCCATCACAGCTCTCTCTCTCTCTTTCTCCTTCTCACACACAAACATACACACTCGTTCTGCTGTAAATACTGCAGGCTACACTGCGTCTTGCTCCGGCCTCAATATAAGCTGTTTTTCCCATTTCCTTTACACAATGACAACATGTAGTCCTAAAGCAACACTTGCTGTGGTGTTAGTAGAGTGCCACACATAAGTACTTAAGTACCATTTCTTCCACACAGATAGTGCACACTGTAAGTTGGATGGATGTACCAAATGTACCTTAACTGGGAATAAGTGAGATGTGCTAAATGTGTACGTGTCTTTAGGTGCTGTAAGTGATATGCACGTCCGTTTCACATCGAGGCACCTCGAAGAGATGATGAAGATAACGAAAAACAAGCTGTGTTGTTTTTCTAATGTGGACAAACAACTGTCCATCAAATCACAGTTTGTTTCGGAGTGCTCAGACAACTGTTTAAAACATGCAAATGAGACGTGCGCGCCACGGCAACTGTGAACGTGTCATCAGAACGAGTGCAACAAACAATGCTGTAAAAAAAAAAAACACTACAGCCAAACCCCACTAAACATGGAGCAGCCGCAGTGTCTGAGAGACAGACCTTTGCCGTGTGTGTGTGTGAGTGTGTGTGTGTGTGTGTGTGTGTGTGTGTGTGTGTGTGTGTGTGTGTGTGTGTGTGTGTGTG